>CM054804.1:5980341-6502546 GCA_028984105.1 Lavandula angustifolia | reverse complement strand
CATAGCATCTCCAACCAAATGTCTATTTTTAACACAATTTTACAGTTTCTGTCACATCAAATAGTAATCTCACTCCAATCAACAAACTCAAATTCACCTTCAAAAAGAATATTCTTCATATATTTCATTTCATGCTATTTTTACAACAATACATATATATATTTCTCAATATTACACATTAGACCCACAACAATTCCAATTAACAATTATATATGTAATACCATTATCGTAGTATTTTCTTATCGGATATGTATTTCATAATATTTTTCTATTATTGTGATTTTTTTTAATGTAATATTATATTTTATATTTCAATATTTTCTATTGTTGGTATAATTGTATTCTATAAATAACATAATTAATTTTTATAACTATTACACATAATTAATACGTTAAAAAGGTCGGCCCATTTTTTTATAATTAACAACATGACCTATTGTTTAATGATATTGTCATATAATTTTTTTCTATGTAATCGTCTAATTAATTTTTCAATCGGAATGTAGATTTCGATTTTTCAATAAAATATAAGACTTGAGAGTAATTTTGCATAATTGAAAAAGTGAATTAATGTTGTGAATAATAGACACAATTTATGAAGTAGGAGGAGAGAGAAAAATGACAAATCCTCATTTTAGTGTTGTGAATAGTAGACACCATTAGAGTGTGGGTTGGAGATGCTCTCAATCTTGTTGTGAGATGGAGGCGAGGAGATATGTATATATTGATCCAAATTATGCATTACTAACCAAATAAATCTCCCAATCATCCCTAAAAATTAGGAAGGGATCGAGATTATAATAGTGGTGTTTTTGGATATGTAATAAATATATCATGTTTCAAATCACAAGATATTAAATATTATTAAGTTAATAGTACTATATAGTATACCTTTTCAATGGAATATATTATAATAGGGTATGTAATTATTAAAAGGTAACATCTTTCGCCCTTCTATTAGAAGGTATAATTTGACACATATTGGACATCGTCACATTGGGAAATTGGATAAGTTATCCGTTCCCGTTAGGCAGTTTTAGTATCAGCGTGATGTGACCGAATCCAACAAAAAAAAATGATGAAATCTACTCGTATATTAATACGTACCATATGTTACAGAATTTCTTATTCTTACCTAAAATTGGATTTGCACGTATACGTGTTTGAAGTAATTAACATACTCTATTTTATACTCTCTCAGTCCCAATTGAAATGACATATTTTTCTTTTTGGACGTCCCACTACAAATAATACATTTCGGAAAATGATAAAGATTGTGTGGACCATATTTAATTACGAAAAAGAAAAGAGTTTGACTCATGTACATTCGGTTGCAGGTGCAACCGGACGCCTAAATTTAAATAAGCGCAATTTGCATTACATTAGTAATACTGTGGTAGCATAGCTGGTCCACTTGTTGGGCTCAAACCCTATACACCTAGATTCAAGTCCCAACAATGTTATTTTTAAGTTTTTTTTTCCATTTTAATTGATATATTAATTTTTAAAAAATATCAATTGATTGTAATAAAAATGTTTTTTTTTCATTTTAATTAATACATTAATTTCAAAAAAGTGATAAATTTGTTTATAATAATTAATATTTTTATTCCAACCAATTTATATTTTTTCATATCAAGTTTTTTTTTCATTTTAAATGATATATTAATTTTAAAAAGTGATAAATTTGTTTATAATAAGTAATATTTTTTATTCCAACTAATTGATATTTTTTCAAATCATTTTTTTATTATTATTCTTTTTTTAAAAAAATTAAAAAAATATCAATTGGTTGGAATAAAAATATTTTTTTTTTCATTTTAATTAATACATTAATTTAAAAAAAGTGATAAATTTGTTGATAATAATTAATATTTTTATTCCAACCAATTGATATTTTTTCAGCAAGTTTTTTTTCTATTTTAATTGATATATTAATTTAAAAAAGTGATAAATTTGTTTATAATAAGTAATATTTTTATTCCAACCAATTGATATTTTTTCAGATCAAGTTTTTTATTATTATTATTATTATTTTTAACTCCCTCCGCCACACTAATCAATTCCCATTGTTTTTGTCATATATTAATTAATAACAAAGTGATACTTTTACTAAAAACAATTATATTTTTATTCATAATAACCAATACTTTTATTCATAGCAAGTGATACTTTGATTCATAACAAGTAATACATTGATTAATAACAAGTGATACATTCAGTAAATTTACTAAAACCAACGATAATTTTATTCATAATAAGTGATACTTTGATTCATAAAAAGTGATATATTGATTAATAGCAAGCGATACTTTTATTCAGAACAAGTGATATATTCAGAATAATTGATAATTTTTTCATGCATAATGATACTTTTATTAAGAAAAAAGTGATACTTTTATTAAAATCAACGATACTTTTATACATAGTAAGTGATATTTTTAGTCATAGAAATTGATACTTTGATTCATGAAAAGTGATACATTAATTAATAATAAGTGATATTTTTATTTATAAGAAGTGATACTTTGATTCATGATAAGTGATACATTGGTTAATAAGAAGTGATACTTTTATTAAGAACAAATGATATATTCAGAATAATTGATACATTTTTCATATAAAGTGATATTTTTATTATCTCCACATATTCTCATCATGTAATTGAAAAAAATTAAAAAATATTGTATTTTTATTAACAAAAATAAATTCTAATACACATATCAATATTTTTTGAGTCATAATTTTTTTTTTGAAAATAAAAGAATAAATTTATTATAATCTTTTTTTATCATAATATAATTTAAAAATAAAAATTCAATTTTTAAAGTCAAAAATTAAAAAAATAAATTTTTTGAGTCAATATTATTTTTTTGAAAATAAAAGAATAAATTTATTAATTTTTTTTGTATCATAATGTAATTTGAAAATTAAAATTCAATTTTTAATGTCACATATAGTTTTTTTGAAAATAAAAGTATAAATTTATTATATTTTTTTGTAGTATCATAATGTAATTTGAAAATAAAAATTTTATTTTTAATGTCAAAAATTAAAAAAAACAAAAAATTTGTTGTTGGGTCTCGGACCCAAATCTCTCAGGGGAGAACCCAGCAACAAATCAATTGCGCTACATGCGTGCTAGTGTTTAAATTTACATTAATACAATATTTACCTTTATGCAGCCGTTTGCACTGCGACCGGTTGAACCAAAGTTTTTGTCAAAAGAAAAACAATCTACATCACATAATATCACTTTCTTAGTTTCCGTGCCGAAAAATAAATGTGTTATTTTTCTTAATTCTCATATTGAAAAGAAATGTGTTATTTCAAATGGAAGGGAGAGAGTATGACAGAAAAAAAACTGAAATCATTATCTAATATGGGTACGAATAAATTTCGCTGCGAATAATTTATAAAAAATATATGTGATTCACTAGTTACACCAACGATACACGAATTTGGCCCAAGATTAAATACCAGGTAATTAATGGCTCATATTCATGATTATTATATCTATGTGCATAGAAAAACCCCACGAAGATTCTTGTTTTTATTCTTTTTTTTTTCAATAAGCCCAAAATGTTGCTGTTGTTTTTTATATTTTAATCTACTCAGTTATTTGTTTATGATTTTATAATACTGCATAAAATTGAGTTCTAAATCATGTGATTATACATTATAAACAAAAAAATTAGGTTTTGTTTCTAGGAATATGATTATAATTACAAAACTCCTCTATAATTTGTGCGACATTAACAGCCTTTCTTGATCAACATTTATCATTTAAAATTAGTGAGAATAACAAATAAGATATGCATTAATACATGTCATAATTTTCTTAATTTCTTCAAATAAATATGCAGTGGTAGTTGATAAGTTAACATGATTTTAACATCTGACAGTTCTTCAAGAACTTTTATTTAATTGATTAATCATTATCGTTATTTTTTTGGTTCATATGTTGTGCCCCTTTTATTAAACACAAAATTTCTTTTAGAACCAATTGGTCGACCATATTTTTGACGAACTTTATATTCATTTGCTACCATTTGTACTTCCTTTGGGGACATTTATTCTTGCGGAGTATATACAGCAAATGTATAACATTGTCACTTCTTTTATATACAAAAGCATCAAGAAGTTGGTTTGCAATCTTTTGCAAGTGAACCTTTCGACTTCTCGTTCACATTGATTACTTCGGGAATCTAAAGGTGACTAATTTTTACTTGTGTTTTTATTTGGATGTAGATTTCACATTGATTACTTCATAAACCTAAATGTGACATATGTTCCAACTAATGTTGGAAATGTTATTTCATCATAATAACAATCTTAATGTGAGACGCGTTTTTATACGTACAAAACTCATTTTGAGGATGAACATGAGCAACTAAATATTTAATCTCAATCCCAAAGTCATATAATATTAAATCCTCTTCAGGAGGCACTTGGAGTTGTAATAAACTCACTCGCTTTATCAAGACAAATTTTCTTGATGGAATTGAGCTCTTTATTTTTGAAATTGTAGTTCGAGCAAGTGCTACATTTCTTAGAGAAATTGAGCATTCATGGAAATTAAGAGATTCTTCATGATCTCTCTGCAGCACCCATATGAATTTTCAATTATGTTGCTCATCATAGTTGCTTCTAAATGTCCAAACTTATCATGTAGCACAAAGCCGTGCTTTTTGAACTTCGGCGTTCAGGGACATGTGTTTTGTCTCACTTATTTTTATGAATGTGTAATACATTCAAGGTGGTAGTGTGATAACTTTTATTTTGTTAGCTTCTAGCTAAATACAAAACAATAACTGCCTTTGTATATTATTTCAATATGATATCAATTGCAGCGAATATCCTTAAAACTTACTAAGTTCCTTCTAGACTTACTAGAGTAAAGGGCAAACTCAATAGTTGATTTCGTATCGTTTGATAGAACTAACACGAATTAATACTATTGTTATCCGAATTGATAGTGGTATGAATTATACGTACAAAAAATATTCTGTCTTCCACTCTAGGGGCGGATCCATGATTTTTGGTTAGGGGGCGTAAAATTTAAGGGGGGGGGGGGTGTGGAGTTTATTTTTGTTTTTTTGGGTGTTCGGGGGGGCAAAAAAAAAAAAATTAAAAACAGGGCGAAGGGCCCAAAAAAAAAAAAGTCCGGAAAAAAAGGGCGGAGCTCATTTTTTTACTTTAAATCTAATTATACTTATTCTTTATGTCTTATTTAAGGATTATATTCTTTCTTTTTCCCCTCTTATTGAATAACTCATATATAATTTTTTATATTTATTAAAACGAAAAACATTAGTACACATTATCCTATTTTTGACATCACTCTAAAATTTAGTTAGAGGAAAATATCTAAACGAGGAATTAATAAGTATTTAAATGATAGTTTATTCATACTTCAATTTGTTCTTAATTTTTATATCAATAAATACATAGAAAAAAAAAAACACACAAACATTTAATGTATATTAATTTGCATTCAAACAAAAAAAACATAGATATATTAATTCGTTGTATCAAGTTATATAAGTGGACTCTTTACCAATACTAGGTATCTAAAACTTAAAATCTACACCTCCACTTAAAATATGAGACACTTAATATACTTTTTTTAATATTTTCTCTTTAAAGTTAAAATAAAACAAATTTAAAAATTTAAAAAAAAAAATTTGGGGAAGGGGGGGAATTAAAAACAAATAATTGACAATTTATAAAATTTTTAATTGTGAACAAAAGTTATAAAAAATTTTTTACTTTTATAATAAAAAAAAATTTTCAACCCCCAAATAAATTTTTTTCATTTTATATAATAAATAAATTTAGGAGCCCGCCCCCCCCCCCCCCCCAAAAACCCCCCCTGTCTTCCACTCTGATCGTTGCTTGTGAGTTAATATTGTTAGAAAATAAAAGCAATATCAACTTTAACATAGTAAAGAACACGCGCGCGTATGCAATAAGAATCGAGAGAATCAAGAAAGGGAAGCAACAACAGGATTTGAGTAGCTATAGATATAAGCGTCCAAAGAAAAAGAGAAAAAATACATACCTTCATCCTCGTGATTTTCTATCTTCTTATTGAAGAGCTTTCGTGCTGATAACGTGTTATAAACTATATGGAATGAGAGAATAATAGAGAAGACGGAAAATATATGTGTATTATTATGAGGGTGAGACCTCTATTTATAGAATACAAGATGGGGCTTATGTAAAAAAAAATAATATATATATAAAATATATTTACAACACTAAGAATTAAGAAAAGTCTATATTTATGCATCATAGCTTTCGAAGGGATTAAAGCACCTGGATAGCAAATAAACTAACATATAAGAAAATACATAGTCCCTCTATCCTAAATATTAGAAGTGGCAAAATGGGCGGGGGGGCTGGCCCGCCGGCCTATCGAGGAACATTTTTAATATGGGGGGGGTTTGTTGGGGGCGATATATAAATTGTATGTTTATAAAAATAATTTGATAATTTCATAATTTATTTAATATTTTTTATAATTATATAAATATATATTTGTTTACAAAACTAAGAATTAAGATGTAAAGTCTAAATTAAATAAATAATGTTGCATCAAGTATAGCTTTCGAAGGGATTAAAGCACCTGGATAGCAAATAAACTAACATATAAGAAAATACATAGTAAAATTTTTTCTCTCCCATCTATCTTCATTTAAATTTATATATCAATATTAATATTATCTAATAATTATGCATTTTTCGGGAGGCTTTTGCCAAAAACATATAAATATTTTAAAATAAAGTGGGGGGGGGGGGGTTGTTTAGGGGCAACCTCGAGCTTTTATAACCTATACTTAAGGGAGAGGAAAAAGGAGGGGGCAAGGGGGACGAGGGAAAGGCGGGCCCATTTTGCGGCGTCTAAATAAATTATTAACAATTTTGTTGTCCCAAATCTATATGCCTTCATCCTAAACTTTTCATTTTTGTCTGTTCCAAATCTATATGCCTATTAGCAATTTTTTTAAATTTAGCTAAATCTTTCACCAACTTTAATAGATCTAATTAATATGATAATATCTAACTTTTATAATAACAAACACAATCATGACATTAACTTTTTAGTAATTTACTTTAATTTTTCAAATTCAAATACCAACATTTATCTAACTTTCATATCATTAATTTTTTTTAATCTATATGAAAAAAATAAATGGACATATAAATAGGGACGGAGGGAATATATTTTCCTTTTTTTTTAAATAACAACATAGATTGTATGTCGCATAATTAAAGGAATTGAACGGTTACAAATATAAATAAAAAATTGGAATACTAGTGTAATTAATCATTTCAACAAGGATGATGTCTAACAACAATGCTGATCGTTAACCGAAAATTTGATTCTATAAGATTCAACCGAAATGACAATCCAACGGTTACTCATAAAATTGTTAGTCTTTAAAAAAATTAAATAATTAAAATGTCCTAAAAGTTATGACTTCGTAAAAATATCTCACACTGCATTTCAATTTTCATCTTAAACACAATCTAATCACACTCACATCTAAAGAGGCAGATTACGGGCTATGAAAAGAATTGTATACTATGATCAACCACCACAAACATCAATAGTTCTGTAGAGTATAGAAGTTGTTATTACAACTAAAACAGTAAGTCGGAAAAATAAAAACAAACAAAAATAGAAACTTCGTCGAGTCGAGGAAAGACCTCTTTGCGCAAGACGAAATACGTCCCAGTAGTGCTCTCGCAAGACGAAATACGTCACAAAGATAAAATGACGAAATCTCGAAGTATTGGCGGTATAAATGTCATTCAGACTTGCCTATTTATAGGCTATTCCACCCAAGTGAAAGGTGTTGGATTAACTACTGTGTGCTCTCGGATTTTCTATCAATTAAGGCAAGGCGGACGTGGGAAAGGAAAGTGGAGAGATGGAGACTTCCAAACAGTCTCATTCCAGAAGCAATCTGGTGCACGAGGAGCACTGCACCACGAGCTGGACCAGACCACAAATACGAACTGGGTCAGTCCACAAGTAGCCCACCAAACAGACACGAACATGGACACGGAGCCAGGACCGGATCGCGCCGCGTGTGAGGCGGTCGGTGAAAAGCTCGCGCGCATGAGCATGTGTGGCACAAGCTCACCACATGTCACTTTATTATCTCCTTCAAGGTGGTAGAGACTTAAATACCACAACAAACTTTACACATTAATCAATGTGGGACATTGATTAATGTAATAAATCTCCAAAATTCGAATAAGATAAGTTTCTCCACTTTAGGTAACATGTTACTTTTGTCCCCCAAACTTCGAACCATTATTTCTCACTCACCGAAAATCGGAATCAATAAATTTAGCACATCACAATTATCTACTTGAAATGTAGATCGACACTATATATCTTAATTCGCAAATCGGATATGTATCGAGGCTCGAAATGACGATCAAACGGGCTGAATTTTGCCCAAGTCAAAATAGCATTAAATGCTCAATTAATTTTCATAATAACAATATATATATAGAAGGAGGTTCAAATGTGAACAACCTCTTATCGTGTGAACGTATGAACATTGCACTTTAAAGACAAATATACTGCACTTTAAAGGCAAAGATACTGCATTTTAAAGTGCAGTACTTAAATTGCAATACATTTGTCTTTAAGTGCATTATTAAAGTGCAGTATATTTATCTTGAAAGTGAAATACGCTTGTCTTTAAAGTTCAGTGTTCACACGTTCGATACGATAATGACTGTTCACACGGAACCACTCCATATATATATAAATATATATCAATATTTTAAAGATTTTCCAACAAGTTCGCCGTTGATTTCTACTGATCGCGATGGTTGATTTTAAGATTAGCAACTTGATTCCTTCGTTTTTTTCTAGATAATTGATCATTGTGCTTTATTCATGCTATTTTACGGAAAATGGATTTTATTGAAGTTCTATTTCAACTTGTAGAATTGTTTTCTTTTGATAAGGGAGATATATCGGGTAAAAACGTCATAAAGCATGCGTTCCCAATTGCCTACATTAATTTGTGTGCTAAAAATCTAAGACAATGCTTCTGCAAGGCGTCTTGAGTAATAATACAAAAAACTAGTTAAAAATTAAATTAATAACTAGATTAAAAAAATCTATTTGAAAAAATAATAATTAGAAATTCTATTAGAAAAAAATTATAATTTAAAAATATTAAAAAATTCCATTAGAAAAATATTAAAGTTGAATTTAAAACTTGGATGAATTTGTACCCAAAACTTTTATTCCGTAAATGTCTCTATGATTAACAGTTGATTAGATTAAAATTTAATGGAATGATTAATTTATTCAAATTAACAAACATTAGGGACCAATAAACTAAAAAAAATTATGGACCAATTCATCCAAACTAGCAAACATTGGGGACCATTTGTGCTAATTTGCCTAAAAAATAAGTTGTGTTTTGGCTTATGGTGTGTTTGCAAGAACTTTTTTTAAGTACTTATCTCCTTTTTTACCACATAAGCAGTTTCTTAATGTTTGCAAAACTTACTCTCTGCGTTTGCTTCTTTAAAATTAAACATTTAAACTGCTTAATTAAGCAGTTTTTTAAGCACCTATTGAGATGCTTTTAGTGCGTAAAGCACCATAATTTTTAGATTTACCAAAAATATATGCTTTTTAAAATCAATTCCAAAAGTTCCTTGATTTTATTTAAAAGCATTAATTTTCAATTTTAAGCAAAAGCAAATAAGAAGTGCTTATAATAAGGAGTTGCAAACACACTCTTATTCGCATAAGCTAGTACCTTATGCAAATAAATCAAAAGCAGCTTATGAAAAATAAATTCTCATATCAAATCTTCTGACAGCAATGTTTTAAACTATATTTTATTTTTTCTCTAATTAAGTGCTTATATATAAATATATCTAAATACAAATTATTCAATTTTAAGTGCTTACAACATAAGCATTTATGCGTGAAATATTTATGTTATAAGCACTTATTTAAACTGTTTTTCCAAATATAGCCTAAATCATTTGATTATTAACTTTTAGCATTTTAATTTTTAAATTATAAAGACATGCATTTTAGTTCTTTAATTATTTAATTTATTGTATAGAATTAGATTATCGCAAAAATTATGGCCTTACATGTCAATTTACGGGATATATATTTTTTTTTTGGATGACGGGGTAACCCGCATGCGCTACCGATGTGCGTACTGGGTAAACCCCGCTCCTGTGCAATAGTCTGCAAACTTTATGGGATAATTTTGATTTATATTGTAGAAGCGAGATAAATCTAACCCCATAAATATTACAGAAAATATAAAAGTTGCAGCAACAAGAAGAGAAAACGTCGTACGATTTGAATGATGTTATTATAAGAGTCGAAATTATAAATGAATTTCGGTTTTTTTTTTGTTAAATTGTTTATTTAAAGCTAAAATTTTCAATTAAAGATTAGCTAAGATTGCCGACCAATTCACTAATAGTCGGCCATGTGGCAAATTTATTATGTTGTTTGGAATATTGTAGCAATATAATTATGACATGTATTAATGCATATCTTATTTCTTATTCTCACTAATTTTAAATAATAAATATATTATATAGTGGAGTTTTGAATTTATAATAATATTCCCAGAAACAAAACTTTAAAATATTTGATTATAATGTATAATCACATGATTTAGAAATCAATTTATGCAGTATTATAAAATCATAAACAAGAATCTTGTTGTGGGTTCTTTTATGTACATAGATATAATAATCACGAACATGGGCCATTAATTATTGGACATTTAATCTTGGGCCGAATTCGCGCATCGTTGGTGTAATTAGTGAATAACATATATTTTTGATAAACTATTCGCAGCGAAATTTATTTGTACCCATATTAGATAGTGATTTCATTTTATTTTTTTTCTGTCATATGAAATAGAGTGTGTTTATTACTTCAAACACGTATGCATGAATTTGGATCAAATCTAGGTTATTGATTCCTAAAACCCTATGAATATGTACATAGAGTCAATCCTCTCCTTGCCTCCACCCATAAGAAGTCTGAAAAATTGCACCTCCCCTCACAACAAGATTGAGAATTAAGGCAACATGACGAATTCTAATGCATCTAATTTTGTATCAAATTGTCCCCCATCATTTTATTGGTAGTTAGCATTTATAAGCTCTTCCAAGAAACGCAAAATGAAAACATTGACATTTCCAATATCAGAAAATGTGGATCCCATAAAAAGAGAATAGTTAGTTATATGCAGAAAAGTTATCATTTTTGTAATGAGACAAAATGAATGAAACAATCCGAAAAATAAAGTGAGATAAGATTAATGAGACGGATAAGGTATTATTTACAAAATTTATATATAAAGAATATTTGTATTATAATTCGATATAAAATAATCAATAATAGAAAACATGAAAATTAATATTCTATTACATTTTACTTGTATACAAAATACTCAGATGACCAACAATTATTTACTCAATTTATGTAATATTTCAAACATTTTCTATAACTGGGCCTTAGCCCAATTATAAGCCCATAATTTGAGGGCAGTTTTACTCGGCCCAGTATTCCGTGTAGCATTCTTTGTCGTGTGGAGTTAAATAAATCGAATATTATCTACAAAATTTTAATACCTTTTGAATTTTACCTTTTATTTTAAGGAAAAGAAATAATTTCTGAAAAATCATAGAGTTATGGGTGATCTCTATGCTCTGGATTTTGACGGAGTGCTGTGCGACAGCTGCGGAGAGAGCTCACTTTCAGCCGTCAAGGTTCTGCTAAATTATATATTGCTGTTTAACTTTCTAGCGATTTTGCTTCTGAAATGTTGGTTTTTGGCTTGCGTTCAATTCGTTCCGACCACTCGATTGTGCGGTTGGTGCTGTGATTTTTATGGATTTTTGAATTGTTTGGGGGTGATGCGGTGAATTTTTTTAAATTTTCATTTATTAACCTCTATTGAGTTTGCATATATTCGTGCGCTTTTGCTTTCATATTTCAAAAGTATCCTTTTTTTGCTTTTATTTACTTCAGTTGTGTGTTTAATTGATTCAATTTGATTCATTTTTTGAGTTTGTTATGTGTGTGCTTTTTTCAGTTCTCGAATTTACTTTTTTTTTTTTTTTTTTTTTTATGGCTGTTTTTAGGCTGCTAAAGTGAGATGGCCAAGTCTATTCAGTGGAGTGGATTCAAAATTGGAGGATTGGATTGTTGATCAGATGCATACAGTAATTCTCTCTTCCTTTTTTCTTTCTGAAAAACTTTAGTTCTTGATGAAGCCCTTTCTCTTTGCTTGTTGCAAATCTAGAACTTGTCCATTTGTAGTTAGTGTTTGATAAGCTCAGAAGATATAGCAATTTGGAGTTGCTGGATTAAAGTGAAGAACTTGTATCTGTTTCTCTAACAATGTATTCTAGTAATTAATGGAACCTTCCATTTACCGCGTGCATGATGAAAAGGAAAGGCTAAGCAAGAAACTTTTTCTGATGCATACAATGATTGTTTCTTCATTTTTTTTCTTTATGTTAAAAAGTTGGATTCCTGATGGTGCCCTCCCTTGTCTCTTGATTGTTGCAATGTAAAATTTGTCCAGTTGTAGTTATTTTTCGATTCTTGTAGTGCAAGTAGCTCATGAAATATAGAAATGTTGGAATTATTGGATTGAACTGAAGAAAATGTCGCTGTTTCTCTTGACACTGTATTGTAAGTAATTAATAAGGTGAAGCTAATTTTCAGCTAAGATTCCACTCAAGGTTTATAGGTCTGTTAACTGTTTCATCCTCAAATTACACTAGTTCTTAAAAAAAAAAAGATGTTCTGAATGTGGTGAAACTTCCAACTTGTTTTAGATTCGACCAGTAGTAGAAACTGGATACGAAAACTTGTTACTCGTGAGATTGCTGTTAGAGACCAGAATTCCGTCAATTCGGAAATCCTCAGTGAGTATCCAACCCATAATCTACTTATCTTTACTACACCATATCACATTGTGCCTTATTACTAAGTATCCGCACGTGTAAGGTTGCAGAAGGTCTCACGGTCGAAGGAATATTAGAGAACTGGATGACTATAAAACCCATAATCATGTCAGAATGGGAAGAGAGCAGGGACCCCCTAATAGATCTTTTTGGAAAGGTTAGGGATGAATGGATAGATAGAGATTTCTCCACTTGGATAGGTGCAAATAGGTAATTTTGTTCTTGTTCTTCACATCATATCATGCTTTTTCCTGCTGATAATAAATTTATTGATTTAAGTGGTTTTGTGACGTGAAGATTTTATCCGGGTGTCCCGGATGCACTGAAGTTTTCAAGCTCGAAGCTCTACATCGTCACAACAAAGCAGGTACTCATATTCTACAAAACTAGGCATAACCATTAGTTGTCATAATTTTGCTACACAATTGGGATTCTGTTAGTGAGAGTTGTAGGGCATTTCACTAAACTGTATTCATTTTGCAGGGCCGTTTTGCAGATGCTTTGCTTCGAGAGCTTGCTGGGGTCACTATCCCACCTGAAAGAATCTACGGCCTGGGAACCGGGTCAGTTTCTTTAAAACATAGATAGATGAAAGATAAATCAATATTGCTAGTATACTAATGTCATCATGATGTATGCAAAATTGTCAGTCCTAAAGTGAAAGTGTTGAAGCAGCTTCAAGAAATGCCAGAAAACCAGGGTCTAACTCTTCAGTAAGATCCAAAAACTATAATTTCTTACAAAATTTCAACTTAATGCATTTCTGAAGACTTATAAATGTTCTATGTTGAGTAGCTTTGTTGAAGATCGATTTGCAACTCTGAAGAACGTGATCAAAGAGCCCGAGTTGAGCAAATGGAACCTATATTTAGGTGATTAACGCGATAAATCAACTCACTATCCATGCTACATTATTTGGATTCTTGATTTGGGTTCTTGAATTAGGGGATTGGGGCTATAACACTCCAAAGGAGAGGGAGGAGGCGGCAGGAGTTTCGAGGATTCGAGTTCTTCAGCTATCGGATTTCAGCAGTAAGCTCAAATGATCTGATCTTCATTCGGGTCAGTGTTTTAGTCTGAATTCAAGCACATTAACCTCTCCAAGATTTATGTTGAATGAACAACATTCTTGAATCTATTGTTATTCTTCCCAACTTCTTTGTATCATGGTATGGATTGCCAAATGCCAAGCCAGTGTATGAATACATGGAATAAAGAAACTTAGAAATGTATGCATTAATATTAGCCATTTTACAAGAATGTGAAGATAGGCAGTGCAAAACCAATAAGCACAGAAAGCAAGCATTAGTATTTCGGTTGGAGTTCTTGAAAATTCACAAATTATATCCAAGCGATGTCTTGTAATTTCGGGTACAAATATGCAATTTAAAGGGTCGAAAAATTCCAATTTTGTGAAGAAATCTAAACTGTATATATGTAGATTTTACAAATTGGTGGTGGGGGTGGGGCGTTTGCCTCCTAGATCCGTCATTTACGAGTTATAGTCTCTTCAGCTGGGGTGATAATTAGAGACACGATAATAATATGACATAATTTTTGAAAGAGTGAATTGTCATATTGGTGTCTAAACATTCGAACTTTTTTAAGTTTTGGTATCTTTATTTTAAAAATTGCAAATTTGATTCCTAACCTTAAGAAATGCCGACTACTTTGGTGTCTTCTATTAATTTAAAAATTAAATAATATCAATGATGACTTAGAAGAGGGTAAAATTGTAAAATTGCGTGTAATAATTTCTTTAAATACAATTAGTAATTGAATAATTTTAAGAATTAAAAATTAAATATCGTTAAAATTCTTGTAATACAATTTTTTTTACTAAAAACAAAATATTTATGTGTATGATTCAATTTATATAAAGATATAACTTTTAGACCTTATTTTAGCACTGTAATATTTGTGTAACATAAAAAATATTATTTACAAAAATTAAATATAAATTAAAATAAATTATTAAGTTATTTTACACTTTGAAAATAAAAAACATAAATTATTAAACTATTAAATAATTAACATAAACTATTAAATTATCATAATCTATTATTTTAATAATTTAAAATTATTATAATTATTAAAATAAAATTATTATAAAAAAATCCAAATAATCTTATAATTTTTTCCTTCTTTAAATCACTATTAATATTATTTAATTATTAAAATAATAAAAGACACCAAAATTGCTATTTCTTAAGTTTAGACACCAAATATACAATTTTTGAAGTAAATGAACCAAAACTAAAAAAAAATAAAAGTTTAGACAACAAAATGCTATTCACTCTATTTGGAAAGGAATAATGACGTAATTAAGAAATAATAATTCTACCATGTATCTTAATATCCTATAAATTAAATTGACAAAGTATTCGAAAATGCGACAAATATATTTAACATACAGTTTTTAAAATTTATTTGAAACATTACGAAAAAGCTCAGTACAATTCAATCATAAATTGGGTTTTTGGTCATTTTAATGTGGCGGGTAATGAAATCGAACATTATCTACGAACTTTTTGCTCTTCTTAAATTTGATTTGTTTAACGGAGAAAACTCAACTCGCGAAGAAAACGCGGTAAGCTATGGCTGATCTGTATGCGCTGGATTTCGACGGAGTGCTCTGCGACAGTTGCGGAGAGGGCGCCCTTACAGCTCTCGAGGTTTTGGTAAAGTTTATGGTAATGCCGATGGTTTTCTTAAATTTCGCGTTGTTCACGTCTATTAGTTCGGCATACATTCATCTCTGTTACGTATGTTCTTTTCAGTTTTCGAATTTGATTTTTGTTTTTTTCTGATGAATCTGAATTGGTTCTGTATTATGCTCGTGTATTTTCAGTTTTCGAATTAATTTAGTTTTCTATGGCTGTTTTAGGCTGCTAAAGTAAGAGGGCCTAGTCTTTTCAGTCGAGTAGATTCACAGTTGGAGGATTGGATCGTTGATCAGATGCACATTGTAAATTTCTCTTTACGAATATTTGATTCTTGATCGAGCTATTTTTCTGATGAGAATGTGAAAAGCTCCTTGTGTTGTGTAGTTGATATGCGATTCTTAGTACTAGTGCCGGTATATATAGATAGATGGTGTAGGATTAAGAATATGCAGCTGCTCCTCTCAAATATGAGTTGCAGGAAATGATATGTTTCAGTTGAGATTCTGCTGAAGGTTTTGAACCTTGAGTTAGGTTGCAGGGTGAGGAGCACTTATTTTCTTCCTTAGGCGATGTTAACTAATGTAGACGATAAACAAGATGTTGTGTTCCTTGATTATTTCAGAAAATGATGACCTTACTTATTAGGAGTAATTGCATATTTTCTTCTCGTGTTGTATGTTCCATTCCTCAAATTAGACATTCCTTTAGCGCGATATTCTGCAGACAGTGAAGCTCTCAACTTGCTTCAGGTCCGACCAGCACTAGAAACTGGATACGAAAATCTATTACTCGTGAGACTGCTGTTGGAGACCAGAATCCCCTCAATTCGGAGATCATCAGTGGGTATCCAACTCAGTGGGTATCTTTACTACATGAAGTCAGATTGTCTTTCTTTGCTAAGCCTAGCTTATATTCAAGGTTGCTGAAGGACTCACGGTTGAGGGAATATTAGAGAACTGGATGACTATAAAGCCTCTAATAATGTCGGAGTGGGATGAGAACAGAGATGTCTTATCGGATCTTTTGAGAAAGGTCAAGGATGAATGGATGGATAGAGATTTCGCATCCTGGATAGGTATGAACAAGTAGTAGTTTATGTTATTGGAGCATATATTCTTCTGCTGATAAATATTGATCAAGATTGTTTATTACTTGCAGATTTTATCCTGGTTTTCCCGATGCACTGAAGTTTGCAAGCTCAAAGATCTACATTGTCACCACAAAGCAGTTATATTCTACAAGGCAGAGGCATAAACTCATAACTTTCTTGTCTAGAAAAACAGACAAGAGAAGTTTCACTATATAGAGAAACTATTTTTTATGAGAGGTGGTGCCATTTATGCCGTATTCTTACTTCTTGTGATTGTATCTTCTTTAGGGCCGCTTCGCTGATGCTTTACTTAGAGAGTTTGCTGGAGTCACTATTCCACCTGAAAGGATCTATAGTCTGGGAACAGGGTCAGTATCGTATCTTCAAGATAGCCGTCGATGAACTAATATCCTCATACAATGCTCCTCAATGCCGACTAAGAATTTCATGCATGAAATATTTGTCAGTCCTAAAGTGAAAGTGCTGAAGATGATTCAGGAGATGCCTGAAAACCACGGTCTAAATCTTCAGCACGGAGATCCTCATACTATATTCTCTTACAATTCCACTTATTACATTTGTACTAACTTTTGAATGGTCTATGTTGAATAGCTTTGTTGAAGACCGATATGCAACTCTGATGAATGTGATGAAAGAGCCGGAGTTGGACAAATGGAACCTCTATTTAGGTGATTAATCTGCGATAAATTTACTTATCCATCCATTTGACTCTCTCTGGATTCCTGATTAAGTTATTGAAGCAGTGGATTGGGGTTACAACACTCAAAAGGAGAGGGATGAGGCTGCACGACTTCTTGAGCTTTCGGACTTCAATAAGCTCAAATGATCTGATCTTCTTTCGGGTCAGTGCCTAATTCAAATTCAAGCACATTAACCTATCCAATTATGTTGATCAAACAGCATTGTTGAAAGTGCTATTCTACTCCACTTTATTGTATTGTTTATCATGTCACTGTATAAACACATCCTTACCTTTGCTTTGAATTAAGAGAGTTTCAATAAGTAGAATCATCAACAACACATGAACATTAGCAAGAACATAGTGGCTTTATAGAACATAGGTAAGATATCTGCAGGAACAGAGTAGTTTATTACAGAAACAGAGGAAAGTGTGAAAATATTGGGAATGTAAACATTTTACAAGGTAGTGAAGATGAAATTAGTGGAAAGACAAGAATGTTCAATCATCTACTAGGAAATCTCTCAAGTGATAGTTAGTTCTGTGGCTAAAGCTCTTGATGCCTATCGTCGTTGATGTCGTTGGCATCGGAGCCTTTACTCTTCTCCACCTGAAGTCTATGAAAAACTTCATCAAATGAAGGATCTCCCTCTCTTCTAAAGAGTAGATCACCCAGCTTTATCTCATACGCCTCAGGTTGGTTCAGTAAGAACTCTTTCAACTACACATTGCAAAACCAAGAATATGGGGATAGAAAGCATAAGTTAAGGATAGATCAGCTGCATTAGAATTTATGTGAAGATTTTTTTAGCAAGAAAGAATCGAAACAGACCTCAAGAATGTCTCGACCTTTTGGCATGGTGAACATGATTGTACTGAGATCAACACTATTGAACCTAGCCTCAGTTGCTCCTGTTCTTGCTACCTTGGTCCATTTCATGGCGAGTTCTGATACCATATCCTTTAAGAATTAAGATAAGAAAGTATATGCATCAACAAGCATTTATGTTGGAGATAAACAATGCTTAAAGTTAGTAAACCAAACTAGAATTTTGGTCACAATTAGAGTAGAGGATGTGTAAGGGATAGCATTAAAGACCCCCTTCTTGCATATACAGTTAAGTTCAATTAGCTTCATAATTCTAGTGTTTGTCATGTCCAAATTGACTGAGCTCATAGGATTTGGAATGAGAATGAAATGTAGGGTTTTGCAAGAGGCCCACCAAGAAACCCTTTAGATATGATTCTAAATTCCTTACAAGTTTATACCGATTCCTAATTCCGAAATCGTATTATCAAACTCATTGGGGGATTTTGTTTCATTTATTCAATTCTATTGTTCTCCATTCAACACTAGTATACAAAATAGAAGAATCTGGATCTATAAATTGTTATTCCAAGAAATACTAAAAAATAGAACCTTAACTGGCCAACACCCTAATATAATAATCATTTTCATACCCCATGTCTTCTCACTTCACCAGTTTCTGCTGAAGAATTTTCCACACCAACAAGAAGCACGCGCTCTCTCTCCCCCTCTCTCTCTCTCTCTCTCTCTCTCTCTCTCTCTCTCTCTCTCTATCATTATCTCAATTCTAGTTCTAAAAACAGCCAAATTAGATGATGAGTTTTGCCAACAACTAAACACCAACTACAGAGAATTAACACAACAGTAATGCAGAATTGAGAAGAACTGTAAAAACTTTGCGGCGGCAAAATCAAATGAAGCTCATTAATCATTTACCGGAGTCCGAGGAGTTCCGGGCCGGAGCTTAACGAATCCGAAAACGGGCCCCATAATCTTCTCCGCCTGCATTTCGTCGATCCCCATTTTGGCGAAGTCCGGCGGCGGCGGGTCGAACTCGGGTTGCTTCTTCGTCTTGCCCCATTCTCTCCAGTCGTCGTCCTCCTCATCGTCGACGACGTCGTCTAGTTCGTCCGAAATGTGGATTTTCGCGTCGGCGAATCTGCAAAATCGGAATTTTCCGGCGGCGACTAGGAGGAGGAAGAGGAGGAGAAGGTGGCGGTGGAATTTGGTGGCGGTTGGGTTTTTCATTTTACGGGTTTGGAGCTAAATAAATTTCGTTAGGGGTGTTTGGTTGCGTGATTAGTATATATATTTAGTTTAGGGGTGCGCAGGGAGCTTATCGTGCGCACTCGGAGTCGGAGAAAGGCAAAGAGCATGATTTCAGAACTGTGCGCGCCTTTGTAGTATTTATGGGCCGGAAAAAAATACAGTAAACATTTGGGCTAGGCCGATAAACAGTACACATTTGGGCTAGGCCAGTTTTTCTAATTACATATTTAACTTTGTTAGCCTGTGTTTATTGGTAATGATGATGCTTCAGGAAAATAATCTAATTTGAAATTGTGAAATCCGGTGTCTGTGGAGTTAGGAAAGTATTTTGATTTCAAAAATTAAAAATCCATCTTTTTTTTTTTTTTTGACAAATTGATTTTTTAGTCCCCAAACTATACGTGTTAGACAATTTGGTCTCTTATTTATTTATTTTAGTTAATTGGTTCTCAAACTATTGAATTATGAATGAATTAGTCATTCAATTAAATTTTTTGTTAGTCAATTGTTAGTCAACGATTTTTAAAGGTATTTTCGGTATAATATTATTGAGGACCAAATGTCCAAATATTGAAAAATTGAAGACCAATTTGGCAAAATCTTTTTTGCTTAAATTTTGTAGTTTTTAAAAAATTGAAAAATATTTTAGTCGTTTTGATTTTTTTTTTAGGACCAACTACGCCAATTTTAAATAAGTCGAGGACCAATCCTATCAATTATAATATATTATGGGATCATAATCATCAAATTTTATAGCTCTGTGATCAAATTTTTTGAATATATTATTATGATAACGAGAGATTAAAACATAAAATATTGGATAATCAATGTGTTGGGTGATGATTCAATCCTCAGCATGATCATACTTGTGGGAAATGACTCTATCTTCTATACTGAATCACGCTCAGTAGCCTCGTGCTCTGAACTGTTGAGAAGATTTGAAGATCCCAAAACCCTATCTGATTGGTGAACCATTCCTTTGTATTCGTATTTGTCTCTGAGGTTTCAGACTCAGTAGACACTCTGCTCTGGTCAAGGCGCTCGCAGCTCATCGGCCTCGGCACCGGTGTAGAAGACTCGGTGAATACTTGGACTCGGCGGGAGCAAGATATCGAGAGAGTCGGTTGAACCGAACTCGGCGGGAGTAGTTCACCTGGACTCGTAGCCGATCATCGATAGACTTATCTCGGCGAGCCTATCTACCGAATACAAGGTCGACTCAAGAACGGCGGATAGTCTTCGGGATTGTCAGAATCTTTTGAAAGACAATCAGCATTGTCATGTACGAGGAAGAGAGAAGTAAGCTTCAGTCTGTCTCGAAGTTTGTGCTGTCTCAACCACTCCATCCACCTCAACGAATGACAAGCATACACGTGTTTTCTCACCTGCTAAAGCTGCAGTCAACCTTTTACCTAAAAAGGTGGGAAAGTACACTGTTACCTACACCAAAAGAGCCGTTTGCTACCAAAAAGAGAGAGAGAAGAAGATCGTCTCCAACGGATCTATTTCAATCTCTACTCTATAAATAGAGGGATCATTCAAGATTTGAAAAAACAAGAGAATGCGCGTACCTAGAACACGAGAGAGCATTCAAACGAGCGAAATTAACGACTAAGTCTTCCGCAAGAAACAACCGAGTTATCTCCGGCGAAAGACTACATCCAGCTCAAAAGGAACCAAGCTGAACCGACATAAGCTTCTAGTATCCAAGCGACTGACACGAACCTATGGCTAAACCCTCAGCTGTTCGTCGCTCTAGATAGCTACATTCTCGTTCCTTATCCCTCTAACCCTAAGTTCACTTGTTATATCCATAGCTTAGACGAAGGAGTTCACATTTGAACCCAATCTTTATTGTATAAGGACTCCTTCACTGTTGGAGAAGTTTGTCAAATACTTTAAGTTTGATAGTGTTGTAAACTGAGACTTGGATCAGTATAAAAACCAAGACGCGGCTTTGCCCAGTGTGCAAGCTGACTGAGACTAACTCAGGATAATAAATAGCCTCCTGATCATTCGGGACAGTGGACGTAGGATTTGAGCGATATCCGAACCACTTTAAAAATCCTCGTGTCTCTTATTGCTTTCTTAACTATTGCATTGATTTTACTATTCATACCGAACATCATATTTAAAATCAATCAACCTGTCTCAAAGATACCGAACTTTTATCTACCGAATCGAGACTTAAAACGTTTTCTCACAAAAACTGATTTGGGCCTACACTATTCCGCGCACTGAACTCTTACTGTAGATACTGAATTCTGACCTAGTCAGTTAGCAGATCTCAGCTGAGTCAGTACTCTTAGCCTTTAACTCGATTCGTAACGGTTGTATGGTCTCTGGCCGAATCAAGTCGGGCCGACACCATCCTGAATAGGACTGTTCAAGTTCAAAGTTGAGAAATCGAGTCAGGTGTATTCACCCCCCCTCTACACCTGACCGTACACTCGGGACCAACACAATGAATAAAACTATAGTACATTTCCATTCAAAACAAGTTTTCATTTCAATATGACTTATTCCTTAATTTTTCATATATTTTATGTTTTAATCCCTCGTTTTCATAGTAATATTCGAAAAAATTTGGTTATAAAGTATTAAAATTTGGCGACTATATCCCCAAATACATCATAGTTAGAGGGAATGGTCCTCTACTTATTTAAAATTGGTGTAGCTGGTCCTTAAAAAAAATCAAATTGACTAAAAAAATTTCAATTTTTGAAAAATTAAAAATAATTTAAGAATTTTTTTTGGCCAAATTGGTTCTCAATCTTTCAGTATTTGGACGTTTTGGCTCTCAATAAAATTAAACCGAAAATGCACTTTAAAAATCGTTGACTAACAAAAAATTTAACAGAAGGACCAATTCATCCAAAATTCTATAGTTTGGGGAAAAAATAAATAAGGGACCAAATTGACCAAATACGTATAGTTTCGGGACTAAGAAATCCAATTTGCCTTTTTTTCGATGATGATGGTAACTTGCAGTTGCTACCGAAGTGCTCACTGGTTAAACTCCGCTCATGTGCTATAGACTGCAAACAATACATGAGGGACTAACCATAGTTGACAGACATACATAGTGTTTAAATTTTAATAACTTAGGAGGTGTTTGGTTCACAACTTGGGTTATGTTCATCCCCTCACATTCCGATAGATTTAAGTTTTGACCAAACTCATCAAGTATAAGTGTTTGAGAAACTCCAATTTTATGATATGATTCAAAATTGTGAATTTGATAGATCTAATCCAAATATTATACTTCACTCATCCCATTATTTATGTTCTATTGTGATTGGATATGATGATTAAGAAAGTTAAGAAAGTGGGTGTAAAGGTGTAAAGTGTGGTTGGATGTATAAAATGGTAGTGTCTGCTTGTTTAGATTGATTGTGAACCACTCATTTATTTTCTTATTTGATATGGGATAACCCGAAAGACAAATGTAGCATTAATAATGGGATCAATGAAATACTATTATTTTAAGTTGGGTGTTCCAAATACTTGCACACCGACTTAAAGCTATAAATTGTACTCCCTCCGTCCCACTATAAACGACGATTTTCCCTCATTGAGCCGTCCCATTAAAAATGACGTATTTTCTAAAATGGTAAAGATTGTGTGTACTACATTTAACTACTAAAAAATTAAATAGTCTACCCCACATAATACCACTTTCCTGATTTCGATACCCAAAAGAAACATATCGTTTCTAGTGGGACGGAGGGAGTATCAAACATCCACTTAATTTGTGATTCATACCCATCCTGAATCAAAATCCTTTTACGGAAGGAAAGTAATAAGTATTTTGGAAACAAGGAAAATAGTTTTTCCTTTACATGGGAAAGTATTATAATAATAAATAATTTGTATAAATTCAATCGAACGAATTAAATAAAAGGAATTTGAAATCGAACCAACATAATTCGTTTGTCGATTAATCAGACCCTAGTATTAAAATCGATTTTAATTTCATATCTTTTTAAAACCAATTTCTTCAGTTTCGTAACACGAAATAGAGTCGTTTTTTTTACGTAATGACCGAACCGACCAAAATAAGATCCGGTTTTTGCTCCGTCCTAGTTGGAATCACACGTGGCAGCAGCTTTATGTGTCTGCGTGCTGGGTCAAATAAAAATTAGGGGGTCCATAATGTGGTCAGAGAATTTGAAGTTGGCTACTCATATCCACTGAACGGCAGGAATCTTAAAAAATTGTCGAGTTGTGTATGTGCAATTTATGTTTGTAATTTGAACAAAATAGTGACTTGTCTTGTCACTAATTATCAGTGGCCGCCCTTCTCCATCCAAATTGGTCCAATCACTTTTGATTTCTTTATTTTTTCGATAGTTTGATGTTTATTTTAAAAAATATATTTCCACAGTTTCATTGATCTTGAATCATTTTCTTTTCGTTTTCCACTTATCTTGCATCATCTTAAAATGCAAAGAAATAAGTAGTTCACATTATCTAAACAAGTGAATCTCCTAATTTTTATATATTTTTATACTATGATATTATAATTTTTATCTAATTTTTTATTATATATTTTTATACTATGATTTTATACTTTTACACCTATTTTAAAAATTGTGCTGAAATTCAATAGTGCAAGATTAATGAAACGGATGGTATATATATATATATATATATATATATATATAATCTAATCACTTTTGATTAATTGATAGCTCTTAAAAGGAGTTGCTTAGCATGTGCTTACGCTCGGATCATATTTACCGATTCTTTTTATATAGTAGTATTGTTAATAAAGTGGTGAAGCCCCCGCCCCGACTAATTGCGTAATGTAATTTAATCCTATTTAAAAAAAAATCTAAATTTCGCTGTAAAGAACCAATAAAAATTTGCAATTTTGATAGCATTTCCTTTTCATCTAGGTCGAAAAATTCGCTGTAATATATCTACAAAGTGGAAAGAAAAACACTCTCCCTCTCTGACACGGAATCCATTTGTCTTCTTCGGACCCCACAAGATTTTTCCCAGTTATAAATGCGGAGCCACCTCTCATTCTGAAGCACAAAAGCTAGAAAAAAGCTTCTGAAAAACTGAAGCAGAAGAGACAATTGAAGCTCTAATGGCGGCCATCAGAAGCTTAATGAAGAAAAGTTCCCATCTTTTTGCTTGCAAACACAAGCTGTACTCGACCGGCGCCAGCCCTTTGGCGGATTCTCCTTCGCTTGTTCAGAGGCTCAGAGATCTACCCAAAGATCTCCCCGGTACCAACATCAAGCGAGAAGTTTCTCAAGTAAGAACTTAGAGAGAGAGAGAGAGGTATATGTCTTGTTTATGAGTTTCTTGCATTCTTGATTTATGAATTTATTGCATTCTTGCTTTGATTAAGTTATTCATGTTTCTTATTGGAGATTCTTGCAGTGGGTTAATCAGCTTTGAATATCATTAAGTACAGCTATTTTATGATTTTATCGCATGAAAATTGGAGAATTCTAAATGTACTGTTCTTGATTTTGAGTTGATTTAAGTGAAGTAAGGTTGAATGAATTTGTCTTCATTTTCTGCAGCTTATTGGTAAAACGCCACTGGTGTATCTGAACAAAGTTAGTGAGGGATGTGGTGCTTACGTGGCCGTGAAGCAAGAAATGATGCAGCCTACTTCCAGCATCAAAGACAGGTATATCATATATGCCCTTCAATTCTTCTCCAAATCCAAATCTTTTTTCATGTTTTTCATTGGTTAAATAAAATCTTTACAAACATTCATCCTCTTTTGTAACTCTAGACCAGCATTGGCCATGATCAATGATGCTGAGAAAAAGGGACTCATCACCCCTGGAAAGGTGGGATACATAGCTTTCTTGTTTGTTCTAATTTCCCTCTTTTGATAGGTTTAATGGATAATTTAACTAATTAATTAATAATTTATGTAATGGTTTTGAATGTAGACTACATTGATTGAGCCCACATCCGGAAACATGGGTATCAGCATGGCCTTTATGGCTGCAATGAAAGGCTACAAGATGGTTTTGACAATGCCCTCTTATACTAGCTTGGAGAGAAGGGTGTCTATGAGAGCGTTCGGAGCCGATTTAATCCTCACTGACCCTACCAAGGGAATGGGGGGCACAGTCAAGAAGGCTTACCAGCTTCTTGATTCTACCCCAGATGCATTCATGCTTCAGCAGTTCTCAAATCCAGCCAATACCCAGGTTCTCCTAACCTCACCATCAAGCAATTATCGAAATCTTTTGTTCTGTTTTTAATGGATTAAGTTGAATGCAGATTCATTTTGAGACTACTGGCCCTGAGATATGGGATGATACTAATGGGAAAGTCGACATCTTCGTGATGGGGATAGGGAGTGGAGGCACCGTCTCTGGTGTTGGACAGTACTTGAAGT
The DNA here is from genome assembly GCA_028984105.1 of Lavandula angustifolia. Lineage (NCBI taxonomy): Eukaryota > Viridiplantae > Streptophyta > Magnoliopsida > Lamiales > Lamiaceae > Lavandula > Lavandula angustifolia. The sequence goes on along the minus strand of CM054804.1, from coordinate 6,476,629 downwards.
CCAAGAATCCAAATGTGAAGGTATAATGCATGAATAAGCACATTTTTGCAATGTAGATATGTTTTTTTTTGCTTCACATTATCTTGCGTTAGTCTTTGATGGTTTTGCCCTTTCTTCTCTAGATTTATGGGCTTGAGCCGGAGGAGAGCAATATCTTGAACGGTGGCAAACCAGGTATACTAATGCAGCATCTTCTGTAAGAATCTTGAATCAACTTATGATGATAACATGTTAAATGAGTGAAATTTGCATCATCTGTAAGAATCTTGAATCAACTTATGATTTATGACCTGATAAATGAGTGAAATTTTAGGATTATCTTTTGTAAGAATCTTGAATGGACTCGTGATTGATGACGTGATAAATGCTTTGAATTTTAGGCCCTCATCATATTACTGGGAATGGAGTTGGATTCAAACCTGATATCTTGGATATGGATGTGATGGAAGAAGTTCTTATGGTATTCATCTTTGACTTAACAATATGCTTTAGAGTTTCAAGTTTCAATCCAAGCTGACAACATAATCTGCTGCAGGTTTCTAGTGAAGATGCTGTCAATATGGCAAGAGAGCTGGCACTCAAAGAAGGGCTATATGTATGATCTCCAATCAACCATTCTACCTTTTGTTAGACAAATATGCAGTAATCGATTAATCTCTACTTGTTTCGACTAGGTGGGGATATCATCCGGGGCCAACACGGTGGCTGCCCTTCGCCTTGCAAGAAGGTCCGAAAACAAGGGAAAACTCATAGTGGTAAGAAAAGGACAAGCTCCAAATCCTAATCTTGAATTCAAAGCAGCTAAAGCAGCAAGGATATTTACATGTCATGCCTGTTTGGTTTTTCTTTGTGGTTTTCAGACCATCCATCCGAGCTTTGGAGAGAGATACTTGTCCTCTGTGTTGTTTGAGGAGCTGAGGAGAGAGGCTGAAAACATGCAGCCTGTTTCAGTTGATTAAGGATGGAGTGTGTTGTGAGGACAAAATCTAGCATGTGTATAACAAGAAGATAGTTTCTCCTTAGTTGGAGAAGCATGTGGTTGTTCTTTCTCTTCCTTCTATTAAAAACTGTTCACGTCAATTAAATCTCGTTTTTATATATATTAAAAAATATTTTGGTCTTTACGAAATTTAATATTTTATACTCCAAATTGTCTTTACAACTTATAATAGTTGAATACTAGTATTACATACCAAACAAGTGTATTATTAGGAAATTGTATGTTTCGATTTCTAATTGGCAACATTTAAAACTTCACCGATGGGATCAAAGATTTGATGGAATGGCCCACCCCAAAACAAAAAAGGAATGTACATGATCATATAATTTATACTTGAACTATTTTTAATAGTTGGTTTACTGAGATCGCTGATTCGAATCCGGCAGGTCGGAATTAATTTTATTTATTTTTTTAAGAATAAAGATTTTTATAAAAAAAAATTAATTATAGAAATGGGATGAATTGATCATGGGCCGGCCCACACTTGCTGTTTTAATTCTTAATTCAAAATCCAAATACAAAGGGATAAGATTAACTATTTATCGGTAACATATTATATTTTACGAAGTATTATAAAATTTTAAATATTATGGAATTTCAATGTTTCTATGAATTATATTATGAGTACATAATATTATGAGATTGCAACATGATAAGTAACATGTTAAGATTTTGGGATGTTGATTCTCAGTATGACGAATGATTCATTATAGTATGTGCGTGGTTTTTTACACCGTTCATTATAATTAATTTTATATTTTAATATATGATAAGATGAAAAAAAAATGTTTGATATATTATACCGTAATACCGCACGTATGCATATTATATTATTATTTTATATTTTGGTGTTGAATTATTATAATTTTTTGAAAATCAATGGATCACATGTCTCCTAATTTGCACTTCAAAACCTATCCTAACCATACTCTTACACCATAAGTAATAATTCAACGGCGAACAAACAAGAAGAAGAGGGAATGTCGATAATACCCCCTTCACCAGCAATTTACACAAGCCCCTTTTTATACACGCTGCCCCTAGGGCTTGGCTCCCCCAAACCAAAAGAAAAAGAAATTGCGTAAAACCTGTCCACTCTCACACACACGCGCGCACTTGGGTGAGGGGATTCTAGTGCGAGAAAAAGATCTCCGGCAAATTCGGAGAATCGCCGGCCATCAGATCGATCTTTGGTGGCCTTCTTTTTCGCGCCAAAGTCTTAATTTTACTCTGCATAAAAGAATAGTATTTTGCGATTTTAGGCGGAATTATATTTGTAAGGATGCGTGCCCTTAAATACGGACATTTGTCGGGAGCATTTGGATTTTGAATTGCGGGATCGGGATTGCAGCGCGACGGCGTTTTGACTCTGCAGCAGAGCTTCAATTTTCAAGGATTTTTCGTTGTTTACTGCGAGTGGTGTTGGTTTTTTGGTTTCTTTTTGGGGGAGATCTAATGTGTTTGCTGAAATTGCTGAGCTAAGTGGTGTCTTCTGAGGTTTTCCAAGGTTGGAATTGTGGTAATCAAGAAAAACGCTCGACTCTGATTACGGCGTCGGTCGTTCTGGCGGAGCTTGTAGAATTTGTTGTTTTAGCTTCGTTCGAATTTCATTGGGTGATTTCGAAGACTGTGTTTTTGCAGGCAGTCGCCTTGAAAGACAACAGTGTTTGACTCTTTTCAATTGAAATTTGCTCTTTTTCTATTTCTTCTGGGCGACAAAATTGATTGCTGAACAGATGAGCCCCTTTTCTGGGATTTTACTGTGAATTTCTACATGCAATCCGGCGGTGGGCCCAAACAGGGCGGAGGCGGTGGGCATGGCCGGAACAATGCCACCTCTGCCTCCGCTTCTCCATCCTCATCTTCCTCCGCTGCTTCTGCGTTCGATCAGCAGCAGCAGCAGCATCAAAGACAGCAACAGCAGCAGCAGCAGCAGCAGAGACAGGTGAAGCTCCGCTACCCCCTTTGTTCCCTTCTTCTAGTTATTAAATGCTTAAAAATATGTTTTGAGCTTTATTTAATTCTTTATTACTATAAACTGACGTGTTAGCTATGTGTATTTCGGCTTATCCCTTTGCTTCCTGCCAGCTAAGATTTTGTATTTGATATTAGAGAATTGATTTGTTCGTTAAGTAATTCTTTGATCTCATTGTCTGGGTTTTGGGTTTTGGATCTAGAGTTGTTACTTCATGGCCCCCTTTTAATTTTATTGTTGCTTTGTTTAGAACTAAATTAGATTGTAACATTTGTTTTTGGGGTGATTTTTCCTATATAAGAAAAAGTATACAGTACGCCTTCCTTCCTATATCAGTTATAATGAGTAGGGATATGCATAATGTATTAAGTTGTAATAGGTATCTAAAGTTGTGGTTGTGGATTTTTATTTAGTGAAACTTATTATATTGTATAACTTTGCGTAAAGGTGGATCTTTTCTCTCCAAATGATTTATGCACACACCTGAAAAACTAAACCAACATTATTTGCTAAAGTTGATTTTGACTGAACAGTTTATGAGAAGACCTGAAGGGAATGATGTTCTTTTATCCTACCAAGCTGGCTCCATGCAGGGAGCTATGGGAGCGGCCAATTTTACTGCATCATCTGGGTCCATGCAGCTATCCCAACAGCCCAGGAAGTTCATGGATATGGGCCAGCAGCATGGTTCACCTAATATTCCTGAACAAAGTCATAATAGAAATCAAGGTGTCGACCAGCAGCTGTTAAATCCGATGCAACAAGCTTATATGCAGTATCAATTTCAGGCAGCCCAACAGAAATCTACCTTGGGGATGCAATCACAGCAGCAGGTGAGACCTGCAATGTTTGGTTCTGTTGGAAAAGATCAAGAAATGAGGATGGCGAATGTGAAAATGCAAGAGATGATTTCCATGCAAGCATCAAATCAGTCTCAGGCTTCCTCCTCCAAGAAACCCTCCGAGCAGGTTGCTCAGAGTGATAAACATGCAGATAAAAGTAATCAGCATGTGCCTGATCAGAGAAGTGAATCGAAATCGAACCATCCTGCACTACATGGTCAGGGAATCTCATCTGCCCTAATGCAAGCTCCACAGTCTCAGCAGAATATCATGAACATGGCAAACAATCAGATGGCTATGGCTGCACAGATGCAGGCAATGCAGGCTTTGGCTCTTGAGCGTAACATTGACCTGTCACACCCTGCAAATGCAAGTATGGTTGCACAGCTTATTCCACTCATGCAGTCCAAGATGGTTGCTCAGCAAAAAGGAAATGATAGTAGTAGTGGTATGCCTTCTGCATCTTATGCTAAACATGTTACCTCACCTGTTGGAAATGAAAGCTCTCCCCGCGGCAACTCCTCAAGTGATGTCTCAGGACAATCTGGGTCTTCTAAAGCTAGGCAGGCAGTTTCACCTAGTACTCTTGGTGTGAGTTCCAATTCAATTCTACCTAACAACTCTAGCAGCATACCCACACAGCAGTTTACTATGCACCATTTGCCCCCTAGGCAACCTTCCTCATTTGGCCATGGAGTGCCTCCTGTGCATCCCTCACATTCATCTGGGAATTTGAACCAAGGATTTGACAGTTTCCATGCAAAAACTGTTGTCCCAGAAGCTTCTCAGGTGCAAAAAGCCAGACAACCTAATCGACCTCCTCAACAATCTGCAACTCCATCTAATGAAGGGGATGCAGGTAATCCATCAAAATCTCTGGGTGGACCCAGTCCGCAGATGTGCCAGTCTCTCACTGGATTTACCAAGCAGCAGCTGCATGTACTTAAAGCACAGATACTTGCATTTAGGCGTCTGAAGGTTAGAACATTTTCCTAAACCCTCATAATGATGCTCTGTTCATACTTCTGTTTAGATCAAGTTCTCTCTCTTTACTGCTCGCAGAAAGGTGATGTAACTCTGCCACGTGAACTGCTCCAAGCTATTGCTCCTCCACAACTCGATTCACAGATGCAACAGGCACTTCCACATCCTGTAAGTGTTGGCAAGGACAAATTGGCTGGAGAAACTGTAGAGGAGCATTCGAAACATGTGGGATCCAGTGAGAAGGGGGCTCAGGTTTCAGAATCAGTACCTGGTGTGATTAATTTTAAAAATGAAGGTTCAGGAGATGATAGGGCTGCTCCCTCGACAATGAACATTCATAACTCTGTTGCTGCAGTAAAGGATCAGAGGTTTGTGGGTCATCCTGGAAAAGAAGAGCCTCAATGCATCGGTAGTTATGGGAAGTCTGACCAGGAGTCTGAAATGGGCAATCAGAAAACTCCACTCAGGACTGATGTTGCTGCGGACAGGGGTAAAGGAATTGCCGCACAGTCTAGTGGTTCAGAATCACTGCATATTAAGAAGCCCATTCCAGCAAGTAATATATCCCAAACTAAGGATGCTGGTTCAACTCGAAAATATCATGGACCTTTATTTGATTTCCCTGTTTTCACCAGAAAACATGAGACCCTTGGACCCTCCATGATGAACAACAACAATAACTTGACTTTAGCTTATGATATTAAAGATCTTTTTGGTGATGAAGGTGGAGAGATCCGGAAAAGGAAAAGGGCAGAGAAAATAGGGAAAATTGATAAAATACTTGCTGTGAACTTGGAAAGGAAGAGAATTAGACCAGATCTTGTTATTCGACTACAAATTGAATCAAAAAAGCTCCAGCTTGCAGAGTGTCAAGCACGCTTGAGGGATGAGATTGAGCAACAACAACAAGAAATCATGGCTATGCCTGATAGACCATATCGAAAGTTTGTTAGACTTTGTGAACGTCAGCGTCAGGAGCTTAACAGGCAATCACAAGCCAATCAGAAGGCTACTAGGGAGAAGCAACTAAAATCCATATTCCAGTGGCGCAAGAAGCTTCTTGAGGCTCATTGGGCTATCCGTGATGCTCGAACTGCCCGGAATAGGGGAGTACATAAGTATCACGAAAAGATGTTGAGGGAGTTCTCAAAGAGGAAGGATGACGACCGTGACAAAAGGATGGAAGCCTTGAAAAATAACGATGTGGAAAGATATAGGGAGATGCTGCTGGAACAACAAACTAACATATCTGGGGAGGCTGCAGAAAGATATGCTGTTCTCTCTTCATTTTTAACCCAAACTGAGGATTATCTTAACAAGCTGGGCGGTAAAATAACAGCCACTAAAAATCAGCAAGAGGTTGAGGAGGCAGCTAATTCTGCTGCTAAAGCTGCACGTGCCCAGGTATCTCTATTACTCTCTCCTCCCTTCAGTCAATGTCAAACTACACATGTAAAAGGACTCTTATTATAGGGATAAAAAATGGTCTATGCATTATATAGTATTACATATCTGGAAGTAGGGGTTGGAGTAATTATCTTTCTTAGAACTGCCCACTAGGTAAGAATTATCTATGAATGGCTAACACCACAGTAGTATTACTATTATCTCCGTTCGGAAATATCAGTAAACATCTTATAGTATTTGCTTTAGAACTATCAGAATTGATAAGTTTCTTCTATCACTGTCTTCAATGACGACATCAAGAGTTTTGATGCTTATATTTAAGGCTTTGCATTATATATTCATATAAGATAATGAGAATCTTATGCTTTTATACATTTGATTTCATTTTTCAGATGTGTTAAATGAATACTAAACATTATCAGCCTTGTAAGCCAAAATTATTTTCATTATGCTTTTTCATCCGCCCCAGAAATTGCTCGTGATTGTTTGGTAGTTTCTGGATTCACATGCTTCTGTAGACTCATTTATATGTTTTATGGATAAAAGGGTCTCTCAGAAGAAGAAGTAAGAGCTGCTGCTGCTTGTGCGAGAGAAGAAGTCATGATAAGGAACCGCTTTTCTGAAATGAATGCACCAAGAGATAGTTCATCTATTAATAAGTACGCTTTAGCCAGCTGATTTCATTGTTAATTTCTGATAATTTATGGATGTCATTGGAGAGAACAATGTTTGACCGAATGTGTTATTTTTATTGGCTTTCTGTTGAACACAACATCTCCAACTTATAGATATGGGTAATGTTTCTATTATCTATTTTGGACAGACCATTTGTATGCTATGCTATCAGTACTTTGCTGCAGTTTATGACTTAAAACATCTTTATCTCATACTTAAATTAGCTTTTAGCGAAAACTCATCACTTCATTTTCTCCTTTTTGTGGTTTTAACCAGGTATTACAATCTGGCACATGCCGTAAATGAAAGAGTCGTAAGGCAGCCTTCAATGTTACGAGCTGGAACTCTACGAGACTATCAGCTTGTTAGTGACTGTTTAATTTAAAATGTGTTATTGATCTTTGATTGATCAATTCTACATCTAAATTGATATGTACATTGCCACTTGTTATGACCTCTATCTACTCAATTATGCAGGTTGGTTTGCAGTGGATGCTATCATTATACAATAACAAACTAAATGGGATTTTGGCTGATGAGATGGGTCTTGGAAAAACTGTGCAGGTGCAATATCTTCTGTTCATGATTTATTATATGACTTCTGGGTTTACAAGCCGGAGTCGACCCGAGTCAAACGGAATAGTAGGAGGCAAAACTCAACTCATTTGCCTTTTACTTAGGCCTGATCTTGACTTTTAATTAAACTCAAGCTAGACTCATATTTGACCTAGCTTAAGTAAAGCTTTTATGGTTAAGTCGAGTTCAGTTTGTAATTTACTTCATTTACTAACTGCAGCTTGCCTAGCTTAGGCTTGGAATGCTAAGCATATAATCATTATAAGAAATGAACTTGAGTTCAAGCTTGGTAATAGGCTTGCAGACATATAAATGAACAAGTTATGGAACTAATAAGTTGAATACGTCTAGCCTCAATCGTGGTTCATTAATTCCTAGATCAAATCTTGATCCTTTTTTTTTCCTTCTCGGATCACGATCTATGAAGCCTACTATATATGGTTCATTTGGAGCCCTTCGTAAACATCCTCTTCTTAGCATCCATACTTATCTGTGTTTGGGAAAATTTATTGTGTTTATGTTGGAGACCTAAGTATGTTTATGCAGGTGATGGCCTTGATTGCGTATCTGATGGAATTCAAAGGAAACTATGGTCCACATCTTATTATTGTTCCCAATGCTGTGCTTGTCAACTGGAAGGTAAGAGTTTTCATTGTAGTACCTATATAAATTCCTATTAAGTATTTAGCTAATTTAACATTTTTTTATTCTTGTTGTATTCTAGAGTGAGCTACATAATTGGCTTCCATCCGTTTCCTGCATATATTATGTTGGTGGAAAAGACCAAAGGGCGAAATTGTTCTCTCAAGTAAGAAGACTAAAATCTTCTAGTTAATCCTTTTGCTTCATATAGTTCCTTATATCTTAACCAAGTCCATTTGTTTTATCTGGTGTATAGGAAGTGCTAGCCATGAAGTTTAATGTCCTAGTGACAACCTATGAGTTCATCATGTATGATCGTTCAAAACTTTCAAAAATTGATTGGAAATATATTGTAATTGATGAAGCACAACGGATGAAGGACAGAGAATCAGTATTAGCCCGTGACCTTGATAGGTATCGCTGCCAAAGGCGCTTGCTTCTTACAGGGACACCATTGCAGGTTTGGCTTCTTATGCTTGAAATCATTGTTGGACTACAATGAAGTTTTTTTCTTGAATCTTTTGTCATTCTGAATCGTTCATCCTGTATCACTTCTCGTCACTAACACACTTCATCTTTACTGCACGGAGTTTAGATGAGATGAAGTGGTTAGAATCTGGAGTATTTATGCAATATTGACCTTAAAATTAGTAAAGAGGTTCATGGTGTAATGGTGTTAATTATGACTTCTAAGTTGAAAGCTTTTCCGTAATGTTCCTTAAGGAAAAAGCATTAGAAACTTAGGGTAGAAGGGTATGATTCATATTCTAGAATGTTAACCAATAAGTTTCATTGAATTTTATTATCTGTAGAAATGGTTGCTGCAGATTTGCAAATATGCAAGTATGATGTGTGTGCTGGAGACTTTTGTTGTTACCTAATACTTGTAGTGGTGCTCACAGCAGTCATTACTTGTGCTCCTTACGATAACAGTACTGAAAAATGTTTCTTACATCTTCTCATGGATTATTTGCCCTTGTTTTTGTATGCAGAACGATCTTAAAGAACTTTGGTCTCTTTTAAACTTACTTCTCCCAGAAGTTTTTGATAATCGGAAAGCATTTCATGATTGGTTCTCTCAACCATTTCAAAAAGAAGGGTCGGCACACAATGCTGAAGATGACTGGCTAGAGACAGAGAAGAAGGTGATAATTATCCACAGGCTACATCAAATTTTAGAGCCTTTTATGCTCCGGCGTCGTGTTGAAGATGTAGAAGGATCACTTCCTCCAAAGGTATGCCTTTACTTTTAAAATGCCATCTTGTGCACATTGTTTCTAATGGAATTTCGAAACGCAGGTCTCAATTGTTTTGAAATGTCGAATGTCTGCAATACAGAGTGCCATATATGATTGGATCAAATCAACTGGTACACTTAGGGTTGACCCTGAAGATGAACAGCGCAAGGTTCAAAAGAACCCAATATATCAGGCTAAAATTTACAGAACTTTAAACAATAGATGTATGGAGTTAAGGAAAGCATGCAACCATCCACTGTTAAACTACCCATATTTCAGTGACTTTTCAAAGGATTTCCTTGTGAGGTCTTGTGGAAAATTGTGGGTTATGGATAGAATCTTGATGAAGCTTCATAGAAGTGGACATAGAGTACTGCTCTTTAGTACTATGACAAAACTTCTTGATATAATGGAGGAATATCTGCAATGGCGAAGGCTTGTCTTCAGAAGAATTGATGGGACGACTAGCTTGGAAGACCGTGAAAGTGCTATCGTGGACTTCAATCATCCAGACACTGATTGTTTTATCTTCTTGCTTAGTATACGTGCTGCTGGGCGGGGTCTAAATCTTCAATCTGCTGACACAGTAATCATATACGACCCTGATCCAAACCCAAAAAATGAGGAACAGGCTGTTGCTCGTGCTCACCGTATTGGGCAGACCAGGGAGGTGAAAGTCATTTATATGGAAGCTGTGGTCGACAAAATATCCAGTCATCAGAAAGAAGATGAATTCAGGAGTGGAGGATTAGTCGATTCAGATGACGACCTTGCTGGCAAGGACCGGTATGTGGGCTCCATTGAGAGCTTGATTCGGAATAATATTCAACAGTACAAGATTGACATGGCTGACGAAGTTATAAATGCTGGACGGTTTGACCAGAGGACTACGCATGAAGAGCGACGTCTGACTTTAGAAACACTGTTGCATGATGAAGAAAGATACCAAGAAACACTTCATGACGTTCCTTCTCTTCATGAGGTAAACCGCATGATTGCTAGGAGTGAGGAAGAAGTAGAGCTCTTTGATCAAATGGATGAAGAACTTGACTGGGCAGAGGACATGACTCGTTATGACCAGGTCCCTGATTGGCTTCGTGCTAGTACGAAGGAAGTAAATGGCACGATTGCGAAGTTGTCAAAGAAGCCATCAAAGCATGCTATGTATGGTGGAATAGAATCTGTTGAAGTTGTTGCTGAGACTGAGAGAAGGAGAGGGCGACCGAAGGGGAAGACTCCTATTTATACTGAATTAGATGATGAAAATGGAGAATTCTCTGAAGCGAGTTCAGATGAAAGGAATGGACATTCTGTTCAAGAAGAAGGAGAAATCGGGGAGTTTGAAGATGATGAATCTACTGAAGTGCCTATAGTTGATAAGGATCAATCCGAAGAAGACGGACATGTTTCTGCTGATGGATACCAATACCAAAGAGCTTTGGAAAATGTGAGAAACAATAACATACTTGAAGAAGCAGGCTCTTCTGGGTCCTCTTCACACAGTCGGAAATTGATATCCGTGGTCTCACCTTCTGTGTCTTCTCAAAAGTTTGGATCACTTTCTGCTTTAGATGGAAGGTCCAGCTCTCGATCAAAGAAACTGGTATGTCCCTCAAGTGCTTTATGATTTCCTATATCAGTATTGATTCTCCACATTATCTTACAAATGCTTTCATTTCTAATCTTCCAGACAGATGAACTAGAAGAAGGAGAGATTGCAGCATCTGGTGATTCTCCGATGAACCTGCAGCAATCTGGTAGCTGGAACCAAGATCGTGATGAAGGTGAAGATGAACAGGTCCTGCAGCCCAAGATAAAACGAAAACGCAGTATCCGGCTTCGCCCACAGCTTACTAGGACAGAAGAGAAGCCCAGTGACATGTCATCTCTTCGTCGTAGTGACCCTTCTCAGTTATCAGTCCAGGCAGACAATAGATTCAAGACTCAGGCAAGTGATGACCGTCCACATAAAGTTCTTGGAGATGCTAGTTCGGTGAAATCTGATAAAATTGATTCTTCCATCAAGAACAAAAGAAATTTGCCATCCAGGAGAAATACAGCAATGCAAACCACTCCTAAATCTGGGAGAATGAACTATGAGTCTGCTTTTCCAGATGATGCCACCGAACACCTTAGAGAAACCTTGAACGGTAAAGTTCTGAAGGGGCCCAAAACTAGTGTTCCTAAGATGCCTGAAGCCGTCCAGAGAAAGGTATGCTCCTGCTGTAACTATTTGTATTTCGTGCCAATCAATCTGGTTAACAATTTATTGTACTCTTCTACCCCAAAAAAATGTTTAGCTGCAATGTGTCGTGTTTTTTATTAATGACTAGAAAGAAAAAACTTGATATGCATTATAATTCTGATCCAGTCCAGGTAAAGCTAGAGTGCAGAAGGGTGAATTGGTTTCCAACTTTTTTTTATTGTGAGAAATTAAACCAATTGCTTAGGCTGTTCTTGATACCAGTTCTAATCCGTCATCCCCAACACGCACACACTTGGTTTTGATCTTATTTCACTTTCCATCTTACTTTTGCTGAATTAGGTTTTCTTTTAATTTATTTTGTTACAGTGCAAGACTGTAATAAGTAAGCTCCAAAGAAGAATAGATTATGAAGGCCATCAAATAATACCACAGCTGACTGAACTGTGGAAAAGGAACAGTGGGGCTGGGGGAACAGGGGATACCCTTTTGGATTTGAGAAAGATTCACCACCGCATTGACAAATTCGAGTACAGTGGAGTTATGGAGCTTGTGTGTGATGTGCAGCTTATGTTGAAGTCTAGCATGCAGTTCTTTGGGTTTTCATACGAGGTACGCCTTTTTCTTTTATCGAAAGCCTTCCTCGACTTTGTATTCTCAAAATCTCCCAGTTTATGCTTTGTCTCAGCAGTAGCAATATTAGTAATTTCAAAGTAGTAAGGCGCTCCGATGATGCATTTGTGAACATGTAGATGTCTCAATAGTTTGAATCAACTCCTTAAGAAGTTGTATTTGCTAGGATGGAAGAATCAAATGTTTATCAATAACATTTACATATTTTGTACTAATGAGCCTCATTGACCGCGACGCAATGCAACAGGTGAGATCCGAAGCGAAGAAAGTCCATGATCTCTTCTTTGACATCATCAGTGTAGCATTTTCGGATACCGATTTTCGAGAAACCAGAACCTCCATGTCTTTCACTGCTCCCATCTCCACACCATCCACTGGCCCATCTTCAAGACAGTTGCCTTCTGCTCAGAGCAAGCGCCAGAAGCTAGTAAAAGACGTGGACTCGGATAACAGTCCTTTCCAGAAGCCACAGACCCGCATGCCCATCCATTCTGTCGAAAGCACAAAACTCAAGAACTCTATGAAGGAGTCTAGGCTCGGCATTGGCAGCCAACCGGATGAGATGCGTCCTTTTACTCATCCGGGAGACCTTGTTATCTGCAAGAAGAAGAGGAAAGACAGGGAGAAGTCGACTCCCAAGTCAGGAAACGGATCATCCGGGCCTCTATCGCCTACTGGCATTGGGCGTGGGATCAAGAGTCCAGGCTCTACTTCAGGCGCCAAGGAGGCCGGGTCGGGCCAGCACGGGTGGGGGGCTCTTTCCCCTCAACAAGGGAACAGTAGTGGTGGCTCGGTTGGATGGGCAAATCCTGTGAAGAAATTGAGAACTGATGCTGGAAGAAGGCGGCCTAGCCATTTATGAGACTTGTGAAATTGAATTATGGGTCACAGTTTACATGTTCAGGTCCATCAGTTCAAATATTGTAATCTTCATATGCTTTGTAATTTGATAATGTCCTTGAATTCTGATGGTTCTTGGCAAAGTTCAATAGATCATGGCCTCATTTTCTTATATTGTTAGTCATTTTCATTTCATAGAGCTGTTAAAATTGGCGCAAAATTGACCAATTTAGGCCGGCCCGGCCCGAAGACTTTGAAAGTTCAAATCTCGCATTGCTGATTTGAAAAAGAAGAAAAGAGAACAAGCTATGAGTTATTTGGTACACAATATATTTACACGAAACAGCTTCAAGAAGATGCAGTGAGTTCACTTGCATCCATTCTAGTGAATGGTTTTTGGCTGTTTAATAAAACTACAATTATGATAGAGAAATGCAACATGATATACAAACTACATGGATGACAACAGAGACAGGGGAAGGCTACGGATCCACAGGTCCAACCATGGCCTCGTCGCCTGAGTCGTCGTCTTCATCTTCAGTCATCTCCTCATCGCTTGATTTCTCTTCTGGGACAGCCCCTACATCTTCTGGCTTGGCATATTTTTGACAGTATTCTGAAACAATAGAGTATTGAGTATAGTACATGATCTTTCAAAGGGCAAAGAGTCACCAAATTTAGTTAGGTAGGCTGTCATAATATGGATGTCACAATTCAATGATGCAACATTGTCGTATATTCCCTCTCTAACCAAGAGAGAGAGAGAGAGAGAGAATGCTTTGTACTAAACATATGATATGGAAATGACAATTCAAAGATGGAAAATGATCCATCATTTTTATGAAATAAGTATTATCTTTTTTCCCTCTTTAACCAAGGGAAGAGAGAGAGAGGTTAACTCCATATCTAAGAACAGAGCAATACAGATTATGCTTTGTAGTTTGTACGAAAAATATGAAGTCGGATTTACTACATACTTTTCCAGTCAAACGTTTCTTCTTAATTTCATCGCACCCTACTACCAATACGACGTATAGAGAAGATATACACATAACAATCATTGAAGTTTTGATATGTCTAGCAGAACCCAATAGGCAATGTAAGAAGAATTCAGAACAAAGTTCTTGGTACCTTTAACTCTTTGGTCGTATGCAGTCCGGTCACGCATCATTAAAGCAGCAGCTTCCCCATTCAAGGGGTCTGACGGATTTGGATACAGAAGAAGTTGAGGTAAAAATACTTCAAACACATTAACCAAATCTGCACACATTGTTGTTAAAGAAGAGTCAAGAATTTGATGATTTCAATCCAACTGCAAAATGAAAACTAAAACTAGATTGGTCCATTACCAAACATGGGGCTCCAAGTCTGGTTAATAACATCTAGACAAACTGAACCCGACCTGCGATTTAAAACCAAGGAGAGACCATAAGTACAAAAGCTAATAAAAACAAATGAGAAAGTATTCAGAATATGATAATCAAAACCCACGTTTCATCCACATTGGGATGATATATCTTGTTAATGAACCCTATGGAAGGAGACTTGTAGGGATACGCATCAGGAAGCTCGACCCTTATCTTCCATACCCCGCCGTGGTATGGGCCTATTGCATTACGTTTAACCAACACAAAGCAAACAATGCAGAAGTTAATACATAAACAGAATTAGCAAGTCTAGTCTTCTACAACTACTTCATTATGCCCAACAGCTGATCAAGAACTAACCATGCCTCACCAGTCACCAAAAACAAACTACACACAAAAACGCGGAAATTCTATCTAAATGGAGCTACCCTTTAATCATGTTTAGAATCATCAGTTAAGGCATTGAATCATCCAAGAAGCCAAAGTAGAGTTTAGTCAACCGTCTAGGTAAAAGAAGAAAAATTACAGGCATCAAAACTTAAAAGTAGTTAGAGTTTTGAACTTCAATTTGTATCAATTAAAATAGCATAGCAAAATTTGTATCAATTAGAATAGCATAGCAAAATGTCCAGTCTTTTTTTTCAATTTCCTCATCAAAAACAGTGAGAAGAATCTCACCAAGAGACTAGAACAGCATTCTTAGTCACAGTACTCTGATAATGTAAAAGAATCAAGAAAAACCCTGCAATCAAACACTTCAACCCACACGCAGAGAGAGAGAGAGAGAGAGAGAGAGAGAGAGCCCAGTAATAATACAGTAATTACAATAAAAGAAAGCTGGAATGGGGTTATTAGATTTACTGTCGGTGGGTCCGTGGAAATGCACATAGAACTCTTGCATCCCATCATTGATCATCTCCACCTTGTAATCACCCATCATCCTATTTCAGATACCAAAATCTCAGTAACAATTCAAGAATCCAAATTCTTTCTGCAAATCAAATAAAAAGGTGGAACAGAAAACAAACGGATGGACAATACAAACACCTCAAAATATTCAAGAAACTACACCCAGAAAAAGGAACAAGAGTGAGAAAAAATTACAATTTCATTAAGTCCATCTCGCGCCTCTTGCTTGGGGAAGACATGATTAATCTCTTCTGATTTTTTTTTTCTTTCGCAGAGAAGCGATGAAGGAGAAAGAAAAGCAAGTACTGTGCTACTTTTCAACTCTACGAGAGAAGGGTGTCGTAAACACGGAATGAAGATATACCAGATGTGTGTAGTTTTAGATTTACACTTAAACATTGTAATAATTTTATGATTGAAAAAATATTCATTTAATGAAGTTATTATTTTATTAAATATTATTATAGTTGAAATTGAAAAAAATTATTATCTAAATAAAATTATTATTGTATCGAATATTATTTTATTGAAGTTGATAAATATCTCATTATCTCAAAGACTATTTAATTTTTAATTTACTGTACCTTCCATTTTCAAGATTCCTCACACCGAACTACCATCTCTCTCTCTATAATATACTTGCTCGTATCCATCAACTCCATTAAACTCTAAAATATACCCACGCTGGTTGTTTTCCGAAAATATGCAATCCGCTCTGATTAATTTATCGCCATTGAAGTCAATTATGACGGTAAAAGGGCAAAAAAAAAGGATAAAGAAATTAGATTTGGGGAAGAATGAAACAGATTTACCACTATTCGTTAAAAATCGTCTTTATTTTGTAATTGACCTATAAATTGATGGGTATTGATGAAAATGTACATCTAGGGTTAGGTAAAGTCTGTTAATAATCTTTCGACCATAAAGAGAGAAAAATTTCATACTAAATACTTTAAAATTCAAATTTATGTCATTCGACCACATATTCGTATTAAATGTCTGAAAATGAATACTCCACTTGGATGAATGCGAATTTATGAATATACTTATAATTTATTTGTTTTTTCAAATAAAATAATGCATAGGAGATAGAGGTAGCTTGAATAGTGGATTCATTATTGATGAAGCAATGGCACCCACATTTTGATTTTCTTCAATTAAAAAGTGTCATTTTCAACCACCAATCATAAACACTAAAGCAAAGAATCCTTCAATCTCAACCAAGAACACACAAAAAAAATCAATAACATGTCATACTTGTCTAAAACTTAGTTTGCATCCTATTACATAGGAGCGATTTTCCACATCGTAAAAAAATAAAATAAAGCTTTAGCTTTAGAACTCTATCTACCACCCAAAAAACTAACCTACCTTGTATTAAAAATGAGCTTTCTTTGGGGAACAAAAAATGGAACCTGCACCAAACCTATTAGCAATTGGCCCAAATTCTGAGTCCTCGTCATCACTGTGGATGATGCTGGGGCTGGTCCGATTCTGTATTCCTCTCCTTTGGAGGAGAAACACATTGAAGTAGTAGCTTACCAATGCTTCTCTTCCTTTAGTAGGAAAGTTCTTGAAGAGTTCAGCCCAGAAGTACTTTTCTGATGAGAGTGGGTTGGACTGGACTACATGTCTGAACTTGTTCTGCTCTTCTTGTGTCCAAGAGAAAGCCACGTCTTCACCCGTTAAATTGAGTCTCCATAGGTAGAAAGCAGAGCCCAATTCAAGCTTCACTTTGAGCCTCTTCTCTCTAACATGAAACCTCACACATTCAAGAGAGTTTATAAACTGGCACCCACATGATTCTTGTCTTCCCTTCCCAATAGGGTCTCTTTCAATTAAGCTTTTCCTGTTTTGCTCTGCTTTGTCCAGTGGCCAGATTGTGGTGCCTAACCATTTCAGTTCGTGCTGATAATCAGCTCCTTGGAAGTCGGGTAGATCTGTTTGGTATTGTGGGCCTAATGGGATTCTCTTCCTGCGGTAGCTGCTCATGTAGGTGGGGGAGTTAGTTGTTGAATCTGCACTGAGTTCGTCGCTCTGCCAACCGGATGAGGAGGATTCAGTGCCACCCAACTCTCGTGCCTTCTTAGACGAGTCTTTGGAGGTGATGAGCCTCTGGCTGCATCTTAGCCTTTCAGAAACACATTGGTCATCATTGTAGATGCTGGGGTGCATCTTTTGCTTCTTCTGCATTGTATGAAGAAATTGTTCAAATCAAGAAACTCATGCATATGATCCCAGAACCAAGACTAGTTTATAAATTTATAAACCATGGCCTCATGCAAATAATGGGACTAAAATACTGTAAGAAGATGATATAAGAACTCAACAAACAAACACCAGATATGAAGATGAAGGTAGTTTAGTTATCATCAATTATAGATTTGTTTACTACTATAATATACTATACAGTATGAAAATGTATCATACCCTCAGCATTTTGTTAAACTGTTGCGCATTAGGTAAAACATACTATGCATATCTACAATTATAGATCTGTTTAATGTTTACTACTACAACATACTATGCAGTATAAATATGATCATACCACATTTTGCCACATTTTGTTGAACTATTATACATTAGGTAACAACTACAAAGGCAAAGAAAACAGAGTAAACTCACAGTATCTTCAAAGAATACGAATATCAAACCAATATCAATATATTATACATCCATATTCATGAATTGGATCAAGCATGAGAATAATAAGATGCAGACCTGCCAATCCGACCCTGAATCGACGTTCTTTTTCAAAAGCATCGCGTCACGAAACAAGAGAACTTGCTTCCACTCCAGCTCCTTCCCATAACACTTCCACTTCTGCCTTTCAGGCAATGGCTGGAAAGCAGGCCCACCGGGATCTTTTGCAACGTTGTGAATCCAATTCAGCATGCCCGTGTAGCATTCGTGCTTCCTCTTCCTACTAATGGAGTCCTCATTCATTCCTATACCATCATCACCACCATACTTACTACCAACACATTGCTTCTCATCAATATTCATACTATTAGTATCTACACTAGTGTTGCTCCACTTCTCATCAAAACTCTTGACATCTAAATTTAACTCCACAAATCCCATATTCTTATTAACACCTATATATTCCCTATTCTTCAATTCAAGAAACTCATCATCTTTCTCAACCTTACTTGATATGAAAACGTTTGGATCCAACTCTAGCTCCATCGAAAGCCTACTAAAACAATATCTTTCTTCACTTCCACTCCCTCCCTCGTCTTCACATTACTCAATCTTCCTCAAATGTATCCAAATGCATCACATACAACGACTTCAAAGCAGCCAAAAACTACAAATCAAGCCCACAATTCGTTGCAACTGAGCTCCAATATGAAGCTTAACCAAATGTAGCTATCTTTCTGGCACCAATATGAAGATTAACCAGACCAACAGTTTGATCCTTACTGATAACCGTTGGCAGTAGCCTCAAAGAAGATAGGCAGTAAACTTCTTCAAGAAAAGCCTTAATAAATTCTTCAGTTAAAAAGCATTCAACCTTCCCATCGCCATTGTTTTCCTTCTCAAAATCGAATAAAACCTCCGGGGGATTTTTAGCTTCCTGCAGAGCATCCAAGCAATCTTTCACATTCTCTCCCTTCAACAATCCTGCCATTGTTTTTGTTTCTAATTTTTCAGACCCTAAAATCAAATCAAGTCCATTCTACACTGATACATATAAATACTCGAGCACATCATAGCAAGAAAAAGAGCGATGAAACCAGAAATCCACTCAATACAAGAAACAAAGATCGACGGTGCAAGTGTGTGCAAACCCTAATTGGAAAAGAAAACCAAAAAAAAAGAAAAAAAAGAGCCTTTTGAGACCTCCGGCGTCGATTTTCAGATGGGTTTTTGGCGGGACAAGAGCTCAGTCAAATACTAAAAAATCTCTCTTTTTTCGTGGGCCTACGAGTAAGAAATGTTTATTTTCAAGTCCCACTCTTTCCTCACTCTCTCTCTCTCTCACAGTAAGAGATGGAAAAAGAAAGGAAGGTGGGGATGGGTTTTTAATAATTGTACAGAAACAAGGGCTTTTATGTCGAAAACCCTAAAAAAATCTTGAAATTGGTGGTGGGAGTGGGAGTAGGAGATAGAGAGATAGACGTACCAGTAATTCAATTTTGATGGAGCAGTAGCTATAGGGATTTTAGACCACTCTCCTCAATTCTTGACCTCCTTTTTTTTTCTTGCAAAATTTGGACTTTTACCTCACAAATACTTCACTTTTATTCTATTGGTGGGGTGGAGTGGGGTTATGGCAAATATGGGGGTAGTGGAGTGGGGGTGGGGGTGGGGGTGGGGTGATTGAAGTATAGAAGGGATTTTGGGATGGCGAGTGGAGAAGTTGAAATTTTTAGTTTTGAAGGGTTGTATAAAGAAGATGAGAAAGCATTGGTTTATATGAAATTTCATAACCATGGTTGATTCAAATTTTGGTTTAGGGTTGTTGGTGAGTTGGGATGAGGCCATTTCTGGAAAAGTGATTCTTTGCTTGGTCCAACTGAGTTTTTTAAGAATTTACCTATTTTATTAATAAAAATCAAGTTGTGTTTATATTTATCTTTAAATTGGGTTCATCTACTTTAATTGAATTCTCTCTCATGTCAATATTTGATTTTGAAGCTAATAAAGGTATAAAGACTCAATTTTTATGCAAAAATGTACAAATGTAACAGCTAAGTTATAATACAACAGACTATTTAGATGTGGTTTGTATTGAATTTTCTATCAAGCATATAATATATAGAGAGGGAGAGTTTTTATTGAATTTTCCGTCAAGCATGTAAGTTCTAGAGAGGGAGAGAGAAACGGAGAGTAAATTAAATTTGACTAAGACTAGGCATGTTGGTTCTTGCAGAAAAAAAATTATTAAAAAAAAAAAAAAAAAACCCTTTATCCACCTCCAGTCCATCTGCGCATTCTTAATGATGCTTGAGCCACCTACAAATCCATGTCATAAAAAATAAAATTCAGACTAATCATCATGTAATAAATCCAAATAATCAAGACTATGATGATATATTTACCTCCTCAGTCCAATTCGTTCTCCACACAATGATCAGTAGAATTACAGTTTGCAAGAATGTCCCAAATATCATTCCCATCCAAATTCCCTGCATGATTTTTCATCCATGAGAGAGAGAGTGTGTGTTTGTGCATGAGAGAGAGAGAGAGAGAGAGAGAGAGAGAGAGAGAAGAGAGAGAATTAGTGTAGTACCTGCACACCTAATCTTGTTTTATAACCAAGCAAGAATCCAACAGGTAAACCAATGATGTAATAACAAGTGAGGTTAATAAAAGCAACCAGCCCTTGCCATCCTCCTCCTATTGCAACTCCTGCAAGAACAAGAACAAAAAACTCAATTCATTTCTTCAACTACATAGATTAATGCAAACCTTAACTCATTGTTCCTTTCTCTGTCCCACAAAAAAAAAAAAAAAAAAAAAAAAAGAACCTGATATAACTGGCTGAATGCTGTTGAGAAGCATGGTTACAGCAAGGAGATAGGCCAAGTCCCCTACTGCTTTCTGCATATCCTTACTATCCGTAAAAAGGATGGCGAAATCATCCTTCGTTGCTATGATAATCGCCATGCTCAAAAGCCCTATAAGAAGAGACTCAAACACGGTTACGAAGACAGAATACTTTGCAGCCCTCGGATGGGCTGATCCAAGCTCGTTGGAGACACGAACGCTGCAAGAAAAACCGAAATCATCATCAATTGTGAGTTTTTGCTCAAGGGTATTAGATATAGTTCATATAGTGTGTTCTTGATTTACCTTATTGCTGCATTTACTCCTATGAATAGCATGCCTTCCCATCCATTCAAATTCATGCTGAGACAAAGAGATCAATGATTCTTGATCTTAGCTTCTGATAAACTTCATGAAAAAAGACTAATGATTCTTGACCTTAACTTCTAATAAACTTCATGAAAAGGAGTAACAATTCTTGATAAATGAGATTGATGATTCTTGATCTTAGCTTCTAGAAAGAAAAAGATTAATGGTTCTTTATTAATGAGATTAATAATTCTTGGTCTTAGCTTCTACTAATAAACTTCATGAAAAAAGACTAATGATTCTTGATAAATGAGATTAATGATTCTTGATCTTAGCTTCTAATAAACTTCATAAAGAAAGACTAATGATTCTCGATAAAATGGAGTTTTTAGTTCTTAGTTCTTACCAAATGGAGAGGGATCCAACAGCCAGCACGGGATCCTCGAGATGGCCGGTAAGGACGATAATACTCATGAAGTACCAAATCTCCAAGCAAAGCATGATAGCAGAAGAGACAGAGAGTTTGAAAAAATCCCAAATCTCTTTAAAGGCAAGCCAGGACAAGCCGTTCCACGTGTCTTGGGACCAGCCAACTATGTAAGCCATCTGAGCCATAGCGACCCCCCAAGCGGATAAGTCGTAGGCTGCAGCTGCACCGGCTAAGCCCCAACTGAACACTTTGATGAACAAATAAAGCAAGCCTATGTGGGAGATTAAAGCAAAGAATCCAACCCAAGCTAGAACTGTTACTTTACTTTGGGCTTGCAAGAATTTCTGAGTTGGGAAGTTTATGGCAAGAGAAAACATTTGAGGTATTATGTATATGGAGAATTTTCCTGCTATTTCAGCTATATCTTGCCTTTGGCCCAAGAATTTCAGCACTTGCTTAGAGTAGATGTAAAGAGGTAACATACAGATGCATGCTGAGTTGAGAATTAGACACGATCGTTGCATGTAAACACTGAGCATTTTCACTTCTCCGGCTCCATAAGCTTGACCGCATAACGTCTCCAAAGCGCTAGCCATGCCTAACTGTTCCAAAAATGAAAGATTATGGAAAAAAGATTGCAATTTGATGTTTTGTCAAGCATGGAATGAAGAAAACTAACCAAGAATCCGAACGATAAGTTTGCAATGACGGAGAGAGAAATGGCCACACCGGACAGCTCGAGATTTCCAATGTGGCCAATGAAGATGCTGGTGAAGGAATTGATGCCGTAGTTGCATAGGATGTTGAAGGCAATGGGAGCCGCAATAGACCATAGCTTTATCGATTCCGTAATGAACAAATTTCTGACATCATCGAAAGTTTCCAAGGGAGGAGAGTCGTTCCCCTCTCCGTGTGGGATGAAGGTGGACGGCGCCTCATGGAGGATTGTATTCTCATCACATGTTGATTGGGACGATCTATCGATTTCCAACGTAACCATGCTCTCACTCGATGGTACTGAAGAGGACGGTGATGATGATGATGACGACGACGATGCTGTTGTTGATGGAGAGGGTGAGTCATTGTTGTCCAATGCTCCTCCTCCCACATTTTCGGTAACCCTCTCAATCTTTGAAAGTTTTTCTATATTTCCTGTAGAAATTCAGATGGAGAAGGTTGAAAAAGGAGTCAAAATTATGAGGAAATCTAGAAGCTTTTGCATGGGTTTCTCAAGCATGTTTTCTTTTTGTTGCAAGTTTATATGGTTTATGTTAACTTACTATATATAGAAGAGGAAATTCTTACAAGTGGCTGGCCAGTCTTCTTGCAGCCTTGATTTGGACATGAATTGTGCTTCACCTTTTAAGATTGCCCACATCTGGAGTCAAAGGGTCAATGCTGTATATATATACATATCTGCATGCTACAAATATCAAATAATCAAATAATACTACAAATTATGCTATATTAATCAATCCCATAAAAAAATACTCCCTTCCGTTCCACTCCATTAGTCCACTTTCTTTTCGGCACGGAGATTAAGAAAGTTGTTTGTTGTGTGTAAAGTAGTATAAAATAGTGGGGTCCACTAGAATATATAAGAGTGTTATTTTAAGTTAAAAAATGAAAGTGAACTAATGGAGTGGAACGGCCCAAAAAGGAAAACTGGACTAATGGAGTGGAACGGAGGGAGTAAGTGTTTAGAACTACATATCATGATATCAATTAAATTTACCTCTTTGAATTGCTATAAAGAGATGCTACTCTGATGATCTTGAATCCTTCGAATTCATGGAAATCGAGGGCGTTGGTATCGAAACTTTGCGGATCCCTTCCACCGGAATCAGCCACGACGCCTTGAAAGGACTCACCGGAGACCAACGCCTGAATGAGCTTTGGAGGCGGCGGGATCGCCACCTCCACCACTCCTTCAAGCATCTTCACCACCATCCCCATTGTAGGCCTAGTAGTTTCATCATCTTGTATGCACCAAACCGCAACCAACCCGGCGCGTGCAGCCTCCACCTCATCATACACATCGCCAAGCCTCTGGTCGACAACCATCGCAACGTTCCCGTCGATTATCTGCCGCGCTGCCCATGGAGGGAAGAACCACTTCTCCTTTTCACCCTCTCCACCACCACCGGCCGAGGGTGGCGCCTCCACATTCCGCCTCCCGCCTATCAACTCCAACAACGTCATTCCGTAGCTATAAACATCGGCCTTCGAAGTAATAGCAACGCCGGAGATCCACTCGGGTGCGACGTACCCCCACGTGCCACGCATGGTTGCCAAGACTCGGCTAAAGTCCCTCCCGAGCAACTTCGCCAGCCCAAAATCCGACACCTTAGCTGTGAAATCTTCGTCTAATAAGATATTCTCCGGCTTTATATCACAATGTATGATACAACTCCGACACTCTTCATGTAAGTAAGCAATACCTCTAGCCGTCCCCATCACTATACGAAACCTAACATCCCAACTTAGACTTACACTATCTTGTTTCAAGTACATGCTAAGAGGGCCATTTATCATGTAATCGTAAACCAAGAGACGGTGAGAGTCTTCAGAGCAAAATCCTCTTAACCTAACAAGATTAACATGTTGAATGTTTCCAATAGTGCACACCTCTGCTCTGAATTCCTTTTCTCCACCACCCGGCCTCTCGAGCCTCTTCACAGCCACGGAAGAAGAGTCCGACAAAACCCCTTGAAAAACCGCACCAAACCCGCCATGGCCAAGCTTTACAGAGAAACCCCGAGTCGCAGAATGGAGCTCCTTATAAGAGAAAACCCTTAGATTCGTAACTTGAAAGCCACAATCGTCTAATCCTTTCCTTCTCACAGTCTTTCTCCTCCTCAAGTAAAAATTTACTATTCCTACACTCAACATCACTACGATGCAGCATATAATTCCTATCAAGAGAGTTGTCTTAATGTTCTTCTTCTTGCTAGATCCAGTCATCTCCACCCTCACATACAAATTATCCTTTAAAGTGGTGTCGGAACTAACATTACGCAAGTTCACAAGCGAACCGTACAAGTTCTTGCAAATGTTATCGTCCGAGTTATGATACAAACCTATGCAAGAACAATTCTTTAAACATGCACTCTCGCACTCGCTCCTACTCCCACTAAACGACACAACCATCGTCCTCTCGTGGCTCAAAGCCCCAACTTCCTCAAACCTATCATCCTCACTACAAGTAGCCCCTCCTCCTCCACGCATACAACCCTCCGAAAAATCCTCCTTACCCCACGAAATGCTACTCACGGGCGTGAGACTACTCAAGCATTGACAAGGACTCAAAGGGTTGCCATTACATAACCCCAAATTCCCACACAATGCATACACTCTACACACATTATCAGGCTCAGACCAAAAAGTAATCCACTCCCCACTCTGTTGGGACCATGTGAATTGCTTCAACTGCCCCATATGATCGAGGACGAACCTCGTTAATGGAGGCTTTAACCCACTCTCTATAGGGACCTCGGTGTAGCCAAATGTGGCAGTTGGGGTAAAAGGGTCTATAAATTGAAACCTATAGATGTAAGGGATTAACATTTGAGGAACATTATCAAATGCATTTCCACTCCAATTACCTGTAGTCCAATAAGTATTCTGACTCATCATATTCATATTCATATTCATATCAATACTATCATTATTTTCATTACTATAGAATAGAGCAATCTCACCATAATAAGGTGGATTCAACCTCAGAGAATACCTCCCCGGAGAAGGGTCAACCGAGCTCCTCCAAGAAGTCAGCTTCCTCTCCGCCGTCAGGTTCATCCCCGGAAGCCACGTGTCCGTCGGAAAATCGAAGCTCCGCCACACAATCCGGCCGTCGCTACTCAGCAGCACCAAATCCCCTTGCTCCAACAACCTTAAATCACTTGCTTTTTCCACATTGTTCGTTACCCACATGATTGTTCTTGAATCTTGGTCCACTACGGTCAGCTTGCCGTCGCCGGTGATTTCCGCCGCCGCTGACCACAAATTCTTGATGGGTTTTTCTCGGTTTGCAACCCAAACAAAAGTCTGAATAGGGATTGAAGCGTACGAGATTCCGAAGTACCAACTGAACTCGTCGTTCGGCTTGAAAAATCCCAGCACGAAAGTCTTGTTTTCGCTTGAAATTGTGGCGTTTCCCTTCAGAATCGTCTGGGATTTCTCCAAAGCTTCAAGCTTTCTTCTTGAATCAGTGAAAACTTTCACTTTCTTGATAATTTCTACTGAATTTGCATGTGGGCTGCGGTTGGCCGCCGATTCTGAAGAAAAAATACACGATAAGAAAAAATAAATTATGAGAAATCGGAAGGCCAAATTCATTTTATCCATCGACAATCTCAATCAGAGTGAAAAAGAAAAACAGCATGTAGTTAAAACTCTGAAAGAAACAGCAATTCTTGCTCATGAGATGGCGGGGTAGGTGTTGGAAAATAATGGGAGTTTAAATTAATATTTTTTTTCCACAAAAAATTATTGCTCTTTTTTTGTTTTATTGGATACCTGTCTAAAAAGTTGCTCTCTCATCAACAAACGAACAAAAACTGAGGTAATGGTGGCAGAAATTACATCTATACCCTCGCTGCTTTGTGAGTTACGGTTAATCTGTTGCTGTCCCGAGGCTAACTTGGTAAAATGGTTAGGGATTCAGTGGGAGACATGATCTTGGACTCTCTATACAGTTTTGACTTTGGCTTCAGACAATGATTCTTATTTCTTTATTAAGTGCTTTTCCAAATTGTGTTTTAAGTATAATAATTATAAAAAGTACTCCTCGGTCCGCTTGATTTGTTTTTTTTACTAGTTTCCCTAAAAAAAAATTACTACACAAGTTGAATTTTTTTTTTATGAATTTATCTTTTTACACACAATCACTCATTCCTCTACATACCAAAATGCAATTATATCCAAGAACAAAACGTGTGTTATGCTTAATATCATTAATTTGATCTGTATTAATTCGCCCCTTTATCTACCACCGCTCTTCTTAATTTCCGTATCGAAAAAAAACAAGACAAATCAAACATGACGGAGAAAATACTAGTATAGTATGAAAAGTAATCAAAATTCAAAATAAGAAAAATAGAGTAATATTTTTGGATTTTTTCCTTACGCTGTATTATTCTTTTTTCATAATATTTAATTATTATTGTAATAATTATTTTTGTTAGTTAAGAGTTTTTTTTTTCTTTAGATAAAACTTTCAAAGGGGGACAAATCCTTACATTCTAATACTATAAAAATCTCTACAAATACATAGTTCGGAGAATGCAAAAGAAACCTTTCAATCATGAGAGCTCCTATTTCTAGCTTCCTTCATGGCACCATGGGATAAATTATAAAGTATTGCTCCGGAAGAAAGAATGAAGTACTACTGGCAATGACTTAGTTGGTAGAGTGAACGATCAAGAATTACACATATTTTCATATCATCAGATGACTGTCAAGAAAGCCCAGTTTTGGAAGCCCTAGAGAGGCTCGTATATCATTTCCTGCATTCACGGAACAAATTCGTACTTAATCATCATCGTCATTATCATTATTATTATCATCGTCATCGAAATCATTTATTCGAAAAACTTAAGTAGCAATTAAGCTAACCTGATCACAAATAGGGCAAGTGTCACTTCTTTCCATCCATTCAAGTATGCAAGATAGGTGAAACTGATGGTTACACTTGGTTATGATTTTAGGGTTCTCAGCATTATACTCTGCATCAAAAGAAAAGGCCAATTTGAATTAAATGTGATAAATGCTAATAAAGTTGATGTTGTCAGTAACAAGTATATAATTTTTACCTTCAAGACAAGTAGGGCAAGCATCCTCTTCCTCATTAATGGAGAGACTAAATGGCTTCTTCGTCTTCATAAGCTCGAGTTCTACCTTCTTTGGTGAGAGTTGGAGGTAGCCCGGTTGGTCCTTGCGTTCTTTGAGATTCATGGAGTTAATATTCGCTTCATTAGACTCTACAACATTTGAGTGTGGTCGGCCTAAGACCACATCGTATGGGATAGGTGGAGGAGGGGGCCGGAAAGTGTCTGGGATGGCCATGTTTAGATTTAAGTCGAGTAAGAGTTCAGAAGAGAGAACGGAAGCAACACCGTCGTGGGATGTGAGAGACTCTTGCTCTTCTGGGTACTGCAAAATGGATTAAGAATATATCAAGAAAGATCGAAAGAATCAATGAGTAAATTTGTTTTTTGTGTTTAGGTGAATAGGTAAGAAAAAAGGTCTCTATAATTATCACAAATGGTATTAGTTCATAATTTCAGACATATGATTCATGATCTTGAGATTCTTGACATCCTCTGCATACAAATGAATGTTGCTAGAAAGGAATGTAGAACTAAATAAATGGACTTATCTATCTATCTACATGAAAGATACAAATCATAATCCGTTTTCTTTTTCTTCGTTTCGTTTTGTCCTGGCCTTCAGTTGATTTAACCCTTAAATTACACACTACATCGACTTTTCAGAATAGTGGAAATCCCATTTTAGAAACTCCACTAAAATGACAGCCACTATCAAGAAATGTAACATATGGCTCACAAACAATTGGCTAATTTGACATCAAAGATCATAAAAATCCACAATCCATCTCTATACATGGAGCTCAACCGACATTCAAGAAGTCTCGAATCAATTTTATGCAACAGACCAATGACAAAGAGAACATCTTCAACAATGCTAATATCCATCTACTCATAAGCTATAAGATATATTGGATAAAACTCAAATGCGAACAAAAACGCAGAAACAAGTTCGATTAAGCTTGAGAAGGAGGAAGAGGATACTAACATAATAGTATATGGGTGTTCCATGAAACTGTGGCTTTCTGGAAGAACAACAACAACCTCCCATTTCTGAGACTACTTTACTCAGCAAGGAAACTCCCAATTACTAAAATGCCCAGTCTCTGTTGTTTTACCACTCAACATCACCAAATGCTGCAATGAGAAGCATATATAACTTTAGTATAGCCAAGAAGTGAGATAATCTAACTTTGAAATCACTAACAACGGGAGAAGCTTAAGTAGAATCTCTCAGAATAAATAGGGATTATCAAAATAACACATAATCCAACCATAAAATTAGAAAAATGGCATGAGCAAGCTCCTACATAAAAGTATTATATCATCCTTAGACATTAAGATAGTATTATAAATCTCTCTCTCTCTCTCTCTCTCCTCTCTCTCTCTCTCTCTCTCTTTCTCTTGCTCCAAATTATGAGGGGAAAAAAAACTTTTTGCAATTGCAGAAACTGTAAGTTCAATTGAGCATAGTAACTGCAACATCCTGCTTCACATGACCAATAGTAAATAAGGCAAAAAGAGAAGAAAAAAAAACAAGATTCTTCTAACATAATTGAGTTCAGAAATGAGACAAATCAGTAAGCTAGTTGAAGAGCAAACTGGCAAGCACTTAACGAAGTTTCATATCAAATGAAAAAAAAAATTAAAAAAAATCCATCAATTTAAAGAAAAATAAGAACTACTAGAAGACTTACCAGAAAAGATTTCTGCTTTGGTTAGGGCATGCAGCAAGGAGAGAGTGTGGAGGTGGGTTGTGAGTTTGGGAAACAAGGGTTTGTTTTCCTTCATTTCATGGCCGTGGGGCTCTGCTTTTTCAGCCTTTTTGTAAAGAAAGGGGAATCTTCGCAAATAACGGGAAGTTGGGGGAGCTGGGGGGAAAAAGAGAGGGGATGTTTTTGGGAAAGTCAAAACGACATAAATGGGAAGTCCGAGAGCTGCTTGCGTTGGTGTAGATTAGGCACGTTGCCCATTTATTGAGTGGTGATTTAACATCTTCATTGTATCTAAATTCAATTACTCCGAACATGCAATACGAGATATGATATAATATGAATATATTCTCTCTATTCTATTAATTCCGTTATGTTGGATTTAAGTACGGTAATTAAAAAGGTTTGATTTTTATGGATAAATGATTGTGAAGTTTGCATGACTTTTGTCTAATTTTTAGTGTTAAATAATAAAAAATAATATAATACTATTGAGACAATCTAATTACGAATACAAAACAGTATTATTGGGATTGAGGAAAATAAAAAAACTCAACATAATTATATGAGGAAAATAATAAATTATTCATTTTTAAATTAAAATATTGTTTTAAAAATATAGAAAAAACTTATTAAATGGAGTAGAGTTGATATATTCCATTGTCGGAGGCTCTCTAGCTAAATTATCTTCTACTTGAAAATTGGTGTTTCTCAAATCTCTATGTTACTAATATAGTCAAAGAAATATACCGCCAAGATAAACGAAATATAAATTACGTGGAAACTCAAAGAGACTATTTGATGATCGACATCAATCTAATAAAAAACTAATATTCTCTCGGTTTTTTCTTGTTAATACATTTCATTTAAAATGATACATATTCAAAAATAATAAAAATTGAGTGAATTATATTTAATTATTAAAATTAAACAATCTACACCACATAACATCATTTTCTTAATTCTCGTAAAATAATAAATGATATGGAGTACCTTCAAAAAACAAAAGGATCCGGCCCGTTTAAGCCACCATATAGTCCACGAAAAATCAACATTTCGGCTAAAAATTTGTCGAGCCCAACTTGACTTTAAAGTCGTGAAGTGACAAAACTTTAATTTGATATCTATAATTATAAAAATTATTTTATGGTACAATGTTATAATATTGTATATAGATAATTACATCACATAAGAAAATCTATAAATTAATCATTTATTATTATTATAACGACTTATATGAATAACCAAAATACGAATGTTACTAACCCAAATCAATAATGTAATAATAATAATAGTAGATAATAAGGAATGATTACTGGTGCTAGTAGACTAGTAGTATAATTAATTAAGAGTGATAATTACTTTTTGTCACAAACCAAAAGTGCCCCCAAAGGTAAGTTAAACAAAGTCTGTAACAGAAATTGACATATTAACTATTTTATGTAGAATTTTTAATTTATAACGTTAGTTAATGATTAAATTATTTATCATACAATTAATATTAAATTTTGTTTACATAGATTACAATACATAGCTAGACTTTCATAATTTTATATTTTACACATGGAAAATAATTGATGAATATGTTTGAATTTTGTCCCCTCTTTATTAATTAAAAATTAAGACTTTCAATCATTGAATTATAGATTGAAATCAGTCCACCTAATAAAAACAGCTGGATAGAAAATATGAATAATTAAATATTAAAATTTAAATTATATCATATCACATCGTGTTGATTCATATAGTACTCCCTCCGTTTCTTTATTGATGTCCACTTGGGAATGAACACGGAGATTAAAAAATTTTATTTGGAGATATATTTAATGAGTTTTAATTATATTAATAAATTAACACGATTTTCGATGAATGGTTGGTGGGAATGAATGTGAATTTATCTAAATGTTATTAAGGCATAGTTTAAGCATTTGATTTGATTTTTTTATTTATTTTATGTTATAATTAAAGAAATAATCTAAAGTTTTCAAAAAGTTAAAAATTAAAATTTTCTATGTTCAGAGCAGAGCGGAATTGTGTAAGAGAAAAACTTTTGGAGAGAGAAAGTGTATAAGAATATGAGGTAGGTAATAAATAATGAGGGGTCCACCTCATATGAGTTGGATAGTGAATAATTTGACATTTTAGGAAAGTGAACATTAATAATGGAACATCCTAAAATGGTATAGTGGACATGAATAAAGAAACTGAGGGAGTACTTGTTAACATAGGCTTACATCACGCCTAAACAATTTTTGTGAGTAATTTCTTAAGAAATATTTTTGTACTTTTTTACTTTTTCTCCAAAAAAAATTTAATTTCATCATCTCGTGGAAATTTGAATCCGTCACACCCGAATGGTTCAGTCTCATTTCAACATGAAAATTAATAATTGTTGGTTGTATGTAAACGAATAATAAAGTAGTAGAACCCATTAAATTATAGAGTATTTTTTGCTTAAAAAACAATAATTAAAATGAGACAGTTCGAAAATAAATATCGATCAATTGAAATAAGACGGAAGGAGTAAAAATAATTATAGATATGTTTCAAATATTACAACGTACTAGGGGGTTTATTAAATTTCAATCGATCCTACTAAGGATTGAACACTAGATCAACTATGAATCAACCATTCACTCAAAAGTGAAAATACCAACTACAATATATTTTGCCGTATATTACAATGTATAGGGACTGTACGGACTAGTGAATTTGCCTCGTAGTTTTTTTTTTCTTTTAGGCAAAAGTATATTTGTATACATTAGCTTCCAAATTTGAATAGTCATAATTATATATACTTTATTAGGAGAAAAAGACAATATAAATAAAGGTCAGAGTCGCCGGCATTCGCAACTGGCAGTTGCAATTTATTGCAACGCTACCCGCCTTCTCTCTCTCTCTCTCTCCACGTTCCACTTGAAAAACTAGTGCGCGACTTGCGACGTAGGAGTACCGCCAACCATGAGAAGTTCTATAGTCGGCGGCCGACGGCGGAGCTCCGACGCCGCGGCGCCTGCAAATTGCCCTCATTCCGCGAGCACCTCCACCTTCTCCTCCTCAGCCTCCACCTCTTCTCGGAGGTCAGCCACCCCCAGAACCGCCGCCGCCATCTCCGCCAAAAACCCTATCTCCACCTTCGCTTGCTCCGTCGCGGAAGCATTTGCGGCTTGTTTCACTCCTCCTGAACCAGAGAAGGAACCAAGCCACACATTTACAGATTCTTCAGGTGCATGATCTATCTCTGTTAGTACCTCCGATTTTTCATCATTACTTGTGGCTCTCTCTCTCTCTCTAATATATATATATATATATTTGTGTGTATATGTTTTTTGAGTTACATCCGTGTAGATTGAATCTTAAGAGATTTTGTTTGGAAAAAGTTTTGATCTTTTTGGAAGTGGTGATCAATTTTTAGTGAAATCAGAGATACATATTTTTAATTGTAGATACAATCAATCACATCTATACTAGGTTTAGCAGGTGATTTCTTGAAGTTCTTCTGCAATCACAATAACAATGTCTGAATGTTCATATGATTATTCAGTAGTTTATTTGACTTCATTTATAGACATGGCCTAAATTGTTAATTATTGACAATGTTTGGTGGAAAGAATACAAAAAAGATTGATCTATTTTTAGTGAATTTTAGTTATTTTATACCTAAATTAAACTTCATATAGGGACTTGATTCCTAGATGATCCTTGTGTTGTTTTGTTGGCATCAAATTGATTAACATATGGCTAATTATTGACAATGTTTTGGTGGAAAGAATGCAAAAGAAAAAAGAAGTATTTTTAGTTAATTTTTGTTATTTTACTCGTAAAACTTCATATAGGAACTTGATTTCTAGTTGATTCATGTTGTTTTGTTAGCATCAAGTTCCGGAAGCAGGCAGAGGCGTAATTCGAATCAATCGGTATATGGTAACTCCAACGGCTCAACTCATTCAAGAGAGCCAGGAAGTATCAAGTTCACCATTGAGGAAATCCGTAAGGCGACCAAGAACTTCTCCCCCAGCTTCAAAGTTGGCCAAGGAGGATTCGGAACAGTCTACAAGGGCCGCCTTGAAGACGGAACTCTGGTTGCAGTTAAACGTGCTAAGAAGGTAAGCATGTAGTATATCATCATCATTTTCTTTCACATAATAATCAAATGGAAGCTTCTAGTTTTACCATGATGTTCAATTTGTCTATGTTGCAGATTTTGTATGATAAGCACATGGGAGCCGAGTTCCAAACCGAGGTCAAGACTCTTGCACGAGTTGAGCATCTGAATCTAGTGAGATTTTATGGCTTTCTTGAGCATGAAGATGAGAGGATTCTTGTTGTTGAGTATGTTGCAAATGGGACTCTTAGGGAGCATTTGGATTGTGAGTGATTTCTTTCTTTCTTTCTTCTTAGTATTCTTTCTTGAGTTTGTTTTTGCCTTTTTTATCTTTCTTGGAGTTCTGCAGGTGTTCATGGTGACATTCTTGATTTTGCTTCGCGGCTAGAGATTGCAATAGATGTGGCTCATGCGGTCACATATCTGCATATGTATGCAGATCACCCCATCATCCACAGAGACATCAAGTCTTCAAACATACTCATCACTGAGAATCTACGAGCAAAAGTGGCCGATTTTGGGTTTGCACGCCTAGCAGCTGATACTGATTCCGGAGCTACACATGTCTCCACTCAAGTTAAAGGAACCGCAGGCTACTTAGATCCCGAATACTTGAAAACCTACCAGCTTACAGAGAAGAGCGATGTTTACTCCTTTGGCGTTTTACTCATAGAGCTAATCACAGGTCGACGCCCCATAGAGCCAAAAAGAGAGATCAAGGAGCGGATGACTGCAAGATGGGTATATCTCTTCCCTTCTCTCTCATCATATCCATATCCAACTTGAGCTCTGATTAGTAGATTAGAGAGACAGGAGGAGGAGGAGGAATATGTCAGATATGGTGTGTGTTTTTGAGATGAGCATGTGAATTGCAGGCAATGAAGAAGTTTACAAATGGTGATGCAATCACAACCTTGGATCCAAGGCTAGTGAGGTCTCCTGCAAATAACTTTGCCATGGAGAAGATTTTCGAGCTTTCGTTGCAGTGTTTGGCTCCACACCGGAAGAACAGACCGAGCATGAGGAAATGCGCGGAGATTCTTTGGAGCATCAGGAAGGACAACAAAGAGCTATCAACTTCATAAGTAATTCAATCAGAATTGCTTAGTTTTGCATTGCTGTTTATAGCTTTTTTGGAGGCATTTGGAGGAAGAAAAGGTGATTCTTCATATCAGTTCATACACTGATGAGGAGAGAGTGGCAAGAAGATCGGAGATTTTAAGGTTGTATTAGTATGTTCGGCTTGTATATGTATAGTTGATTCTTTGATATATATATTTTTTTCTGTATATTGATGGCTTGCTTGTTTTGAATTTTGATCATAAAATATGTAATTCTTCTCTGTATTGCAAGTTTTTACGTAACAGATTAATCTGTAAAAGTTAGAGAGAGAAAGGTGTACAGCAAAGATGTTTTACTCAACCACTCTCCTCAAAATTCTGTATCCTTTACTATATTTATGTTGAACATAAGAAAGGAAAACAGAGGAGGTTGAAAAAGCTACTTCTACCATGTGTTGCCTATATAAATCTGATCTAAGCCTATGACATGAAACCGATGTGGGACCATCAGTTTATACAATGAAGAGAAAATAATGTGTCTTATCTTTCACCTCTCTGTTCCCCTCCGTTGAACGAGCTTTGTCGCGTTAACGCGTAGCTGCTATCCAAGGGTACTTCATCCTCACATGCTGTCACATTTACTTTGGAACAGAGGAAGAGGAAGGAAGATGTGTATATAGATATGTGCCACAAACTGCACATCATTTTGCACCAAACATGAGAGAGAGAGAGAGAGAGAGAGAGAGAGAGAGAGAGATGAGTTTTGAGGGTTATCAATTTATCATACCTATGCCAAATCCAGTAGCTTTCAGTGCTCTCCATTTTCCAGCTAACTGCAGCCATGGCTAATGCAGCAAATCCTGCTAGAATAAATCCCCATCGAAAGCGTTTTATGATCGTCTTGAGAATATTACGAAACCATTCTTTGACAATTTCCCATCTGAATCCAATCAAGAACATGATATGAAATACGAGATGTACAATCAAGAACGAAAAAAGTGATGCTCTGTAGATACTATACTGTACCTAGCAAGAAGATTCAAATGGAACTCTCTTGGAAACGAAATGGCCCGATTATGTGCACATAGCTCGAGAACCCACCCGATGAGAAGCCCTAAAGTTCCTAAACCTATCACATAAGTTATGTTCTTGGATCTGCAGAAACATAGGTTGATTAGCTCAGATTGCATCAGAAAGTGTAACAAGTGTGTTTGAGATATTACCTTGTTGGTCCGGTTTCAGCCAAGAGGGCGGTTACGATTGAAAGAACCGTGTGGATTGTTCTCTTCGCTACTTCACTAATGGTGGATAAGTATACGAAAGTACTCACAACAGCCATGAAAGAAAGCCAGAAATCTAGGAACTGATAAGATCAAGAATTTAGTTATAGGAATATATAAGGTTCTTGAAATGGAAGAGTGGTGAAATCTTTTACTTGTAAGACACTAAACTTTAGAATGCACCATGTCCCGACATCACACGAATGGTACAACGCGCTGGAGACACCACTCGACGTGTAAAGAACCCATTCTGCAAAGGCCTTGAGAACAAGAAAACACGATTATATGAAGGGTATTCAGAAGATGGTGGCAAATATATCGTGCTGCTTGGCATTTGTCGATCTTCATACCTTGTTCCGGAGGGCCCAATAGGCCGGAAGAATTGCAGCAGCGTTCGATGCTATGAGGAAAATCGATTGTGTAACGTGCCCTACAAAATACCCATCATTTTAACAGATCATTATACAGCCCAAAAATGGAAAATTTTAATTTACTTCCAATCATGAGCTTTTTCGAGATCAAGAACTAGAAGAGAAGGGAATAAAGATCCAATTTTTGAACTTCTATTAGTGTAAGTGTGTAACCACTCACATAATATAAAGAATTTCTTCTAGTTAAACAACCATTCTACTTTACATATATGGTGTTGGGAAGTTATGCTTAGGAGCAAGAATTTAAATAAGAAAATAACCTCGATGTGAAACAAGTTCAACACTGCAATCGAAACCACCATGGTTCCTATCACAAGCACAGTAACTAAAGGCAAGAACGAAACCAAGGCCGAAAGTCAGTTGGTTAAGTTACTTTCATATAGTATGTTAAAATGTACAAGAAGGGCGTATGCAAACCTGAACAGCATAAGTCCACTAGTATCCAAAAGCGACTGACACGATCCATGAGATGAGCATTTGTGTGGGCACCTTTCGAGGGACAAGGAGATGACGGTTTTGGCAGCCGAATCAACAGGGTTGAGCTGTCTCAACCCAAAGCTCCAAGTTCCTCCTCTAACATACAACATATAGAAGCTAATTATATCCTCACTCGAATCGTATAGCTTGAAGAACATGGAGCCGTTGCTGCTGCTTGTGCTGTTTGCATAGAAGTAATCCCAACTATGTAGAGAAGGTAGTCCTCCATATCTTGCGTAAATTTCGTACTTAATCTTCGAGTTAGCATTCAGATGGATGTGGATGTTACCACCCGTCGCACCATAAGGAATGTCGAGAAGAAAATAGGTCCACGTACCATCACTGTTTAAGACACTTGAAAAGTTACTCAGAAGGGGCTCCAAAGGAAACTCATTCGAATTTGTTGAAACTTCGGGAGTTATTGGCATGTAGTTCGACTCAAAAGGGACCGACGGGTTTTTCCTAAGAACCGTCTGCAGTAAAAAACCCTTAACATTAAGTTTACAAAAGATCATAATAGTCCAAGAGAAATCAAGAAAAACAGAGAAATATCATTCTCAATTGTGTATCGTTCATTCATCATACAACGAATAGTATGAGAATTTTAAAGTTTACCTGAAGAACATGCCTATCAAATGTGCAGTTAAATCCAGCTTTGTCAAGAGGGCACTGATTCACTTGCCATACTAACAAATAACAGGCTTCGAAGCTATTGCTTCGCACCGTCCCACTTGACTTATCACTTGGTTGAATAGTAATATACCAACGGCCCGATTTTGGAAAATTTATAACCAATGGGGCCATACTAATGTCAACGGAAAAATCATAAACCGTGTTGAGTGGAACTGCACCATGCCTAGCGTAACACATTAGGCTTCCGGTAGTATTCGAAGGCTTTGTCCCATTGATCGTCAAATTGGTGACTGCAATGAATATCTCATCAACAATTCCCATCACATCTAACGAGTAGATATTTGGTCCGTCTTCATGACAAACAATCCCATTGGGGTTTCCGCATGCAACGGCATTATTTCCCAAAGACAACCCATTTTCTAGACCAGTTCCAGTTAAGTTGTAGCTATTACTACATGAAAGCACATTAACTGTTTGGTTGCAGAACTGGCCCTGCATTGTTGATGACATGCAGCCTTCCACACTGATATTCCCACTAAAGGAGTATGCAGAGCCTCGATTAATCTGAAATCATAAACAATTGGATAGTTTTTTCAAAGAATAATAATCTATCAATGAGAAATATTCAGAGCCAAGATTGTAAGAAACTACATATATAGCTATACAATCTTGATACATATTTTGTTATAGAGACTTACCATTTTTGACTGTGTTCTTACTGGTCCAACGCCGTTAAATAGTCCAAAGAACCATGTATCCGGAGAAATCTGTAAAGAAAAATAATTCATGAGCAATTTTGAGGTGATGCTAAATTGTAATTCCTTACTTTAACAGAAACAGCCAAAAAAAAGTTCTGATTTACATGTTCCGGAATTTTTATCCTTTAAACGTCGTAGAAAAAGTGAAAATTCTAATTTGTTTTAATTCAAAGAATAGAAATTTAATAGATAGAAATCCAGTATCCATAACAAACCTGCTCATTCGTAACTCTCAACGATATATTCTTCTGCATTGGGTAGCACTTCTCGAAATTTTGTAGACTTTGGGAAGAAGCAAAAGAATCATTTGAAATGTGCTCCATTACTGTAATAACAGAACAAGCTTTAGCAGTTTCGACATAGTTACAAGAAGATTGTAACGTATATTTAAATCACTGTTAAATTTCTCACCTAAGCCCATTACAGAAGAGTTGTAGACATCGGGTAGAGGAGGGCTCCCTTCGCGAAAGCATATCATTGGAAGAGAACTTGCATTGTTTATTCCATGGAGATCCTATATACAATCTTATATAGTAAACTTAGATGATGGTAAACGCGTAAACCGAGTAAATTCGTGCCATTTTATTCATGACCTCTGATAATGAAGGTAAAAAGTTAGTATGGAAAGCAAGATTCATAAGCTTCACATAGACTTACCATCTCTGTATCTGATTCCAACGATAAAGACAGAGACGAGAACCATGGAGGCAATTCAACTGCAATTAGACCAAAAAACAAGAAAGTTGAGTAATCACATTATCTATGATTTTTAGTCTATTTTCCTCATTTTCAACCAAACCAACAAATTAGAATGATATTTCGATAACGCATAACAATGTGTTCGCCTAGCCAGGAAGACACTCAATGAACACTAACCAACTACTTTAATTGAATCAAGATACTATGAATGAATTCATCAAGACGTTCATATTACAACCAAATGCAAAGAGTTCTCAATCATCAAAAGTCCCAACAACATCTAGAAGATATCAATCATAATAATCAATTAAAATCACCAATCTGAATTCTTACTTTACCCAAGAACATGAACAAGAACCTCTAAATTCTTGAATCCATCAATCATAACCACCAATCTGAATTCATTACATTAACCAAGAACATGAACAAGAACCTAAATTCTTGAGACTAACATAATTACACAACCATCATATCCTTAAGAATTTAGTATTCTTACTAAATTCTTAAAACCTAAAAAATTAATCCCACAAAAACTCACTAGAGAAAAACAAATCGAAACCCTCAACCTAAAAATCAAGAAGCATAATATATTTACCTTACAAATACACAAACAAAATCCTACTTCAAAACTACAAATACACTAACAGAATCGGATTTTTACCTCTAATGTAGCGCCAATCATACGGCCTTAGCACAGTTTTTGCGTATGAAAAACTTGAAATAGTGTAAGTATTCGACGACTGTTCTTGCGAATCACATACATAAACAAATACCAAAAAGAAGAGACAGAGATGAATTTGACCCATAATCCACTTTCCCATAATTTATTTCCACTTTCTTTCTCTCTCCGGTAATCAAGATTGGCTTTTTCTCACTCTACACAATCAAGATTCATATGCGGAGCGGATTCTTGATGAAAAAACATCCGTCGTTGAATGTTCTCAAGGCATGAAGTATGTCTGCACTGTGAATAAATTAGTGATGGCAGATGAATATTTTTGCGGAATTTTATTTATGGGGAATATATAATTATAGTTTGTTGAATTTATTTTTTCCTGTATCTTTTTCTAGATTTTCGGGGTTGACTGATGTAGTCCTTGCTGATTTGAACCGAGGTGGCGCGTGACACACGCGCTTCTGTGGCCAGGAAATCTGGACTTTGACGTTTCAACTTAAATTATTGCATACTAATAGCGGAAATATTTCCTTTCGAAAAAACAAAATTCTGGGATTTTATGTTTTGTTATTTATATTCATTACAATTATTTTCTTAAATTTAGTATTACGAATCTTTGAAGATACATTGATATGTAAATTGATGGATTTTCTATTTTTGAGATTTCATCAAATATTGTACGTATATATGAATATAGATAGATAACTCTAGTTCCAAATTATGGTATTATTTTTTAAAATAGGCACTTGGAATTATATAAACATAGAAATAACCACCCCATCATAACATTCACAAATTACGATATTGTCAATTTACTGAAAATTCACCAATTTTACAGTTTTCAAGATTGACACGTCAGAATTTTAATTTTTTTAAGGTACTTTTTTAATTTGTTGTGCATAAGAATTAAATAAATTTGATAAAAAAAATACATATTTTCGAAAAGACATGAATACTGATTATACTTACCCAAAGGTATCGGTCGTGATAACGATCATATAAGTAAAAAAAAAGTTAAAGAAATGTATTTTTTTAATAATCTTAGCTATATGATGTTAATAGGGAATTAAAAGTTGGGTTATATGAGCGGGCTATTTTAAAGCAATTATATTTATTATTTCTCTATTTTATTATAAACATAAATGGTGGGGATGATTGTATTAACTAAAAATTATAAGAGTCATCTATGATTGTAGTTTATTGACTATAATGAATAAAAGGGTCCACAAAGAATTGAAATAATCTAGTAATTATTTATGTATAATAATATTAATAGTATATTACTACTAAATAACAACGTTAAGTGGGAAAATAAATAAAAATTCGAGATGTGATTGGAAATTATTAAAGGCCCAAATTCGCTTACACTTGAAGCCCAGTTACTTTTGTGGGCCAAGTAGCGGGATTAATTATACAATTTCTATTAGGAAAATGTATGATTAGTCCATTATTTTATTGTAGTTGGGTATGTATGCCATTCTCGAACTAGGTGATTCTTTACAGCTAGTGCACTAAAAAATACTATATCTACCCACCTCAAAAATAAATTATAAAATTCATCTTCCTAGTCGTAAAATCCTAACCATAAATCTTGAATTGACCTCTGATAGCAAAATGTTAGATTAAGTTCCACAACGAGCATAACCTTGGTGTTTATTGATCAAATAATGTCATAATCCATTTGGGATGGTATAGCGGTGAAGGTGAGTGGTTTGGGACCGATAGGTCATTGGTTTAAATCCTTAACTCTACTATCACATTAAGGGTGGTTTAAAGCTCCTATGTGGTTTGCATAGGAACGAGATTTATCATGTGCGCACAAAATATAGCAGTTGCGGATTCCTCGTCATTAAAAAAAATGTCATAATTCATCTTAAGCCAAAACATGTCGAATGTAAAAAGATAACTTTAAGTATGAGACAACCCGATTAAAAAAGTAAAATAAAATAAATGAAAAAAAATAATACTGTATTTACACAAAAAGATAATCAATAATACATTACTTTTTATGCTTCACGTTATACACAAACACCCATAGAATTTTAATTGTACATTATTCATACACTAGATTAATATATCAAATTTTCACACACACACACACACACTACTAGTAATCTTAATTTTAGCCTCTCAATATTCTTCATCCACCATTTCTCTACCAAGTGAAACTGATGGACTCAAACTCCAGATTTCCCGCCAGCCCAGATGAACATACGGCCGCAACATCCTCTCTCATCTTCTTCGGCCCACTAACAAGTACTCCCACGCTCGATTCCTTAATCTCCAGCAAAATCCCTAAATTCAATACATAAATCAAACTCAAACCCTAATTTTTGTGCTTGATGCAAAAATTCAATATTTTTTTACTTACTCTCGAAATTAGGCCTCCGGCCGTAATGCACATCGAAGGATTTGATCATCGATTGCAGCGGCAGGCTCTCCATCTCCACATCCCGATCGAACGATGAATTGGGGCTTGATTCTGATTCGTCCATGTCTTGAATCTGCTTCGCTTCGTTCGAATTCCGTTTCTTGTTCCACAGAAACGCGCCGCTTGCTGATACAACTATGGAGAAGCAGATGAAGATCATGCTCGCGGAGCCTTTTCTTGTATAAGAGTAGAGCAAATTGGTATTCTGATCGATTGGGTAGACGATGTATTGAGTGAAGAACCCTAGCAGGACGAGGTAGATTGCGAAGGATGATGAGATAATTGCTGCAAGCCACAGCCAGCTGTTGGGGCCTAATGTTGGAGAAATGGGAATATCAGATTGATCTGGTTTGAAGCAAATTGTACGAGGTTTTGGGATTTTGTCTTTTGATTGGTTTTTCTCTCTTGTGACATAGGCCTCAATTTGGAGATCTAGGTTGCAAGAATTTGAATTTGGGATGATTAGGTCTAATATGGAGAGATAAGATGAGTTCTTGAATGTGGTGATGAGTTTGATCTTGGGAGTCTTCAATTTTAGTGTTGAATCAATGTAGATTAGCTCTCTGATTATGGAGATTAATGGGGTGATCCCACTCCCTCCACTTATCATCACTAACATATCATGCCTGCAAAGAAAGTTCAAGAAAGTAGTTAGTGAGAGAATGCATAGTATTTGGTGAGAGAAAACATAGTATAGATGAATGTGTTTCGTTATGAATTTAACCTTAGAAGATGAGTTGCAGAAGGCCCATATGGCCCTTCAACTGATGCTTGAAGCC
The DNA here is from genome assembly GCA_028984105.1 of Lavandula angustifolia. NCBI lineage: Eukaryota > Viridiplantae > Streptophyta > Magnoliopsida > Lamiales > Lamiaceae > Lavandula > Lavandula angustifolia. The sequence goes on along the minus strand of CM054804.1, from coordinate 6,434,233 downwards.
TATCAATGGGGGAAGTGGATGAGAGTTTGTTGTAAAGATTTCTTGTCCAATTCCCTTCACATTTGATCAAGACTGATAATTTCTCTTGCTCTAAGTTGCTGCTTGAGATAATGGTGAAAGGGTGCCATTGCAGCTTGGAAATTGAGGGTACATTTATAAAGATAGTGCTTGTTGGATTGTAGCTCAATCCTGACCACACATTCAAGAATCAATGGATATGATTAGTTGGATCTTTCAAGATCATAGAAATCAAGAAAGTATATGAAAATATGTACCTCTACTCTTGGATTCAAGAATCAATGAATATGAATAGTTGGATCTTTCAAGATTATAGGAATCAAGAAAGTAATTGAAGATATGTACCTCTACTCTTGGAGAAGTTGAGCTCAACTGTATCACATGGGAAGACTCTTGCAGAGACTAGCTTGACATTTGTCCTCGATTGCAAGAGCCTCAAGTATCGATCGATCAAGAAGAGGTAGAACCCGGGAAGCATGATGCATGCAAAGCCAATGCCAATGTGGAGGATGAAGAAAATCATGAAGAAAATGTAGAGGTAGTGCGTGTAGAGGAAGAGCTCAAACATTTGCCTTCTGATTTTAGGGTAAGTTGTGATCCATAAGGCCAGTCCACATAACAATGAGATTTCTCCTGCTATGTTTGATACATAGTGATCACCCCATTTCAGAGCCTAAAGATTAAGGCCAAAAAGAAGAAATTTTAGGAGGTTTTTTGTATGTTTTAATTAGTATCTTTGAATTTTATGTTAGAATTTTGTTCTATCAAAATCAAATCAAAGTTTTTGAAGAGTTCAAGATTTTACAACTTAGCTATGAATGAATGATTTGTGGGATTGTTAGGGAATTTTTTTGAATTCTTTCTTTATATATACCATGAATAAAGTCTATACAAGATTGTGTGGTTGTGTGGTTGAAAGTGATGAATGAAGATAAGATACTTTGTTGAAAATTAAAGAGTATTTGAAACTAAAAAGGAATATAAAATAAAAGAATGACATAACAATTATGTCACCATGACATCAATACTTCTCAGCATATAAATTTTGTTTAGTGAAAAATAATTGAAAGCAACTCAACTTTGGAGGTGATGTGAGAGAATAGTGATATATTGGAGTGGCTTGATGGGCATATAATGTTGACAAATGTGGAAAAGTGGTCTTCTTTTTTGTCTCGAAGTATCTTTGCTGACACTACCAACAACCTAAAATGGTTGAGCCTCTTCTTTGGAGATTGTGATGGTGGGGGCTCATGGGGTTACAAATTCTTGATTTTCCAATATCCCATTCCACACTCTAAAGTGGAGCCACTAATAATTTTTAGTATGTTTCGAGTAAATTCTGTTTTCGTGTTACGATTCATGTTTAAAGAGATAGAATGTCGAATCGTACTAGACGAATTATGTAGATAAGTGGGACAAGCTTCTTTGGGTGGGACTTGGCCATTTGGTTAGTGTGTCAATTAACTTCCTTTTGTTTCCCAATAGGAAGAGAAGTTAGGTGGAGAAAAGGAATTGGCATAATAGGTTAAGCTACAAACGGTTAATCATGAGTTTTGAGGTCCAAGGGAAATGGGATTTAGCAATATCTAAAGATTAAGAAATAACAAAATGAGATCAAATAATCTTTTGTGGTGGCCAATCTTGCTAACAAAGTGTTGATTTGTATTATTGAACAAGAAAAATAAGTGGTTTTATACTATTGAAAACCACTCAGACCTAACTTGTTTGATTGGCAACAAAAGATAATATTGCTTCTCTTCATCCCTACAATCATATTACATATAATAAAATAAAATTCAAGATAAAGGGTCATAGAAAATGAGTTTACCTCTGCTAATTGGTCAGTAATGATCCAGTAAACAAAGTAGATTGATCCATGAATTGTGAAGAGTGCCATAGCAATATTCCCAAGCCAAATATGATATTTGATGCTTGATTCTGATGTTAATCCCAACATGGGCAAAATTGATGAGCCTCTTGCAACTGGATAGAACAGAAATGTTAAGCACAGATTCCCAGTCACTCCAGTTACTATACCAACTCTATCCAACTTTGTTTGCCACCTACAATGATTCATCACAATAATTAAGGTTGTAAGAAATCTTTTCTTGATGGATTTGTTGAGGATATATAACAAGAAAAAGGGTTATTACATGGGAAAATTCTTACACTTTTTCATGTTTGGACATGGCTCTTTGATAAACTTGCTCATACCAATGGTGCAGATAGTATGAAAAGTACCATGCACAGAGAGCTATGAACATGGTGAAAAGGGCTAGCTCTGTTAGATTAACAATTCCGAGCCCCTTAACAATCATCGGTCGCCTCATGAACCTTAAACTCTTGCCGTTTCTGCTGTTGAAACATTCAATCAAATTGAAATTTTGGATTTAGAAATATTTTTAGTATTGATTCTTGAAATTTGAGGCAAGAATGTTTTAATACCTTGCAGTGATGGTGTTTGCCTTATTTCCCAGATGCAAATAAATGCATCCCAGAACAGCAATCAGCAAGATGGGAAATGTGAAATCCATCATTATTGGACCTTTTTTCAGGTAGAAATTCTTGATTTCAGACATCATGAAAAACTCAGAATAAACATGTAATAGAAAAAGTCTAACCTTGTATTCCAAAGAAAGTTGAATTTGTAGCAGCCATGAGATGAGGCACCCAAATGTTGTAATAAGTATCAGTTGGCATAATAATCCACATCATAATGTTTCCAAGAAATATCACCAGAGACAGCAAGAGGATTGCTGTTCTCACAGCGTTGATCATCCCGGACGAGCCCATTCTCGACAAGCGTTTAAACTCAAACTCAAACTCAAACTCAAACTCGATTAATGGAAGGAAAGTGAGAAGGCAAAAGGGTTGTATATATATAACCTTTTGGTTTGAAAATGGGTGAACTCCCCTTTTGTTGGTGACTTGAAAAGGTTATATCAACCAGCAATAGACTAGTGACCACATATTGTAACTTCCTAATCTACTTGAAATACATACAACTCTTTGTAATTATATTGTATGCTTAGCCCTTCGTTATATATTATACATGAGTAAGGATAACACTAAGTTTTTTACTTAGATTTTCACATTCATGACAAGAAAGATTGTTCAAATGTCATGATTAAAGGTGATGGAGTCGATTTAATGTAATTCTTAAGATGCCACTAGAAATATTTAACTTAAGATTGCAATGTCCCTACAAATCATGTGCCATCCAAAATTTGTGGTCTCACTAGAACTAGAGTTTGGTGACACTTTTTTATCTTCATATTTTTTTTGGGAGTTGTCCTTCAACATGTTATTACCACCATTTTTTTTATAAAAAAAAAATTCCCTAATCTTGATGGATGCATCAATCAACATCAGATGTTGGTGGCTTGAGCCTTTCTTCATTTCTTGGCAACAAGAAACCAATGATGCAATCATGGGTTTTTTTGTTTTTCATAAATGAGGAGCAAATCTGTTATTACTTCCTATCTACATGTTGGGATTGCATATCTCAATCAAGATTAAACTAGAAATCATTCTTTTTGTGGGAAATGAGGAAAATCACCAACTGAAGCTGATGGACTCAAACTGCAGTTTATTATCATTTGCTTCTTTACTGTCGTTGCAGAGAAAATCTGCCGCATTGCTCGAAGAAGGGAAACTTGTCTTCGTGTTTAGGCTTATCGGGTATTCGTAGTATGGTATTTAAATGGCAATGGGAGTAAGAAAGATGGCAAAAGATGATGGATCCAAGCCAGATCAAGTTGTTTTGGCCTAATGTCGAAGCAATTTGAGCTTGAATCTTACGGTGGGAATCGACTGTTTTTCTAGTCGCGTTTTAAATAGGGCTCGACCTAGAATTGTTGGTGGTGAGAATTAGGTTCTTGAATCAACCAGAATCCACATTATAGCAAATTGCATATGTAACGATGAATAGTTAAGTAAAACAAGTAGTTCCCCAACACAATTTACACATCAGACAAGAAAACAAGATGTCTTAAACATATGAAATTAGAAGTTGCACCTAATAACTACAAATCTCCTCATATTTACTAACATAAGACATAAGACAAACACCACCTCAAACATACACAGATTCTTGGGATATGAAGCAATTCTTTCACAATATTATAAAACCAAAGCAAGATCACTTGCCGCCCTTCAAATTATATTCAGAAACCTCCACAGGCAATCTAGACCATCCAAGAGAAGCATTCCTCCTCCTCTGCAGAAACACAGATGCAGAAAGCAACACGAAAATCGCACCTATCAATGGAACCATCAAACTAGCATGCCCTTTTCTCCAGTTCCTCCAAACAGAATCCACACAAACCTCCCCATCAAAACTACCCATTGAGTTATTCAACTTCCATATCTCAATCCCATTGAGAGTGGCATCAACTGCGCGCGGCCAGCTCAGTTTCGATGGTCCCACGCTTACAACTAACTTCCCTGAGCTATCCCTCTCCCCATTCACCACGAAATCAGCATAGAATGGTGAAGCCAAGAGGGCATTGGTGATGGATGACAAATCAAGATTCTCATAGGCTAAAATCCCATTCACATACACATTGAAGTAAAGCATGTGTGTGGATACACTTGCTATATCACAGAAATGCATCCTCACCATATAATCATAACCCTTCTCAACATCAAACGACCATGTCAAATTCAATTTGGGAATTGAATCATCCGAGCTCTTGATCACCCTCGCCGTGTTGTAGACATTATCCGGCCCAACTTCCCGGCTTGCTCCGCCTCTGTGGTACTTGATTCTACCCCCAAAATGAACTTTTTCAGAGCCGTCCGATGAGGATAGATACTGATCATCGATTATCCAAGTTCTCCACAATGAATCATTGAATGGAGTTACCTTGAATCCTCCCACGTTCACTCTATGCACCGTCTCGAAACCATTTCTCAACAAGCCGTGAATCATTTCATTCTTCTCACCATCAACCAACTCAGCCACGTCGGCAATTAGGTCTACCGGAGCAGAAATCACTTCGATCGCGTTCACGAACGCGAAGCTCGATTTCTCCGAGGGCACAAACGTGATTTTCAACTCGTCGGAGGCGATTGGAATCACGAATTCCTTAATTAAGGGGGAATTACCGCTACACGGGAGACTTAAGTTACGAAGCAACAAAAATCCATTCGCGACGACGTGAAATTGAGCTTCGTGGAGATCACTACGAGTATTAGGAAGCGGGTGAAAATGGAGGCGTACCAGGTGATGAATTCCGCGATCTCTGATGGAGAAAACGTAGTGCGCGGGGTGGTCGAACGCTCTGGCGGTGTGGTAGAGCGGCGAAGAGGAGGCGGAGGGTATATCAGTGCTCTGGAGCTGAATCGACCGAGTTGACGCAAGGAAGCGCGAGTCGTCGCCTACGAAGACTCGGTGGTCGGCGTCCAAGGTTCCAACGGAGGTCGAGCCGCAGTTGACGAGGTAGTGGTCCGTCGGGGAGAAGATGGACGCCGCTGTGGCGAGGGAGATGCAGAGAGAGAAAGTCAAGAGAGAGAAGGTTTTTGCGTTCGCCATTGGTGCGAGCTTCGTTTGGAATTAGTGCCCTTATTACAGCGGGACTACTGGTCATTAACAGAAGCGCGTGGGCCCAGAGGAGAATAAGAACCGCCTTGCTGGCTTTAGCGTTTTATTATTATTATTATTATTTTAAATATCTATTTGTACTACGAGATAAGGTCAGTGGTATGTTTGGTTATTACAAGTTAAACTTTCCATTTGGGGATGATGATGTGTTTTGTTATGAGAAGTAAAATTGGGTGTTTAAGGCCTATAGTTGAGTTTGATGAAATAATATACATAAATATATTAGGGATACTTATATCATTTGCATCTAATCTTTATCCATTAATTGTATCTATCCATTCCAATTTATTCCCCATTTTTTTTTAGTTTATATTTTGTTTCATTGTATTTTTATGGCTTGTATATGGATGTGAAAGCATTTTTAGATAGAAAATTCTACACCATTCTCTATAGGCTTTGTAATAAAAAATTGATTACTTACATCCTTGTATAATTTGATCTTATTATTGTGACTCCACAAAGTTAGTTCATGCTCCTAACTTGTCTTATTTTCCGGTTGCTCCTTCCACTTGACATAGTACTCCACTTAGCTCGGGTGCGAGCCTTGCATCAGCACAACTCTATATGCAAGTATCTCCTCAACCTTCTTGTCGGGCATGGGCCCTCTTGGATTCAACTCTACTTGGCTCTTCTTTGTCTTCATGGTACGGCTTCAACAAACACATATGGAAGACACTGTACATCTACAAATGTGAGGGTAGGGTCAAGCGGTAAGCTAGCTTTCTAACCCGCTTCTCTATCGGTAATGGTCTCTCGTAGCATTGAACTAGGCTCTTATGAACTTTGGCAAACCTGGCAAACCTGGCAAACCTTCGGCTTTGATGAGGAAGTAACTTCATCATGACTAAGTCTCCTTCTCGACGTGTCTCTTCTTAGTGTCGGCCCATTTCTTTTTTTTGTGGCTTTGGTTAAGTAGGAGTCATGAAATTATCTAGATGGATTTTAAAAAACTAAAGTCTACATTCAAATCTAAAATTTAATTTCCAAATCCCGGTGTAAATTATTGTTTTAACTTTAATTATCAAAGAGAATATCATCAACTCTATTTATGATTAAATCAACTAAAAAATAAAAAAAAGTTAAAAGATAAAATAAAATTGAAGATACAATTAACGGTAGTTTGTTGAGTTAATTTAGGGATTTTGAAGTCGCTCATAAACATCCAACAAGCACTCTGGAGATGTTTAATTAGTTGGGAATTCCAACCAAACCTTTAATTGGCCACCCACACACACACACCCTTTCCTTTTAATTCCATTTTCAAGATCTAATCTTTGTGAATACTTGTTTGTCTGTCCGGACCATCTTTTTCATATTCATCCACATTGTGAGATGAATATGATGTCCGAACAATGTCATCAGACTTGTCATCCCGGACACTCAGAAAGTGGAAGAATATGATGTCACCAAGTCCATCCTATTCACAAAAACCAACAATTCATTAATAATGAAATCAATCGTACATCAGGCCAAATGTTTTGCCCATTTAAATTACAAGATCCCAAACAAGTCTGGCATTACAGTACAACAACTAATACCCAAACTAGGATTCATGCATTAAGGTTTAATTTATGATCATGTAGCCACAATAAAACCAATGGAAATTGTGATTCATGTGTTAGGGTTTAATTTTGGATTATTTACCCACAACCCCCAAGTTTGGGTGAGAAATTGAGTCGAGCATTCACTCTCTTTGGAGCTCGACTGAAATAACTCGAACATTTTGGAGAAAAAAATTACTCCTAAGAATTGTAAGGTGGGTGAGTTAATTACTTGTGTATTTTTCTTGATGATTGGGGTTTTTATAAATATACTAAGAAAATATCAACTGGACTAATTTAAAAGGGGAATTTAAAAAAAAAAAAAAAAAAAAGAAAAACAAAGATAAAATTAAAGCTACATTGCCCACACCTTACATTTAAGGTCTACCGGGTCAAAAGACTACTCCCAATCAAACACAGCCACGTGTATAAACAACTTGCCTTGGTGGTGATGATAATTATAGAACGTTTCATTGTCCTATGCGATTCAGTTTCTACAACCCTACATTTTTCGAAGACTTTCTGCAAGGCTTTTCCAATTCTCTACGTGTGTTCGGGTACTTTTTCAGGTACAAATCTTGTTGATTATGCTTGTTCCTTTAGTTTGCTTTTCCGGATTCGCGTCTAGTTAGGGCTGGACTTAGTTTGTGGTAATTGGTGCTGATTTGGGCCGTTGACCGGCATATCTGGTGAGGATCTGATAGATCTTGGATGGATATCTGGAAAACTTGTTTATTGTAACTGATTTGGATCATATTTGTTTGTTGTGATGTTTTTTGTCTTCCGATTTTAGGTGATATATATGAAGTTGGTAATTAGGGTGTCGATTTTGTATTTCCTTAGTTTGAATGTATAATTGAAATAATTTCCTTCGTTGACTAATTTAATTGTTGAAGATCTGAAGGTCTGATTGATTTTATTGATCTTGGTGGTTTAATTGGTTTAAACTATTTCGATCGAAGTGGATAGTTGATTTCTGAAATTGTATCTGGTTTAGGAAATGTCTGATTTCCTATTTTCTTGTATGAATTTGGTTCACTCAGACGCGGATCTCATCTATTTCTTGATTGGAATTTTTTGGAGATTGATTTTGAGTTTAGTTGAATTTTAATAATTAATATAGGATCATATTTAAACTATGCTCTAAGTAAAAGGGTTATTTCTGATTATGCTGTGTGGTTTCCTTTATTCACTCATGAAAATCCTGTGGTATAGATTTTGAAAGTGCTCCCTATCTTAAAAAAAGAAAAGGTTGAAAATTATTGGACAAGTATGCGAAACTCAAATTGTGTGTTATTATTACACCCATAGGTACCTTTGTATTTCTTTTGAATATAATAGTGGACTTATGGTTATTATTTAGACTTTAGGACCATTGGTATTTGAGTTGCTTATAGCTATTCAATAGACCTAGTGTTTGGGACAGCATGACTTTGCTTCTTAAGAGTTTTTTGTTCTTCCATCTGAGATTTTTGAGCAAAAGTTAGTTTACTTGCATTCAGGTATACCGTATGTGCTTATTTGATGTTTAAAGTTGATTTATCTTTTCTGCTAAAGATGCAATCCTTTATGTTAATTATTATGTATGCATGTTGTTTTGCTGTGTTTTTAATCCCTTATCTTTGGTTCATGTGCTTTACTTCTTTTCTGTTGTGGGATGTCTTTTTTGGCTCTTGCAGTTAGTGTTATAAAATGAGTCGTATACAAGAACCACGCAAACCTTTCCTCCCTTTTGGCAATCCGTTCCGTAGGATGTCACCGAAGGGTTCATACCTGTCCCCCAAGCTTCTTGCTCTGCTGAATACCTTTGAGGAGACATTGCAGGGAAGAATTAAAAAGCTTATGCCTCTAGTTAAGGAAGATGTCCTACGCTTATCATGGATGCGATTTGCAATGGAGACATTGTGTGAAATTCATACTGACGTAAAGACTCTAATTGCGGCCCTTGAGCTCCCTGTTTGTGAATGGGAGGACAAATGGATAGATGTCTATCTGGATGATAGTGTGAAATTGCTTGATATCTGCATTTCTTTCAGTTCCGAGATATCTCAGCTGAAGCAGGGACATCTCTTTCTTCAATGTGTTTTGCGCAACTTTGGTGGTACTGCCTCAAAACAGTTATCACGGGCACGTTCTTCCCTTGACGGCTGGAAGGAGCATATTGCTAAAAAGAATCCAAGATTTGACAACTGCTTCTCTGCCATGGATGCCCTTGCCGAACAACTGGACCTCCCAAAAATCAAGAACTCTGCAAAGGGTAAGGTCTTGATGCAAGCTATGTATGGAGTCAAGATGGTTACTCTTCTGGTGTGTAGCATATTTGCTGCTGCATTCTCGGGCTCTGCACAGAAGTTGTTTGACCTACCAGTTCCTGAGACATGCATCTGGTCAGCAGCTTTCTCTGATCTTCAGGCCTTTGTAAATACTGAAATTCGGAGCTTATATTCGAGTGGAAGGATCACCGTACTGAAAGAGCTAGAAGCTGTTGACACAGATGTCAAGAAGTTATACCCCATCATTCAAGAAGGCGAGGATGCTGTTGAAGCTCAAATATTGCAAAACTCAACATTAGATTTAGGAAAATCGGCTGAAAAACTTTCACAGGGACTTGATCTACTTGCGAAGGAAGTAGACAGGTTTTTCCAAATAGTTCTAATCGGGCGGGATGCTTTACTCGGTAACCTTAGGATCGGTGCTAATGCATCCGACAGAGTGCGACCAGCTCACAGCAAAGTAGGAGGCCCTTTGGTTAGTTGAACCGTACATGTAAACTCACTCTGTACACAAGTGTGTAGTTTCAGAGTAGTATCGTGTTTTCTGTTTGAATATATTTAAGAATATGTGAGGTATGCTATGTCACTGGGTATGTAATAGATAAGTTGTTGAACCTTGTAGTATTAGTATTAATGAAGTATAAATGGCTTATATTTTCTGCATTTTTGGCTCCATTTCGATGGCCTTCTTCTACTGGATCTTCCAGGTATCTCCAAATCCTTTTTCTTGCAGTAATTTTTTATTATTTTGTGTTAACATGGTCGCAAGAATTGTTTGGTGTAGTCTTATTTCTTCTTAGTCGTCTAGTCTATGTTTATATAAATGGGTTCTAGGTGGATTTGAATATGAATGTTAGTGAGAAAGTGGATTTAAGATTTGTGGAAATTGTGGGCAGCCATGACTGACCAGCATTAGATTTATGATTGTTTCTGTTCTGGTCAATATTTGTGTGAGTATTAAATAGTTTATTCTCGTTGATGGAAATTTCCATGATGATCTGAGAATATTTTCATTAGGGTAGCGGTCATATGAATAAGATTTTATTAATTTGATCTTTCACATGAGAAGATTGAGGGTTTGTTTACTGTTGTGTCAATTTAATAATTGAACAAGAAAATCCCATTTTTAAAAAAAATTTATTATCTGGTGAATGTGTGAAATTTGCTTAGAAAAATTGATGATTAATGGTGGGAATTCGTTATTTTCTTGGATAATAATAGTTAAAAATAAAAATAAAGTAGATTTGAAATAATTAAAAAGGAAGAGGAAAGCCTACCGACAATGTTTTGTAGTCAACTTCTAACCAGGTGTATGGTTAGAGAGGATTACAAAGCCAATCTCCTCAAGAAAAGTCAATTTTCTTCACGGGTATTCTTGAGTCATTCCAGTTCAAAAGTTCACACGCATACACCTCTCTCTTTTCACTCTCTCTCTCTCTCTCTCTCTCTCTCTCTCTCTCTCTCTGACAAAAAGCATCCAAAATTTTAAAGTTATATTCACCACCCTCGTAAAAATAAAGCAAACGGCACAATTAAATGCCGCAAAGCTAACATTTTACTCACGCACACACATCAGACTGCTTTGATCAGGAAGAAAGATCTCTTCTTGGAACTTGGGTTTCTTGCAAATCTCCACTTGTGTTCGATTTAGTCGTTTGTTTTGGAAATATCTTGGTTGTTGTAGTTGGCTATGTCTGTAGAGTCGAGCTCTGGTGCAGCTGATCACGGTGGACATAGCATCAAAGGTGCGCCAACTCACGGCGGAAGATATGTTCAGTACAATGTGTACGGAAATCTTTTCGAGGTTTTGAGGAAGTATGTTCCTCTTAGGCCGGTTGGACGTGGCGCTTATGGCATTGTCTGGTAATAATTCAAGAAAGCTCTCTCTGTATTTCTGTTCTACTTTTGTGCTCAAGATCTTTTGTTGTAATTAAGGTTGTTAGAAACTTATAATTCAAGTACTTGAAGCTGCTCTCTCCCGATGCTGATATTCGAATTTGTTTGTTTTTCGGTATATAGAGTTGTAGTTGGGTTATGTTAGATTTTTTTGGGTGTGCAGATTGTTGTTTGATTGGTTGAATTGGAATCTTGAGTTGGCTGAATTTGGTTGGGAAAAGCTTATTTGTAAGAAAATTAGCTTACATACAAGTTGAAGTGGAATACCATCATATATACTCATAATTGACATCAGATTATGGGTTCTTGATTTGTCTCTTAAGTTTTCATGATTCTTGGTACAATGTTAATAGATGCAAGCTTTGAACAAGGTTGCTAGTTTTCATCTCTCCATTTATTCTCTGGGCTTTACTGATCAACAAGGTCAGCCTGACTTTTGATTCGCTTCAGTGCTGCTGTAAACTCGGAGACACACGAAGAAGTCGCCATTAAGAAGATTGGCAATGCATTCGACAACAGAATCGACGCAAAGAGGACGTTGAGGGAAATCAAACTTCTGCGCCACATGGATCATGATAATGTGAGTGTATACATAACTATATCACCTACGGCTTAGTAGTTCTTTGTTGCTTGAGTTAGAAGATTCTAGAAGACACTAAGGTTTAACCTTCAATTCAAGAAACTATCAATGCTGGAGAATTAATGAATAAGGGGTTAAAATTCTTGCACATCTTGTTAAGTTGCATATACTATAATCATAAGTACTATCTGTGTTATCAAGATTTGTCAAACATATAGTAATTCTTTTCTATATAAGCAGGTGATTGCAATTAAAGACATCATAAGGCCTCCTCAGAAAGAGAACTTCAATGATGTATACATAGTGTACGAACTCATGGACACTGATCTTCATCAGATCATCCAGTCCAACCAAACACTAACCGATGATCACTGTCGGGTTTGTCCTCGCTTTCTTGTTTTCTGTCTACGTACCTCATTCCCTATCGCGATGCCACAATTGATTCTCATTTTACTTCTGCAGTACTTCCTCTACCAAATCCTGCGCGGACTAAAATACGTGCACTCCGCAAATGTCTTGCACCGCGACCTGAAACCAAGCAATTTGCTCCTCAACGCCAACTGCGACTTGAAAATCGGAGACTTCGGGCTTGCAAGAACGACGTCTGAGACTGATTTCATGACTGAGTACGTTGTTACTCGCTGGTACCGAGCACCGGAGCTCCTCCTAAACTGTTCGGAGTACACAGCTGCGATAGATATTTGGTCTGTTGGGTGCATACTTGGTGAAATCATGACAAGAAAACCTCTCTTTCCGGGCAAAGATTATGTCCATCAGTTGAGACTTATTACAGAGGTGAGAGAATATCAACTCCTTTTGGTTTTGTAATAATAATAATCATATTTCTTGATTTTCTCCCTCTAAATTCATTCTCATCTTCAATGGATGGGCTATACAAACAAACCCCTTCTGAAATTGACTGGTTTCTGCTTGGATACTAATGCTTTATTGTTTATGTCCATCAGCTGAGACTCATGACACACATACTAAATATCATCAAATCTTGTTGGCCTTGTAATAACAAGGAAATTTCTTGACTTTCTCCCTCTCTGTTCATTGGCCTTGTTCATTCTCATCTTCCATGGCTTGGATACTAATGCTTCTATTTTTGTTCTTTGTTGTGCACAGCTTATAGGCTCTCCTGATGATGCCAGCCTCGGGTTTCTTAGGAGCGATAATGCACGAAGATACGTTAGACAGCTCCCACAATACGTGAAGCAGCAATTCACTACGCGATTCCCCAACACATCCGCTGGGGCTCTTGATCTACTCGAAAAAATGCTTGTTTTCGACCCAAGCAAGCGTATCACCGGTACACTCTTCATCCACTTAAATCTTGTGTCGTTTTTCGTCTAATGGCTCCAATTAGTTAACTCCTCCTTGCCTATCAAAATATTCATTAAGTGTTGATCATCTGCAGTTGATGAGGCTCTTTGCCACTCATACTTGGCGCCTCTCCACGACATTAACGAGGAGCCCGTCTGCCCTCGCCCTTTCTTTTTCGAGTTTGAGCTGCCATCCTTCACGGAAGAAAACATCAAGGAACTCATATGGAGGGAGTCCGTGAAATTCAACCCGGACCTGACTCACTAAGATCGTATGGGACAGAGCATCCCGGATAGCATCGGCCGAGACATGTCTTGAACAACATGAGAAAATCCCCTAAAGGAGATGAAGTTGCCTTTGTAAGATTGTTGTTCTTCCTCTTTAGCCTCATTTTCTAGTGCCTTATTCACTATTATCTTTGCAGTTGAGTATTGTTTTTACAAAGTCATTAACCTTAACATTTGCTAATTTTTGTAATTTTTAAGTTATGTAAAACCTTAAAATTCCTAGTTTCTGTATGTAAAAATTTCGATTTTGATTGTATAATGTGCCATTTGGTCCTTTTTGGTCCTTTAATGTGACCAGAAACGGAAGCTAGAAGTTTTTCTTGTAAATATTGTTGTAGGTAAATTTTTTAGATTAAGGCCATCTCCAACCGGCTGCATTATGGTGTATGCAGCCGAAATTCGTTCCCCAACCGAACTGTAAATTCAACTGCAAAATGGTGAAAACATTTTTTTTTTCTCTCTTCCAACTGCAAAAATGACGATCACTGTAGCAAGCTGCAAAATCCCACGTGGAGTTTATATTTGCACAATAATCTTCTAATTCATTGATAATTTCAACTTTCTTATGAATGAAGATGGACAGCCATGAGGAAGAAGATGTGAAGAAGATGGACAGTGTGACCCGTGAGGAAGAAGATGAATAGTTTTAGTTTAGATTTTATTTTATCTTGTGGGTTTTAATTATAAGCCCATTTAAAAAAAATTGAGTCCATTTTTATCTTTAATTTTTTAGCCCATTTTTATTTCTATCATTTTTTAACAATATATTATTTTTATCTCTATCTTTTTTTTAGCCCATTTTAATAATAAAAGTTGTATGAATAATAAAGAATATTCTCAAAACAATGAAATTCCATTAAAAATAACCATAATAATATAAACTAATAGGAAATAGAGTACATAGCAAATAAAAGGAAATCCTACGTTAATAATATTAGAAAAGATACGATACTACCATAATATTTTTTTAGCCCATTTTACTTTTTCACACATTTCTCAACACATCACTTACACACATCTACCATCAATTAATTTGTAAATGATTTGAATATACTACTTTTACACTCTTCACACATTTCTTACCTTTACACCATCAATTAATATGATTTGACTATAATACTTTTACCATTATTTAATATTTCATATATAATTATTGCTTGAAATTATTGTGGGACTAATGTGTAATATTGAGAAATATATAGATATTATGTAAAAGTATAAAAAGTAGTGTAAAAAGGAATATAGGAGGGAATATTCTTTTTTAGGTTGAATTTGGAGTTGTAGGTTGAAGTGAGTGTGCCCATTGGAGATGCTCTAATAATGCTAAAAATAGTTCATGTTTTAAGAACACATTTGCATCTCCACACTATCAATTGGTAGACTCTCTGCCGGAAAATCACACATCCCTTCTTCCATCACACTCTGCTCCGGCAGCAGCTGGCACGGCGGCGGCACGCCGCCTCCGATGACCACCTCGACGTCTGCGCACGTCCACGGATACTTCTTGGCCTTGGCCGCCAGCCCACGTTCGACATGCAGATGCCGGTGAAGGGATCCCCGGCGATTCCTTCGAGGCGGGCGGCCATGGTGGCGTTCTCGGCCACCACGTCGCGGTAGTTGATCTTGTGGATGAGCGGCATGGCGTTGGGGTCGTAGTGGGTGTCGGGATGGGAGCCGTAGTTGCCGGTCATCCAGAAGACCATCTTGATGGTGTGGAGGGCGAGGCCCTTGACGTAGATGTCCTTCACGTAGCCGCCGCGCCCGGCGCCGGTCTTGATGCGGACGGCGGGCTCGGTGTTGACCGCGGTGATGTCATGGGCGATGACGTCTTGGATGCCGCCGGACATCTCGCTGCCGAGGGCGATGGCGGCGCTGTAGGGAGAGATGCAGGTGAGGCGGCGGGTGGAGAGGTGGCTCGTCGGCATGCCACAGCTATGCCGTACTCGTCCCAGCCACTCTTCACGGCGATGCAGTCGTCGCCGTAGACGATGTAGTTGTCTTCGATTCTTGTGTTGGTGCTAGAATCTGAATGGAAAGTAAAAACTAGTTCAATCATGGTTTTTTTTTTTTTCAATCGTAGTTGTTTACTATTAGGATCGGAAATTATTAATTCGGGGTGGATCAATTATGGGGTGAAATAAAAATACAAATCTACAATTTTAGGAAATGCGACACCCGCTCGCTTAAATCTGCCTATGCGCGCGCGAATAGAATTCGGAACTTATTAATAATATTAGTGTAACGATCCTAATTATAATATGAATAAAAGTCAGTACTAATTAATTCTACAATCCAACAATTTATGATATTAATTCTAATTACAATTTTAAATGGATATATACCGAAATACCCTCTTTATGTCCAGACGAAGAGCTTGAATTCAGGCACCCTACTCATCAAGATCATCAAATGACTGAAATTCTTGAAAGTGGATTAATTAGGCTAATTAAGTAGCATACCTGGATTAATCCCATCTGTATTAGGAGAAGTCACAGGAGCTAGAATTGTCAACCCTTGGATAATAACATTCCTACAACATTAAAGCCAAGTAAAACTAATGCGAGAGAGAGAGAGAGAGACCTGCTGTAAACTGGATGAACATTCCAAGAAGGAGAATTCAGGAATGTAAGATTAGATATCTGAACACTGTCTGAATGCATAATCTCAATCAGATAAGGACTAGTGTACTTCAGCTTCTTCTTGTGAAACTGCTGCCACCACAATTCACCCTAACCATCTATAGTCCCATTTTCACCTAATTCCACAAAAATATAAATTATAATTAATCCAAAAAAAAATTATTTAAAAAAATTAATTAATTTCTTACCAGTGACAACAACATCAGTAAGATAAAGTGTATCCCTTTTCTTTTCGGAGTGTCCCATAGAAAGTGTCTTCTTTCCTAAAAAGGAAGTGGACCCTACACATTTACCAACTCAAATGAATTCAAAACAATTAATTAATTGCATGAATCTCACTCTCTTTACCTAACAAATCAATTCTAAATAATTTATTAATTGTATGAGCCCCATATCTTTACCAACTAAAACAACTCATCTAAAACTCCGTACCCCATAGAAAGTGTCTCCTTTCTATGGGATGGAAGGAGTATAAGACCAATATACCTCCCCCTACAGCATCCCTCCCCCGTCCGTACGACGGCAAAGGGTCCACCACCGGCCATGCCTTTATATCCTGAAATACCCACATTGCCCTCAGCCACTAACGTTCAAAGGAGGGACAATATTGTAAATTGTGCCTACCTGAGAAGCGAGAAGAACAGCGTCTTTGTGGAGATAGAGTGAAATGGCTGGTGAGATTGAAGCTCCCGGTGAGCCATTTGCCAGCTTGCAAGAAGAGCTGAGCTCCGCCGTCGGATGCATACTGGCTGAGATGATCGACGGCTTGCTGAAACGCTGCGGTGTTGAGCGTTAATTCGCCGTCGCCAACTCCGCCGAAGTCTTGTACTGATGCGGTGTGTGACCTACAGCTGATGGCCGAGTAATCGAACGACTCGAGAATCCTCGATTTCCGGCCTTCGATTCCGGCGAAGATCGCCGCCGCCACGACCAGATCGAGAAACTGGACCGCCTTCATCATCTATCAAGTCGTGGTTTTTTTTTTTTTGATTCATGGAACCCGCAGCCGCTACCTTCGGTGCGCACTGGGTAAACCACGCTCCTTGTGCAGTAGCCTGCAAACCACACAGGAGGGTTCAACCACTTTTAATTTGACAGGGTGACAGGCAACACCTAGCGGTTTTGGTAGGAATTGAACCCAGGACTTATCGGTCCCGGACCACCCACCTCGACCGGATCAAGTCGTGGTTATTTGTTTGGTACATGCTTGGTGTAACAAATATTAATAGAAAGTTTTAATTAGTCTTTGATTAAATATGATCATAGTGTATATAGTTTTATTAATCCATCAAATTCTGACCAAATATGAATATTCTTTTTTGCACGTGAATGCATTCTCCATTCGGTGAGAAAATCAAATAATAATCCCCTAAAATAAATACTCTTATACTTCCTCCTACCCATGAAATGTGTCTCCTACTCATTTCAGATTGTACCATAGAACGTATTCCTCCGTTCTATAGAAAGTGTCTTGTTTCTATAAGACATAGAGTTTTAGGAGAGTTGATTTTAGTGAGTACAGATAGGGGTGTCTAAATGGTATTGGGATTCGGGATTATCCCAATCCCGTACCGATACCGGCGGGATTGGGATACCGAAATACCAAATTTTGGGATACGGGATGGTATCGGGATTCATTTTCGTAAGGTAATCGGGATTCGGGATAACCGATACCAAACTCGGGATTACCGAAATATCGATTTTTTTATGAAATAATTAATACATTTATACACTTATAAATACAGTTATAAATATAATTATAATTTTTAACAACTATTATAATTATAATTTTTTTGATATATAATATAATTATATATGAATTGAAAGATATATAGACTTCTTATTCAAAATTGGAATAAAAAAATATATATGCGATTGTTATTTGTTACTCCCTCCGTCCCACTCATCTTGACGCATTTCTTTTCGGCACGAGAATTAAGAATGTGGATGATAAAGTATGAAAGAGAGATAAAGTAGGAGAGAGAAATGAAAAAGTAGGAGAGAAAAATGAAAAAAATGAAAAAGTAGGAGAGAGAAAGTAGGAGGATAAATTATTTCCTTTTTTGAAAACGCGTCAAAATGGGTGGGACGTCCCGAAAAGGAATACGCGTCAAGATGGGTGGGACGGAGGGAGTATCATGTTATTATGTACTTATTAATTATTAGGTTATGTTACAAAATGTAAATCATAAGTTAAATTTTAAATATGTCTTGTAATTTGTGAAGAACCAAGAATGTAGAAAATAGAAAGTAGAAAGTAAAATTGTAGAAACATAGACATTAATTTACCGAATTAGGATTAACCGATTATGAGCAACTAAAAAGCAATTGTGTGGTTTCGAATTCCGACTTTCGATTTTTCGCTTTTGTATTTGAGATATTTATATTTCATATTTTAGATACTCCCTCCGTCCCATTGGAAGCGTCTTGTTTCCAATGGGCACGGATGTTAAGAAAATGATAATGTGTGGTGTATATTGTTTGACTTTTGGATAGTTAAATCTTGTCCACATATTCTTACCTTTTTTAGAAACAAGACGCTTCCAATGGGACGCCTAAAATGGAAAACAAGACGCTTCCAATGGGAGTATTATTTATATCTAATTTACTAATTACATTACATATATACATAATTACATTAGTAAATCACATGAAATATTTATATTTCATATTCTAGTAGAATACTATAAATATAATGCCTTTGTGACGACTTACGTGTCTAGACTAATTAGTAAAAAAAATTACACATCCTAATTCCTAACAAAGATATATGTAGTGTCATTGGTTGCTCAATTGTAATTAGTATTCACTCTATTAAGCTTTAATCTTGCAAGGAGCAGTTTTGTTTTTTTTAAAGGAAATCAATTTTCGGGATTTTCGATAATCCCGAATACCGATCCCAATTTTACCGTCCCAAATACCGCTATCCCAATACCGCTATGGGATCGGTATTGGGATCGGATTTCACCTTATTTTGGGATCGGGATCCCGATCCCGTACCGACCGACAACCCTAGGTACAGATATGAGATTCATACAATTAATTAATTATTTTAAAATTGATTTATGAGGTAGGTGAGACCCATACAATTAATTAATGATTTTGAATTGAGTTAAGTTGGTAAAGATGCGTGATTCACTTCATTTTTTAGAAATATGATACTTTCTATGGGACACCTGAAAATGAAAATATATGGGATGGAGCCATGGAGGGAATATTATTTTTTCAAAAATGGTAAATTCTTACAAAAAATTACTTATTGGACGTGTCTTTATATAACATTACGCACAATTTTTAACTTTCCTTAATAATCGTGCACAAAGTAAATGAAACACGTTCTATAAGACAGAGATAGTATATTGGAATTGTAAGTCATTTTCTTCTCATCGAGCATGTAATTAGCCGAAATAGGCAGAGAATGTATATTTTGGGGATCAAGAATGATGTTAGTAGACATAAAATATTTCGATTTAAGAGACGTTGGTGAAATTCCATAGTTAGAGAAAAATAAGGTACTGTAAGCCTGTGAGTTTATTGGTTTTTTGTTTTGTTACAGTTGGAAAGTAGTTCAGCGGGCCTCGCAAGTGAGCTTTATCGGGCGCGTGTCCAAATTCCACCCCGTGAGCCTTCCCGCAGACAAACAACCCACTAATTCTGCCGAGTGCCGACCCACATAATCCCTTACTGTACGCTCTCCCACTATAATGAGACACGCGTAGCAGTGTAGATACCCACTACCAAATTGTATGCGTTATACTACTACTATAATTCATTTTTACAAACTATACTACTTTAATAAAATAAAAAAACGTATGAATTAGTATGCATGGCCTAGTAAAAGCATAACATTACAAAGTGGAGTATATACAAAATTAGCACTTATCTTGGGTTGGACCTTTACGGCCACACATTTATTATTAACTTATTGTAATTCTAGTAAGGGGGAATGGAACGGAAACCACCATCCTTCGGATCATACGTAATCTTTAATTTTCTAAATATTTTTTTTGAAGAATTACTCCTCAATTTCATTTTAATTATTTAGTTTCCTTTTTATACGGATATTTAAAAAATTATTTATTGTATATAAATAAGTAATAAAATAGTGGAGACTACTAATTTTATTAGAGTAATATTTTATTTAAAAAGGAAATTGGACAATTTGAAAAAAAATATTGAACAATTAAGTGGGACAGATGGAGTATTGTTTTGTTAAAACTAGCAAATTTCACTTCTAATTCTTAATCTTAGGTAACATTACTAATCACAAGATAGAAAATTATTATATGTACTTGGAATTTTATGTGAGTTTTGTCATCTTATTAGGTTAGTCACAAGAATCCTTGAAATCTCACAAACAAACATTCATGTCTCTTTTTTTTTTTTTTTTTCCAATGC
This sequence comes from Lavandula angustifolia, assembly GCA_028984105.1. Classification (NCBI taxonomy): domain Eukaryota; kingdom Viridiplantae; phylum Streptophyta; class Magnoliopsida; order Lamiales; family Lamiaceae; genus Lavandula; species Lavandula angustifolia. The sequence continues at coordinate 6,413,670 of CM054804.1, read as the reverse complement.
AAAAAATTACATTACAGTTGAATACTATTAATTCGAATTTCATTAATGCGACTAAATTTTCTCAATCCCATTTCTGAGATAATGTACAAACTGACTTGTATCCAATCAAGCACCTTGTATGTTTTTTGAGATTCTTAGAAGACAATCAAGTAGGTACCAAGAAAAGCCATGCATTGATACAGGAAAGTTCAATCTAAAGCCCCACTCAGTTTAAGCATTTCATGTAACAGATTAAGATAAATCTAACCTCAAAACTAAGTTCCTGCTCTGCTTCTCTGTCCTGCAGCAATTCGGGGCACAACAAGCAGTTGCTCCAGTATGCATAAAAGACGGAATCGAGCTGCGGATTTAACAGAAGACGAGAATAGTTTCAATCCTGAAATTTTCATTGCGGCAATTTCGCAAACACTTGGTGCTCTACGGAAACTATTCTATTCACTCACCCAAAATCTGCACACAGCAAGAAGAAAGACGAAGCATCAGATCAATACCAATATAATACCAAATTCTATTCAAGAAAAAGCGAATAAAATACAAAGAATTAGTTGAAAAACAAAAAACTGTGTTTTGAGCCTAGAAAAAGAAGAAAATGATTTACCTTTATTTTATGATGCAGAAATTTGCAGCGCAGCCCGAACATGTTCAAACAGATAGTAGGGAAAGAAGCTTGCTAGGATTTAAACCCTAATTTTTCTATTTTCGTTTCTAGTTCAAACAGAGAGATTTCCGTGGTAGAAGTAACGAAGGGTGCGGCATTGATTTGAGTGATTTTGATACGAGCTTGATCGGATTGTATGGCCTTAATTGAAGTAAATACAATATCTATTGGGCTCGTATAATTTCTTTTTGGGTCAACCAGCCCAATTCGTGTAATCGGCCCATTTCGCAATTATTATTATTTTTTTGTTTTTATGGTAAATCCAACATTATTTTATATTCTTGGAATTTAATTTTAATTTTTTGTCATCTTAGTTCACAAGTCCCCCCTCCCAGTCACGACAAACGTTTCTTTAGTTTGATTTTTCTGGTTCTAAATCTGTTGGTATTGTATGTATGGGTCGATCAAAGACGACGTGTAAGAACTACCGTACAAACATTACGCACTTAATTCAGATTTTCTTTATTCGTTCATCCCTAAAATTGCAGAAATTATAGAACCCGTAAATTTGCGTAATTACAATTCACCCTTCAATTCTAAATTGTGATATGCAACCAATTTTATTTTCCATCATACTTTAGTATTATATGAATCCTTTGCGAATGGGATTATGGGTAATGCAAATAATATTGATTTATCATCAAGCATAAAGCTACAATATCACCTATGTTACTTATTAACCCGAAAATAAAACAACCGACAAACGAACGCGAACCCATCGGGTCAAAACGGATCCGGGTCAGCAAAACGAACCTTCCATTACCCTTACTTCTTCAATCCCATTTCTGAGATACTCTGCAAACTTCTTGATATAACCATCGTTGAGTTGTTTATTCCCAAAGATTCCATCGGCGGCCGCTTCCGCACGCGCTTTCATCGCCTCCCCTTCCTCCGAATCCATAGCTTTAACCAACGCTCTCGCAATGCCGTCTCTAGTAAAAGACCCATCTACCCCCCTCTCAACCTCCACCGCCAGCCCCTTCTCAACCAAAAGCCTCGAGTCCAACGGCTGCGCCACCACGAACGGCAGCACCACCAGCCGGAGGCCGTACACCATCGCCTCGACGATGGAGGCCCAACCTGCATGGAACAATGAACCCCCTATAGAAGGATGTGCCACAATTTCCCTCTGCGGGGCCCATCCAATCTCCACCACTCCCCTTCCTCCCACCCGGGTTTGAAACCCGGGCGGGAGGATCCGATCATCGCCATCTCCGGCCCAATCGGGCTTCCTCAGTAAAAACACGAAAGGAAGCCCGGATAGCTCAACACCGTATGCTATCTCATGAATCTCCTCTCTCTTGAGTTTATACTCGCTCCCGAACCCTACAAAGACTACCGATTTCGGCCTCTGTAGGTCGAGCCAGTCGGAGATTCGACTCCACGGCTCTTCCATCCGTTTCCCGACCGCCTTCTCCGGTGGGAAGCATCCCACCGGAAACACGGGCTTTCCGGTGATCCTTGAGTAGAGCCTCAAGTAATCGCCTTCGAGCTCCATGCAAGTACGTAGTACCAAAACTTGACTACGTTCAACTAGTTTGCTCAGTCGTGCTCCGTCTTCTATTCCGGTTGGCGAAGGGCCGAATGCAAGATTATGCATCGCCGCGGCCTCGTATTCTCTGCAGGCTACTTGCGACGGAAAATCGACCCAGTCGGGAGGGGCCGTCATGTGGGCCGGAGTGGGGCGGGCCTGTCTCCGCCCCTCTCCGGTCAGAAACTCCGGAGTCCAGAAGAAGACCGCGGTGCTAGCAGTTGTGATGGAGTAAAGAATCAATGGGATATCCAATTCTTGAGCAATATCAACCGCCCAATGGTGGAAGAAATCAACCATTATCCAATTTGGTGATTTCTGAGCAAGGAAGTTCTTGATTGGTTCTTGGAGGAGATCGCAGGCCATCTTTAGGTCATTCATTCTTTCGAACGGAATGTCGGTGGTGGCTTCGGCATCTTCCGGCAGAGGGTTGGAGTGGAGTTTGGGGAGAGAGAGGGGAACAAATTTGATGAATTGCGAGAGATTTGGTGGGATTTTGGGGAGCCTTGAAATGTTTCTTGGAGTAGAGAGGAAGGAGATGTGGATGCCTAATTTGGCTAAGGCAATGGAGAGATCTAAGTATGGAATCATGTGACCAAATGCCAGCCATGGCAGCATCACAACATGAACATCACTTTCTTGATTCATACTTCCAAGTCTCCCTCTCCTCTCTCTCTCTCTCTCTGTGATTAGTACAAGGATTTATTGATCATGATAGGCCTACCAAATTAAATATGTAAAGAAGTAATAAAAGCTGCAAATATGTTTACAAATTTGCAATCTTGATTCAGTCGGGGAATAATATCTTGGTAGTTAGGCCAACTCTACTTAATTTCGAGGCATCGTGCTTCGTGTGGGATTATTAAATTTCATATACGTAGGACTTATCACCAACTCCTATTTCTTTTTACTTGTCACACAAACTCCTAAATTTAATAAAATAAAACAAATATGAAGGCTCTACTTTACCTGACAAGAATTCATTGTACCAAATTGGATGCCTTATACAATTCATTTTGACAAAAAAACTACTCCCACCGTCCCTTATGTCTCATCATTTGAATTGGATAAGGAGTTTAAGATATTTATTTGTGTCCACTCATTTTATCCATTTTAAGTATAAGATATAAATAATGCGACCCCAAAATAACAAAAGGGCATAAATATGGTACTGAAGAAAGCATCACAATGCAAAGTGGGGCATTGCATATAGTGTTGGTTGAGGCCATTCCAGCCACACATCAAGAAACGTGCTGTTTCTCGTTATTATTGTAATCCCCACGAGGGCAAAGGCGGATCCAGGATTACGAGAGAGGGGGGGGGCGAAACTTAAAAATTCGATAGAGAAGAGGGTGAAGTGTACATTCGGGGAAAAAAAAATAAATTCTTAAAAATTACATATATAAAATTACGTTTCGACAGGTTCGGGGGCCGCCCCGCCCCCCCGGGGGGGAAGAAGGGGTGGGGACCCTCTTAAATCATATTGAATTAAAAATTTATAATTAGTTATGCATAAAGAAGGAAGATCGTAAAATAAAATGTTTGTAATAATTTACTTTGAGTTTTGTCATATTATTAGGTCACGGGTTGTTATTCCAGTCAAGAGAAACCTCTTTTGACGTTACAAACAAAAAAGTATTCTATTATACCAACATAGCTACATCTTTTCAATCCCATTTCTGAGATAATGTGCAAACTTTTTGATGTAACCATCGTTCAGTTGTTTATTCCCAAAGATTCCATCTGCAGCTGCTTCCGCACGTGCTTTCATCGCTTCCCCTTCCTCCGAATCCATAGCTATAATCAAAGCTTTAGCAACACCATCTCTAGTAAAAGACCCATCATTCTCTCTCTCCACCTCCACTGCCAATCCCTTCTCAACCAGCAGCCTCGAGTCGAGCGGCTGAGACACCACGAACGGCAGCAGCACAAGCCGGAGGCCGTGCACCATCGCTTCCACGACGGAGGCCCACCCTGCATGGAACAATGACCCCCCTATAGAAGGATGTGCAAGGATTTCCCTCTGTGGGGCCCATCCAATCTCCACTACTCCCCTCCCTTCCGCCCGGGTTTTGAACCCGGACGGGAGGATCTGATCATCACCATCTCCGGCCCAATCGGGCTTCCTCACTGAAAACACGAAAGGAAGCCCGGAGAGTTCGATCCCGTATGCTATCTCATGAATCTCCTCTCTTTTGAGTTTATACTCACTACCAAACCCTACAAAGACTACTGATTTCGGCTTCTGTAGGTCGAGCCAGTCGGTGATTCGACTCCACGGCTCTTCCGTCATGGCCCGCTTCTCCATCAATTTCTCTGGTGGGAGGCATCCCACCGGAAACACGGGCTTTCCGGTGATTCTGGAGTAGAGTGTCAAGTAATCGCCTTCGAGCTCCGTGCAGGTACGTAGAGCCAGAGCTCGGCTACCTTCGACTAGCCGGCTCAATCGTGCTCCATCTTCTATTCCGTACGACCTAGCGCCGTACAAAAGATCATGCATGGCCGAAGCCTCATAACCTCTACAAGCTACTTGTGATGGAAAATCGACCCAATCGGGAGGGGCCGTCATGTCGGCCGGAGACCGGCGGGCCAGTCTCCGGTGCTCGCCGGGCAGAAACTCCGGCGTCCAGAAGAACACAGAAGTGCTAGCAGTTACAATGGTGAAGAGAATCAAAGGGATATTCAATTCGTTAGCGATATCAACCGCCCAGTGGTGGAAGAAATCAACCACTATCCAGTTTGGTGACTTCTCAGCAAGGAAATTCTTGATGGGTTCTTGGAGGAGATCACAAGCAAGCTTTAGATCATCCATTCTGTGGGCCGGGATGTCGGTGGTGGCTTCGGCATTTTCAGGCAAGGGGTTGGGGTGGAGTTTGGGGAGAGAGAGGGGAACAAATTGGATGAATTGTGAGAGATTTGGTGGGATTTGGGGGAGTCTTGAAATGTTTCTTGGAGTTGAGAGGAAGGAGATGTGGATGCCTAATTTGGCTAAGGCAATGGAGAGATCCAAGTATGGAATCATATGACCAAATGCCAACCATGGCAGCATCACAACATGAACATCATTTTCTTGACTCATATTTACTTAGATGCTTGTGATGACTCCTCTCTCTCTAGAAATATCTCTCCCTCTGGTGTGTGTGTTTGTAAATTTGAAATCCTTAATGATCCAATTTCAAGGCAACGTGACACATGTGGTGTACTGATTCATCTTGAATTATACCCAACTCCTATTTTCTTTTAATAAAACTATAGATTTAGTTGAGATTGATACTCCTTGTCTGCTCCCTTTACAATAATATATTCCTTTTCATGATAATGAAAGGGCCATATGACTTTTAACTTTTAGAACAAGAAAAACCAATAAAAAAATCAACACGCTGACTTGTACTCAATCAATCACCTTCTCCTTTTCTTGAAGCCAATCAACTCTGTACCTAATGGGCTTTAATTTCATGAAGGTGTTTAACATTCTCATAACTTGAATTCAATAAAAGGTACCAACAAAAAACCATGGATTGATATAGAGAAATTCAAGAAAGCACAAACTCAGTTTCAGCATTTTTTACTCTACCTAGTTCTTTGCATAGTTGTATCGCCTACATTCTTCATGTAACAGATAAAAGATGAATCTGACCTCAAAACATAAGTTCCTGATCACATCCAGCATCTCAAACGATTGTGTCTTCACGAGTACTGCCTAGCATAGCGCCGTGTTGTTTGATGATCCGGACAGCCTCTAGAAGGATATCTTGCTCTGCTTCTTTATCCTGCAGCAATTCAAGGCAGAATAAGCAGTTTAGCAACGAAAAAAAAAAAGAGAGAGAGAAATAAACTTAAAGATGCTGGCAAAAGTAGGAGAAATTGCAAATTGATTCTACCCACCACTTGTTTAAGATTGCATCCGAAAGTTAATTCTGCATATGATCTCTCAATTTGTGACAAGAAACAGTAGGGAGCCTCCTTGCCCAAGAAAATATTTGAATTAGATCTCAGCATGGACTTTATACTCTCTGATATTAAGGAAATCTTGTCTACGTCGTCAATTTGCAGGGGGATTCTTCTGACCATGGCGCGAAACTTGGCCCGTGACTTATTCACAATTACCTGCCATTAAGTGAACATATTATTTGTTGCCGTCTTAAATATCCCTCTCTGATAACTGTGAGTATGAATGCATGATATTCATGCACATACTAATAGTTTGACAGAACTTGACAACCGATAGTAGAGATGCAATAGAACCGAAAATAGTTGGTCGATAAAGATGCTTGTAGCTGGAAACAAACAGGAGTACCTGGCTAGCAAAAAGAGAATTTGGGACGACTACGGGAAACTTTTCTGCAGTCAGTAATGATGTAGTTGTAAGACCCATTTCTACTACTTGACCTTCAACAGAACCAGCCTACAGCAGCAGAGCAGGGAAAAAGAAGAAAATAATGATAAGTCAAAACCTCATAGGGTATGTATAAACTATCAGAATATGTGCATAGGCCAAAATTAGACTGACAAAAATGAAATATCAAACATAAAGTGCAGCTAGTTCCTTCAATTCTATAAGAGCAATGAAACAATAATAGATGGAGCACGATGAAGGATAACCAGAAAGTGTCAAACATCACAAAAGGATCATCAATCTATGAAAGGACAGCCAAAACCATACTTTTATCGTGTCGCCGATTGAAAATGGTTGTGACAGCTGTACAGAAAGGCCGCTTAGGACATTGCCAAGTATGTCTTTGGAAGCAAAAGCAGTAGCAACTCCTGTATGAAGATTCAAGAAAAAACAGAACCGTGATATTAAGCAAAATCCTTCCAACACATGCTAAATCCAAGACGAAGTGACATAGTTGTTTTGTTCAGTAGTTTTTAACTAATGTGACATAATAACAACCAAACTTCACTTGGAGCAAGCAAGAGAGTCTATAATTGCAAAAGAAACTCAAGATATACCAAATAATGAGGAAGCGACATATTAATGGATATTTCCCAGTTATCACTGGCTTTAGCCTTTTACGGTTTACAGTTTAGCATTAAACATTTATAACAGAAGTATGAAAGACTTAATCGGACAAAAAGTGTTCTCCTCAAAACACTCACCTCCAATTCCTCCTACAGTCAGAATAGATTGCATTGCCACACCACACGCCTCGGCTAAAGCCATTGATCCAACAACAAAGAGTCCAACAGATGAGATTCTGTCCATAGTCAACAACTGATCTCTCCGCACACCTTCAATGCTCTTAGCAGCCAAAGCTCGGGCAATCACGTAACTCTTCCACTGGTTAAGAAACCACACAAATGCAATAACAAAAGCACCTTTCCAAGCCTCTGCTGCATATTGTGAGGCGATGGTAGTCGGTGCTACCATTGCCCCACTACTCATAACAACAAAACAAATTAAAATTTCCTACACATTCAAGATGACTCAACATTCATAACAGATAGAAGTTAAACAACAAAACGAATCAAGATTTTATACACATTCAGAATGACTCAACATTCAAAACAGATAGAAGTTAAAGGTGGACTATAACAACATAATGAATCAAGATTTCCCACATAAGCAAAAGTACTCAACATTCAAAACAGAGCAGAGTTAAAGTTGGACTAACATATTCAAGAAAGCCAAGAATGTTATGTAATATCGAACCGGAACATCCAATGCACCCCAGAAGCTTTGCTCATACGGCACTGGACCCCACATCGAACTCTTAGATAGCAAAGCACCGGGCCCTTCGACTGAATACTTATGAAACCGCCTAAATAGCCAAGGCAACAAAGACCAAGCCAGCAATGTTCCGGCCAATGTACCGCCAACTGGAACAATCACATCTCTAAGATAAGGATGAGCATCAAGCCATAGGTGAATATGAGGAGCTGCTTCATCGGAAGCCTCTTTCGCCTTTTCGCTAGTATACTTCACAGTCTCAACTGCAGATTGCCACGCTTCTTTAACCTTTGAAATCCAATCATCCCCACCAATAAGACTATCATTCCCAATAGCCCCTGCTGCATCTCCAGTAGTGTCACCTTTACCCTCACTAGCAGATGAGAAGAAACGGTAATTGGTCAAAGGGCTGATCCCAGCGAAGGAGAGACTACTCCCATTTCCTGAATTACGAAGAACCCTACTTGAAAAACCTAAATCAGAAATAGAACTCCTAGAATACTGCGGAAGGCGGGCAGAGTTAAAACCTATCACCGCATAACGATTTTGATCACATTTCTGCACATTTTGAGACTCTCTAGTGTGGTACCATTTGGACGCGTATGCAGAAGACGGTCTCGCATCGAATCGAGCAGCGGATTTGACAGAAGATGATAAGAGTTTCAATCTTGAAATTCTCATTGCGGCCATTTCACAAACACTTGGCGTTCTCTGCGGAATTTCTTCTCTTCACTCACATCATAGCCCAAAATCCCCACAAAACAAAGGAAAAAGATGGAGCAACAGATGATGAACACCAATGTAATGGCGAATTCTATTCAAGAAACAAGAAAAGAAAATACGAAGAATTAGTTGAAAAACAAGGGAAGATTATTTATTAATTTAAGTAAATTAAGGTGAAAATATATTTATAATTGCTTGTTATTCCTAAGTAGGGATGACGATCGAATCGGACTCAATTGACCCGTCCTTACCCGTCTGGTCTAGGGCTGCCTCATACGGATTTGAGTTTGGATGTGGATTCCGTCTCGTACCCGGTTCGTTCTGCATACAATCCGTAATTTTATTTTTGTAATTAGTAAATTATAGTTTATGTATTCATAATTTACATCATTTCTCTCGTTGGTCGTTACTTTAGTTTTTCTCATTTCTTTCGCTATTCTCTATTGTTACCACAATCCTATGAATTGTAAAGCATAAAATAGGTGGGGTAGAAATATGTTTAGCCTTCGAAAATCATATAGAAATATGAGTTTATTGAGACACATTTGTAACAAAAGTTTGAGGCTAACTTTATACTAAATCAACGCACAAAAAAACGAGTTATTATTTAGGAGATTTGATTATATTTATTATTTTTTTCTTTTTTAAAATTGACATAGCATGAATTTATGGGTCTGATTTTGTGCAAACCCGCCTCCAAAATTTTGGTCCCCGTGGATTTGGGTTCCGATTTGAGTCCATAAGCGAGTCTAAATCTTATGATACCCAAGCCAAATCCATGAAATTGTCATCCCTACTCACACTTCTATTTAGTTATATGGGATTAATATTATATGACTATTCTACCCTGAATTGTGGTGTATAATGATTTATTTCTTAATTAATTTAAAGGGTATTTTCAGGAGAAAATTTAAAAGAAAAGGGTATTAACATAAATTAATAGTATATGTTTTGAATTGCTTCACAGGACCAGCTCGTTTTTTCCAAGGGCCCAGCGTTATAGCTTTTACCAGGCCCCAGGCCGAGCTATTTGGGCTATTTCCAGGCCCATTTCCTAGACAGACTTTGCTATTTCCAGGCCCAGACTAAATTAATTTATATTTTCATTATTATTAATATATATTCATGTATTTTTCAGTTATTTAATCTGAATTTCATTTTTAAATTTCAACAATTATCCAGATATTTTCCGAGTCTTTGCCGTTTTAAGCAGTCGCCCTGCAGCAGAAGCGGTGAGACACACGAACCAATCGAAAATCTAGAACCCATCCCATCCACCACTGAAAGAGGCGCGTGCAGTCACTTTAAGATAGAGAGCGTGAAGAAGTCTCTTATTTCCGGAGCTGTGTAATTTCTTTATCTCAGCGTTATTTCTCCATCATGTTTCTCAAAATTCAAATATATATCGATTCCTCTCCATTTTTTCTTTTTCTGCAAAACAAAAAATATATATACACATACATATATATATGTATTGATTAACACACAAGAAGTAAGACCTATATGTGCGTGATGTATCTCTCTGCGAATAAATGGTTGATTGGAGAGTAGGAAAAGAAATTTGCTAGGATTTTAAACCCTAATTTTTCGATCTTTTGTTTCTCTGATTTTGATCCATGTACAAACGGAGAGGTTTTCGGCTAGATTAGGCGGTAGAGGAAGGGAAGGGTGCAGCATTTTTCGAGGAATTTCGGGTTTTAGGATTTCGGGATTGGGGCGCGAGCATTATTGATTTCTGTTTTTTTTTTTTTTTTTTGGGTTTTGATTTTTTGAGATTAGGGCATGGATATTGATCCGGATCAATCAACTGGGATTTTAGCTTGAATGTTAGAATTGACTTGGGTATGTGTTGGATCAGCTCAATGAATCGAGGGTTGCAGTTTGGATAAGATTTGATTGTTCTGTTTGCTGCATAGATCGTTAAATCAGGTTTCAGCGAGGCTAGAGAAATTCGTACGATTTAGACTTTTTGGGGAAGTTTAGTTCTGTCGGAAGCTGCAGAATGAGCTCACAAGATGAAGATAGAAAGTCCATGGACGAGGGTTCTGAAAGTCAAGACGACGTTTTGAAGTAATACCATCTCTTCTTTTCAAACAATTTTGTTAACACGGATTTCTTGATTTTAGATGATGACAAAGATGTTGTTTTGGTGATTTAGGAAGCCAAGAATATCGTATTCAAGAGAGTTCCTATTGTCGATCAGTGATTTGGATGTCTGCAAGAAGTTGCCGAGCGGATTTAGTGACTCACTTTTGAGGTAAATAATAAATGGTGCTCAATTTGTAATGCTATAAAGGATTTGCAGTGTTGTTTTATATTGCCTTGCAGTTTATTGATTTGTTTGTTTCCCATCTTTTATTGTACTTATAAATGTATTGAAATATTTAGTTTGCTTACCGGTTGGATTTGAGACAGTGAATTGGATGAAGCGCTAGTAAGATTACCAGATCGACCAAGAAATCATGGGAGCTTGCCGTTCCAGGGTTTCAGAAGAAATGACTATTCCTCATCTCCACCTACTAGGGGGGATACTAGTACTTACTCTAGAGGGAGTTATGGGAAATGGGAAAGCCGTTCATCGGCGCGAAGTGATCGTGACACTGATTCTCAGTCTGAGAGGGACTCAGGTTGTCTTTAATATTCTTCTCTAGGCTTGATTTAAGTTTTTTTTTTAAAAAGTAGTAAGAAGGTCTAGTTGAAGTGAAAGATTAAAACTAAATTTTAGAGTTCTAGATCAGTATTAACTTTTAGTAGTAATATATTCTCATTCTGGACGTCCCTTATTATCATTCTCCCTCATTACGTTTGATTTTCCCACCTATTGTAGATCGTGGGAGGCGTTTTGGACAGGAATCTCGACGTAGCTGGCAGACTCCTGAGCATGATGGGCTTCTTGGTAGTGGTTCATTTCCAAAACCATCTGGATTTGCTTCTGGAGTCTCTGCTGCTAAGGTGCGAACAAATGAACATAATCAACTGAGCCGAAGCAATGAGCCATACCATCCTCCACGTCCTTACAAGGTACTCAATGATCTACACAATGTAGATCATGAAGAACTTCTGTTAGCTCATATCATTTCATGCTGTTACTCTTTGTTTACTTCCCAATTTGTATTCTTTTTTTACTTTTTACTTGTTATTGAAACCATAATACTTAGTCCATGTGTGACAATCATATTGTGTAGTTCGCTGAAATACTACACCTGTAACTATTTTCACTTTTCAGGCAGCACCTCTTTCAAGAAAGGATACTGACTCCTACAACAATGAAACTTTTGGCTCAAACGAGTGTGATAGCGAAGATAGAGCAGAGCAGGAGAGAAGGAGAAGAGGTATTCAAGTATTCTCATGGGAGATGTTTTTGTTCCTATATTGGTTATACCAAAAAAATTGTTCTTTAGTTATATTCTATAATGTAACTTCTTTTCAGCCTCCTTTGAGATGATGAGAAAGGAACAGCATAAGGCTCTGCAGGAGAAACAAAATTCTAATCTGGGGAAAAACAGAACTGGTGAAGCCACAGACCTTTTTGAAGTCTTGGGAGATAGTAATGAAGAAAAGGGAATTCCTGGAAGAAATAATGGACTGGAAGTTTCTGCTGCTACTCCATTATTGAACAGTGACTCAGAAAAATCGTCTTTAGCCTCACAAGCTCCTGCATCAAGACTGCTTGTTCCACCAGGTTTTAAAAGCACCCCCCTGGAGAAAAGTTCTGGCTTGAAATCTCTAATTCATCCTTCTCTGTCTGAGGTAAGCTACTGTCATTTTGTTTTATATGTGTGTCAGTGTGCTTTGTAATTTTGATAAGTGCACATTACCTAGGAGCAACTGATTTTATTTCAACTTAATGCGATTTTCTAAATAAAAAAATGAAAGCTAGTTACCTTTTATACTTCCATCTTCTGTCTATTGTCTTATCCTGTTTATCAGATAATGGATTTATGAAATGTTGAGCTGTCTTCTGCTCTAACGCTGATTTATTGTTGTTTACAGTTTAAACCTAATTGTGAATTGTATCAATTTCCAAATCAGGATCCCTTGGTACAGATACTTTGATATGCTCAAATTGTTCATATATTTTATACTTTTACAGGTGGAGAAGCCTGTAGCAAGTGTGGGCAATGCAGATCCTGAGCCCAACCTCATTCTGAATGCTAAAGATGGTAGAGAGAGTCAGCTCTCTGAAGCAATCAGTCTCGTCGGTGGGCAGCCCACAGAAAAGACACAGCACACTCTCCCATTGCACAACACGCATCTTAGTTTAGATAGGCCTGAGAAAACTGTCATAGAAGATCAATTGCTCCACTTCCCAACTAATTTAGGGACTCATGGGAAGCTGGAAGACACTGGTTTTACTCAGCTGAATGTCAATATCTTCGAGGATAAAGTAGTTCGTGATTCCAGCAGAAGCCATTCGACTTCAATTTTCGAAAAGATTTTTGGTAGTACATTATCTACCAATGATGGCTCTTCGAGTTCAGCTGAGGTAATTTATGTTTTAAACACACACATATATATATCTTCAATGATTTTTGGTAGTACATTATCTACTAATGATGGCTCTTGCTCTATGTTGGTCAATGATGGCTATATTTTGATTTACTGCCGTTTATGTGTTGCCTAATTGTTTTTGTGCTTATATAGCTTCAGAGTAGTAAACCTGATGATGCACGGAGCCCCAAATCTGTCCATGCGTCAAAGTTTGCTCAGTGGTTTTCTGAGGAAGGTATCATTATATGCTATACAGTTAGTGTTAGCAGAAGTCCTCAGTTTGCTATATTAGCTTGTGTTTCTTATTGATTAAGCTCAAATTGTTTCAGAAGCAAAGGCTGTTGATGATGTCTCATCTACAGGGCAAAACAATTTGCTGACGTTAATAGTGGGCGGTAGTAAAGGCAAGTACTAACTCTATGTTTCCATAGTACCTTCTCCTATTAGTCCAAACAATCTAATATGGCAATGCTTGACATGCCAGCAGCTAATGGGATATCTGATCAAGCAAGCAGTAACGGCAAAGAGGATGCTGTTCTATCTGTACTTACATGTGAAGATCTTGAACAATCTATCTTGTCAGAGTATAGTGCAAAAACCACCAATATGCAGCCAGACTTGAAAAACTGGAGCTCTACTGGAGGAGATATTGCACAACCAAGTGGTCATGCTGACAATCACGCGTCTCTAGATCTGCTCTCAATGTTGCAGAAGAATACAGACCAGACAGATACGGCTATGAACTCATTTAATATCAATTTGGCTGGACATGATGGGGCGACAGTGGTCAATGAGCCTAAAGGGGAAGAGAATGGTAGTTCGGGGAAGACACTTACACTAGAAGCTCTCTTTGGAACTGCTTTTATGAATGAGCTACAGTCAGTTGAAGCCCCTGTGTCTGTTCACAGAAGCTCAACTGGCTCTTCTCGAGCCGATGCCTCAGAGCTTCATGCTTTTCCATTTCCAATCGGAGATAACGGCATTTCTTCTTCAGCAGTTGAAAAAGCTGGGCTTCAGAGACCAAATCATGACTATAAGATGCCTCCTACCCATGGACATCATGCTAAAATGAGGGAGGCTGAAAACTGGCTCGGTGCTGGTAATTCTTCGATTGGAGTATCTTCACCGAAGAGTCAAGCTGAAGCGCTCAAGAAACATGGTGGATTTGAAAGGAATGTTGGATACCAACTGCCTGAAGAAGAAAACTTGATTTCTGGAGGTGATACTCAGGATCCGCGGTTGTTCCCAGTAATGCCAGGTGGCAATTTGGTTAACAATGTGAACAGTTCAAGTACACCTATCAACATAGCAGAGAAACTGGGAGCTTTTGGTGGTGTTACTAAAGACAAGCATAGCATGGATGTTTCAGAAAGCATGCCCTTTCCACGTGGCTCATACGAACAAATGGGCCCCGGTATTTCCTATTCTAATCTCCAGTTGCAGCAGCAATCATCTCCACATTTCCAGCCTCCACAAGTAGCCCAACCGAGGCAGTTGTATCAGCACTTGGAATCCCATCCTGCTCGCATGAGTTCCCACATGAAATTCTTGGCTCCCGAGTCCACTTTAAATCGAGATTCTCCTACCAATCACCAATTCCCTTCATCTATGATCCGTCCCCCTTTCCATCACCCGAATGTTCAAGTTTCTGGATTTGACATTCCTTCTCAGCATTCAGCACGGCATCACATGCAAGTGCCAGGCAACCATCCTCCTCATTTTGCAAGGGGTGGTCCTGTTCCTCATCATGGCAACCAAGGATCTGGTTTTGTCCAGGAAATGAATCAAATGCAAGGTCTCCCATTTGAGCCCCGCCTACCCAACATTGGCGGCGGTAGGGTGCCAATGCCAGGTAAATACTATCCAGTCTCTTTATAAGGATAAAACAGCTGATGTCATATCTTTCCCTATTTTAACAACCTTATAGTAGTTCTTGAAGCCCATATTTGTTGTCCCACGTTGATTTAGTTTCAATCATGTCTTATGAATACAAGTTGGATAACAATTTTGAGGAGATGAATTGCCTAATTATAATAGTATAACTTGAAGAACCAAGTGCTGTTGTTAGCTTGCTGCTGAGTGTGATTTTGATGTATGGTTCTTATTTTGAGTTGGGGATTTGGATTTTGGACCTGAGATTTGTTGAGTTGTTATGATTGAATGAGTTGTTATTATGAATTGTGTAGGGAACCCACCGGAGGCTTTCCAGAGGCTAATAGAAATGGAGCTCCGGGCAAATGCAAAGCAGGTTCTCCCTTTTGCTCCTCCTGGTCACAACCAAGGAATATACAGCCACGAGCTGGACATGGAGTCGAGATACCGATAGTCCGTTGCAATCGCATGAGGGACTCACTGCAAAAGGATCAAGCTTATCTCCCAGTGACTTGATCTCAGAGTTGAAGAATTTGCTTCACTGTAATTTCAGGATCCCTATGAGAGTGTGGGAGAATATGTAAAAAGGTTTCCTTGACAAGGCTGTGGATATCCATGCTCCATTATCAAACAGTTATTACTTCTCTCCGTCTCTCTCTCTCTCTCTCTCTCTCTCTCTCTCTCTCTCTCTCTCTGCTAGTTTGCCTGTGTAGACCATTATATGTTTCGGTTGTAGAATACTTTGCTGAATAAAAGATTTTCATATGTTGGTTTCAAGCATAAGGTACAAGCTAAGTTGTTGCTGAAAAAAAATATAGCCAAGTAAAATAACATGAAACAAGTGACAATTTCAATCTGTTCTCAGTATGAGCAGCAAGTTGAGCATTACAATGGCACCAAACCAGCCCAGTTATAACAGTAAATCTTGAATTCATGATCGACTGTAAAGCATGAAAATAGTCGACAACAGGAATAAGTCTGGTATGGGTGCAACTTCCCAAATATGAAGGTACTAAAACATCCTCCTTGCATGTATGTTATTTAGCAGAAATGAAAGCTTTCTTAGGATCGAAGAGTCAGCAGCAGCTTCTTATTCATTGGCAGTCTCATCTTCTGCTTGTGGAGTGTTTCCATCTATATGCAGATAAATGATGAGTTAATTACTTCTGATAGCTCTATGTTTGGGTAACTTAATTCATTAACAATTTGTAAACACTTCACAAAGTAAAAGTAGAAAGAATTGGTACAATTCTTGAAATTACATTCAAAGATTTTAAGTGGTTTCAGTAGAACTCAGCAGGCTATTCATACCTTCACCTTCTGATGGAGCACAAGGAGACTTGCGGTAGCGTGTTTGCTGTTGAGTTGGCTAAAACACCCATAAATAATGAATTATCAGAGAAACAAAAGGATGAATATAAAGACTACATGTCCATCTCAAGGTAAAAGCGCTAATTGTTTCACAATCCTCGCTAAAACATATAGTATAACGGAGCAATATTGTTATTCTGTAATGCTTCGGCAGGTAACTACCTGTAACTTTGGCCGGAGAGCCTCTAGTGGTTCTTTGGGCTTCTGTCCACCTTGCTATGGACATAACAGAGGAATATTAACTTACAAGCATAGGCGTTGCACTATTACAAGCCTCGTGTTTAGCAAAAGGGATTCTAATATAAAAGTCACTACCTTTCCCAAAGCCCAATCAGCAGAGTCAAAATAGGCACGTTCATGATCCTGATATATAGTAAAGTTTTCTCTTAGAAGTATTCCTAAAATTTGTAACAAAAGTATGAAAGAAGCTTATGATACTACTTTAGAAATCAATGGTTGTTTCTTGGGCATTAATCCACCATATTTCTTCTTTACAACTTCCTCCTGAAAGACAAAAAACAGTATATGTTTGAATAAATGCAATCATATATTTAGAAGAACCCAATATTAAAGATGATATGAACACAACTTCCTGCTGTGGTGATGGCATTGCTTTTTCGGCATCCTTCGTAACTCCTTCAGTTTGCTCTTTGACTTCCTCAGAGCCTGACATACTCTCACCACCACCAGTCTACAAGAAAAACCTGCAGAATGCAGCAACACCGACTGCCTTAGCTACGAAATTCCTATCAATCAATATCCCGTTAGAATATCGAGTCCTAAGTCAACTTATATTTTCATCAAAGTATAGCAATAATCATACCCAATCTTAGATAAGTAACATAACTAAAAGCTCATCATAGGTCTTATAAGGCAGCATTAGCAAAACATTCTCCTTATTCCCTTAATGACCTAAGAGATGGAGTAATATTTACTTTAAAAAATGTACTCAATATTCAGAAAGTCTCAACTAAATCTCAGTTATATAACTACTTCATCTCGAATGAATCTAAAATGTTAAAAACTTCGATGAATCGAAATCCAGACTACTATAAAATTCTAGGAAACACAAGTTAATCTAAGAAAAGTGAAATCTGGAACTTCAACAACATTCTTACGACAAATGTATATGATGAAATTCGCAACTCTCTCAATTCATTTCAATAAATCTTCGATCACCTATACCATGACAGATCTCAATATGAATCACGCGGATATTTCAAGCGCGCCATTGCATTGAACAAAAACGCGAAGTGATTACCAAGAACCACAAAAGATCACAAGAAACTATCGAAGGCGAACATAAATTAGGAATTCACACACCGCTGGAATAGAAAAACTAATCGGAAGCAGAGGGTGGAAGAGGGAGAAGTAAAATCACCTGAGACGAATTAGATATTCGAGTATTCCACCACTGCAGATCGATTGCCCGAATCGGAGAGAGAATCAAAGAGGGTGGGAGTATAACCGTTTCACAGATAATATTAAATTTGCAGGGGTCAAATAACATTCATGCCTATCACTTCTTCAAAAATCATTTAAGCTTAATTGTTCATTGATCATAATTTTTTTAGATTTTTTTTTTCTTGTTTACACACTTAGAAAATCATACTGCCATTGGACACACTCCATTAATTCAATTTCGCTTTATCGAGTATTTCATTCTATTAGTTCGCTTTCCTTTTTTAACTTAAAATATTCTATAATACTTTCTCCAACCCTATTTTACATGCCTCCTTTTTTTGTCTCTCAAATAATATGCCTATTACATATTTTACACTGACTTTAATAGACATACTTAATGTGATAATATGAAAAAAATCATTTTATCCAATTTTATAATAATAAGTATAATTATGTCACTTTAATTTTTTAGTAATTTATATTAATTTACTCAAATACTAATATCAATGTTAATCTATTAATTTTTTTCTTAATTTGTGTAAAAAACAAACGAATATATAAAATGAAAAGGAAGGAATATAACTTTATAGTAGTATTACTTTATACACAATAAATAACTTTTTTAATAATCACTACTACAAACAATTATGTATGAGAATAACAAAATTTTGATTTCGTTTTATTTTTTCATTTTATTTTTTCCTTTTATTATAACTGCAATTGCTTGGGTTTTTCAGAAAAAGAAATTAAAGATTTACCAGGTGGGACTAAATATGATGATGCTGACTTGTCATCTTAACACATGGACACGCGGGCAATGTTTAACCTAGAAACTAGCTCGGGGGACCCGCACCACAGATCAAAAGCAATAACCTACAATTTGTGAAGAGTCCGGCGGTGAAATGCCCATCTGGAAAAAGACAAATACATTTATACCCAATTCTTATATTTAACTACACTATATACCCAAGAAGACGAAAATACCTCTACTATGGGATGGTCCTATCACGTGAACAGAGGGCCGGATCAGGGTTCGACCGGTCGGACCGATCCGACCGATCGGACACGGCCGACCAAGGGCCGATCACAACTGAATATTGGGCATGATCGGTCATGCCCTATCACAAGGCATGATCGGTCATGCCCTATCACATAGGCCGATCACTACCAGGCCATGATCGGGCATGTCCAATCGATCTGGTCCGATCATGGCCTGACATTTTAGTTAGAGAAAAGTGAAAAAAGTGGGGGTATTTTAGTAAATTTGGATATATAGTGGATAGTTTTTAAATGCATTGATAGTTTTATAATTGTAATAGTCAAATAGGGTAGATTGATATATTACCACATTTGTGAATTTTGAAAAAACAATTTTTATTTTTTTTAAAATAAGGCTGTTAAAGATTTGTCACTGGCGTCACATTCCGTTGAAGAGAAGCGCGCACTGCTACTCATTCTCTCTCTATACTATACATACACACATAACGCATCTATGTGTAGACTGTAATCGTGGACTACAGAGGGAAAGATAGGCTGCTATCTTCTCTCTCTTTCATGTTCCTCATTTTCTATTTTCTCCACGTTCGGAAATTCTTGGTTATATTTTGACAAGCTTCTTTTCTTTCTCTGCTTTCTTGTTTCAATCTCTTCCCCATTTCATCTCTTTCTGTAACGTCCCGAAATTTTTAATATAAAATACATTACAAATCTATTAATGCATGTGTTTTAGTTCTGTAAGTCACGCTTTATAATTTAAATAAAAATTAAAGTATTTATCTTATTTTTCATTAAATCATTTTTGTTATTTAGATTTATTTTGGATTTTAAATATGTTTATTTATATCATATTATGATTATATTGTTTATTGCTGAGATTTAATTCATGTTAAAATTATTAGGTAAGAATAATATTTATTTCGTATTTTCTAAACATACTAGGATTAATAAAAGGATTATGTGTGATATACATGTTTTAGGATAAAATGTTTATCCATATCCTAAGTTGTTTGTCATTGAATTTGTGGTAAGTGATACACTAAATTTTATCTAAATGATATAAGTACGAAAATAATTATGGATAAAATATATTTGATATCTGAGATTATTAGATAATTTATTTTAGACCTATAAATATCCCTTAATCGATCATAATATGGCATCACATAAAATTTTCAAAAATCTGCCAGTATATCTAGCAACTATTTCAAGAATTATTTACACATATTTCCGTCATCATATCGTCATGAAAATTTAGGAGACTCTTCCTAGATATGTCTACTATACTTTCTTATTTTAGTTAAATTTTACAAGCATGATAAGTATTTGTTTAAAATTTTTATTCGTAACCTGCAAGTTTTTGACAGTATGTCCATGAGCTTGATTAGAAAAAATTTTTACATGTTTTTTGTATGTTTTTTTCGACCATGCTGAATTTTAATGGGATATACTATATGTTAGGTCATTCATGTTAAAAATGTAGAATTTTTAGGATACGTTTACTATTTATTTGTTAATTGATTTCTTAATGTGCCAGATTTTTTTGTCAACTTGCATGTATATTGAAAAACAAAAGTTTTCATGTTATTATTAAATGAATTCTTGATCATGATAAGTTTTATTGTGATGGAATAGGTAATATGTTATAATGTTAGAGATCTATATTTTTTAGGAAAAAACTTTTATGATTTCATTCATTTATTTCATGAATTGCCGAATTACTCAATGCACGAATGAATTGTCAATCGAAGTAAGATTATGTTTAATATACTTAAGTTTATTACATGTGAAACCGTTAAAATTGTATGTTAATAAGTAGATTATGTATAATATACATTTTCTGATTATTATGATTTATGTCTATTTATGAATTATTTGAATTATTGATGCATGTATGACATTCTATGTACGAGTCATTAAGATAAACTTTCATATTTAGGACAAACGCGCATGACTTAAACATTGATATCCATTATTTTCTTGGGGAAGTATTCTTACACTACATTTATCCTTATTATATTTTATGCTCAATATTTATGAGTTAATGTCAGGCATGAAAAGGAAAGATCGAAGTTGATAGGTATAAAGGTGTTTATGGTCGAAGTTGACCGGGATCGAAGTTGATCCGTTTAAATGTTAGAGTCAAAGTTGACTCGGTGGTCTGTGTGACTACGTAATTCTTACATGTTCTAATTTTCTATAATATATTGGTATATTATATAATTTGAATAAGTGTATTCCCCCACTGAGTAGTCTTACTCATCCCTATCATTTTAACATATTTTCAAGAAATGACTCAACCGATGCTAGGTGTTGGTGGTGATGGTCACATGGATAATTTATCGTATTTAAATTATTGCTTTTAGTTTATGAAATTTTCATTATTTTTTTTTGAAATGTTAGACTTAGTAAATTTTTATTTAAAATTTCCGTTGAGTATGAAAAAAATATGAAATGATTTTTTTCCATGAAAATATTTTGAAAAATTAAAATATACATGTTAAGTATGAAATAACGTGTCTTGTTAAGTTATGAAAATTAGGGTATTAGACTCTCTCTCCCACTTCCACTCTCATCGTAAACTACATTTTTTTCAGGAAAAAGTTAGATTCTTTTAGTTGCCAACAATTGCCGTGAGGAAATGAAGGTCCGAATTCTGACTTTAGTTTTTATTTCTGTTATTTCTTGAAATATAATAATTTCTTGTTCTTAAAATGGAGCTTTCTTTTTTTCAAATTTTAATGATTTATCTGGTTTTATCTGTGGATTATTTAATTATGTTACTTTTTCCCTTTGAGGGTTTGCTCTGATTGGATCGGAAAGAATGATTTTCTTGAAAAAGTTGTTGCTTTATATCCAAGATCATGAATTTACATTCATTATTGTTGGGAATTTTGTTTGTTCTTATGGATTAAACAACCATTATTATCCGATACTGAAATCCCTTTATAGAAATTTAATGTTTTCCCTTTTAAATCCCATCTGCAGAAGTTTGTGTTAAACTTGGATTTGCAAAATGACAGAGAACAGCAGAGGAGAGCTTTGAAGACAATCTCAACTCTTTCTGGTAAGCCTCAATTTCAATGCTTATTTACCAGATCTATGTTTAATTAAGCAAACGAATAATCAAAAGATTTTAGATCAATAAGGCATAAACTTAGACAATGGTATTGGTTGATGATGGTGGTTTTCCTCTGTTCTTGCATTAAAATGGCCCAATCTAGTGGCAAATTAGGAAGATTTTCAAGAGGGGTTCTTTTGGTTGTTGTTCTTGATCATTCTTATTGCCAATTGCCATCAAATTATCTTATTTCACTAATGGATCTAATTAGCACTACATACATAGACCATAGTTAATAATGTTGAGTTGATTAGGAGATTTCACAAGTCCAAAATCCATAATTGCATCTAATTAGTTCAACAATCTTATCATCACTCTTTTTACCTATCCTTAAACTTGTCTTTTCTTCACTAGGAATTCATGTATGGTTTACCGAAAACTCCACAAAAGATGCAATCTAAGGTAGGAAGTCTTTTTTGCGTAATCTTGAAGTTATATACCCTTTTTTTATGTAGGGATTGATGAAATCTCCATTGATCTCAAAGGGAAGAAGCTAACTGTGATAGGAACCGTCGATCCAGTATCCGTGGTGAGCAAACTCCGCAAGAAGAGCTGGCCGGCCCACATAATTACAGTCGGGCCAGCCAAGGAGCCGGAGAAGAAGGAGGAGCCGAAGAAAGAGGAGGCAAAGAAGGAGGAAGGCAAGGAAGAGGGCAAGAAAGAAGAGCCAAAGAAGGAAGAAGGAAAGAAAGAAGAGCCCAAGGAGGAGGAGAAGAAGAAGCCGGAGCTAGACCTAGTGCCCGGAATGCCCGGAATGATGACCAGTATGCCCGGAATGATGTTGCCGATGTCCGGAATAACAGCCATGCCGTATAGACCGTACTACCCTCCGATGCCTTCATAATACCCGGTGCACCCCGACATGGAGGAGAATCAGAACGGATGTATCATAAGCTGAATTGGTGGTGTCCCGTGTCTGGATCATGTCTTGCAGTTGAAAGTTTAGCATAAAATTGAAGCTAAATTTTATTTTAATTTTTGTATATATATAAGGAGTTGAATAAATAATTTTGGTGGTCAATTTTGTTTGGCTATACATACAAGCATTGTTTTTCTTGATGGCAAGTTGTGGAGAATGCAGATAGAGGTTGGTTTACTAGTTGCAAAGATGTGCTGGAAAGGCGTACTTGTGTGTAGTGTAAATCTCTACATTTGAAGAAAAATATTGTTTGGACTAAACAGCAATCCTAGTACACATGTAACTCTAGTCATTGGCTTTTGTCCCATGTTAATTGTTCCCAAATTTTGTGGCTTAAAAGAAACCCACTATCTCCTCCCAAAAAATTGTAATGGTAGGTTAAGAATTACGGGGTAAAATATGCAATTTTTTAGAGAAATGAGGGTAAAATCTACAATTTCGAGTGCAAAATAATAATTTTTTCAAAAAATATATAGAAAATTCAAAATTCTGCACGATTTGAGGCAGCTTTATGGCGGATGGGATTACCTGAGGCAGCCGCCTTCTCCTCTATCTTGTGCAACTCTTGATTTTCATCGATTTTCTTTATATTCTTTTGAGAATTTATGATTATGTTATTTTTAAAATTACACATTTCACCTTCCGTCTACCTAAATTTCAGATTAATTCTCTAAAATTGTAAATCTTGCTCCCCTCCGTTGAAATTTTGGATCCGCATACAAAAATGGTCGGTTTGGTAGGGCAAGTGTGGCTGAAGATGAATCAATGGGTTCATCTCACGTCGTTTCATGTAAAAAAAAAATGACACAAGATTCACTTCTCTCTTCATTCAAGAGGGAGAAAGCATGCTCTTGGTACAGCAGTCTTTAGATTAAAAAATATATTCATATTAATAAAATATTTTACTTACATGATATTATTGTGTGTTAACATTACAGCTACACAGTAGCTAAGCAAGCTATGCAATTAAGCATTCAGAGTGCAGCAGTAAAAGCGTCCTGCTACAGCCGTCAGTTTGTTCATGGTAGATATAGCCACTGGTTTTACACGTTGGGTTTTAGAATGCTTTCATGGGTATTTGAAGGCTTCATGGTTCATTAGAAGAACCTTATTTGTAGTATAAATACAAGTTAAATGTATTCAGAATGTATGAAATGAAAATATGAGTTTTAGATCTCAAACCTCTCTCTCTTCTATGTTTCGTTGTTTCAAGCTTTTGTTTAACACTCTTAGTATGAAATCTTTCATGGTATCAGAGCTTGAACTCTGATATGTCCTTTATTTTGTGTTCAAGTTTTTGAACTAGATCTTTACAATGACAGAGAGTTCAAAAACCACAGATATTTCCAACCTTATCCTCCCACAAAACTTTCCTACATCTATTAAGCTCACAGAAAATAACTATCTCATATGGAAGCAACAAATCTTAGCTACTGTTAAAGGCTACGGCCTTGACGATTTCTTGTTTAAAAAAGAGGAACCACCTAAAGAGTGGATACCTGCAAAAAATAGATCAAAAAACATTTTGAATCCAGAATTTCAAGCATGGAACAGACAAGATCAGCTTCTATCGGGCTGGCTTCAATCCTTGCTTTCAGAAAGCATAATGAATACCATGGTTGGGCTGTCTACCTCTTCTGAAATATGGAATGCCTTGGAAGTCAGCTTTGGGAGTCAGTCACGAGCAAGACTCATGCAATATAAGCTGCAACTACAAACTCTGAAAAAGGAGGGCATGTCAATGAGAGAATACTTGGGCAAGATTAAGGTATGTTGTGACTTACTTAACTCAGTTGGACATAGAGTTACAGAAGAAGATCATGTTCTGCACATTTTAGCTGGATTGGGAAGCGAGTATGACTCTGTTATGGTCAGTATAACAGCAAGAATTGAACCTTGGTCTGTAGCTGAAGTTCAATCACTTTTGTTAAGCCTTGAATCAAGGCTTGAATGTGCAAGAGGCAGCAACATTAATGCTGAGGGGTCACAACCTTCTGCTTACAACATCATGCACGCTCAAGGTGCAAGAAGTGGACCGCATGGAAATCCAAATGGTCGAGGAGGAGGCCGATATCTTGCCGGAAGAGGACAAGCCAGAGGTGGTTTTAGAGGAAGAGGCAGGAATCAACCAAGTATAATTGTATGCCAAGTTTGCAAAAAGCCAAACCATGCTGCAGATAAATGTTGGCATCGGTTTGATCAGTCTTATGTCTCTCAGCCCCACTCCACTCAGCAACAACAACCTCAACAAAACAGCTTTCAGAGCACCCCTAATTTAAATATGGTTCATATGCCGCACAACTCTTACAACCAGAGAAGCCATGGTTCAGATTATGGATATGATAACATCTCTTCCTAGTATCCAGATTTAGGAGCAACCAACCACGTCTCAAATGATCTATCCAACTTGAATAGTGCCTCTGAGTACAACGGATCCAGCAGATTACAAATGGGCAATGGACATGGTGTTGACATAGCACATACTGGTAAAGGCTTTCTAAAATCCCCTACATATTCTAAAGCTTTCCTTCTAAATAACCTTCTTTATGTTCCTAATATCACAAAAAATATGTTGAGTGTGTCTCAATTCACTAAGGATAATAGTGTATTTTTTGAGTTTTATCCTGACTTTTGTCGTGTTAAGGATCTGCATTCCAAGGAGGTTGTTCTCAGGGGAATTCTTAGAGGCGGTCTGTACCACTTCCATCTTCATCGACCATCCCAGACTCGAGTTCCTTCTACCTCTGTTTCTGCCACCAATGTCAATTCAAATAGTTGCTTTCAAGATCAGCTCTCTGCTTCCTCTAGTAATTCTAAGCATTTTAATTTTGCTTGTACCTTTACTTCTTCTCTAGCTGCTCTTAGCATAGATGTTTGGCATAAAAGAATGGGTCATTCTGACCACAATGTTGTTGCCAAGGCATTAAGAAGTTGTAATATCCCTTTCAATTCCAAAACAACTGGCCTATTGTGTCAAACTTGTTCTTATGCTAAAATGCATCGTCTACCATATTCTCCTTCTGTAAATCATCACATTCAGCCCCTTGAACTTATCCACAGTGATCTATGGGGCCCTGCTTCTGTCATGTCATCTAATGGTTTTAATTACTATGTTAGTTTCATTGATCACTATAGCAGATACACGTGGATCTATCTCTTAAAATCCAAATCTGAGGTCCATAATGTCTTTATTGCTTTCAAAGTATGGTCGAAAACCAACTTGACTCCAAGATTAAAACTCTGCAAAGTGATTGGGGGGGCGAATATAGAAGTTTGACACCCTTTTTGCAAAAACATGGCATTACTCACAGAATCTCATGTCCGTACACCCCACAGCAAAACGGTCTTGCTGAAAGAAAACACACACATTGTCGAAATGGGGCTTTCACTACTTTTCCAGTCTAACCTCCCCCAGAGATTTTGGGATGACTCTTTCAGCACAACAGTTTATATTATAAACCGCATCCCTTCTAGAGTCTTAAACTATGAAATTCCTTTGGAAAAATTGTTTCACAACAAGCCCGACTATTCCTACCTCAAGATTTTTGGTTGCTTATGTTATCCCTTCATGAGGCCTTATAATCAAAATAAGTTGCAGCCTAGATCTGTGAGAGGCACATTTATAGGGTATAGTGAGAGACATAAAGGATTCAAAGTTCTTCTTGATTCGGGTAAAATCATTGTTTCAAGGGATGTCATATTTGAAGAGAATGTCTTTCCCTTTTCTTCCATCCAAGAAAACAATCTCTCTGGTTGTGCTTCTGATAAACGGACTTTATTGCCTTCTATTCCTTTTTTACCCAGTCAGCCTATCCTTGATGGTGCTGAAGAGCCACCATCTCATCATGAATCTAGTCCTTCTTCATCAGAAAATGATCAAAGTAGTCAGGCATCTACTCCTATGTCTTATGATGAAAGTGGCAGTCCTAACAGTTCTACACCTCAAAACCGTGTTGTTGTGTCCAAACATCATATGGTCACTAGGGCCAAGGATGGAATCTTCAAACCTAAGTTGTTTCATATCAAGGAAGATGAGCAATCTGAGCCAAGAAATGTTGATACTGCTCTTAAGAACGAGGTCTGGAAAAAGGCTATGGATGAAGAATACAATGCTTTGATAAGAAATAGAACTTGGGATTTAGCATCTCTGCCTGCCGGAAGGAATTTGGTTGGATGTAAATGGATTTTCAAAATCAAGTGGAATGAAGATGGAAATGTTTTAAGACATAAAGCTAGACTAGTGGCACAAGGTTATTCCCAACAAGCCGGTTTTGATTTTACAAAAACATTTAGTCATGTGGTTAAGCCTACAACTATCAGAATTATCCTCACTTTGGCCACTGCTTCAGATTGGGTTGTTAGGCACATTGACGTGAACAATGCGTTCTTACATGGCAAACTCGAAGATGATATATACATGAAGCAACCACCTGGGTATGAGCTCAATTCTGGTAAGTATCTTGTCTGTAAACTAAAGAAGGCGATTTATGGATTGAAACAAGCGTCTAGATCTTGGTTTCTTACTATCAAAACTGTCCTTTTGAAGCTTGATTTCTCTCAATCAAGGGCAGATAATTCCTTGTTCTTCCGAAAAATGAATGGTTCAATAATCTATCTACTTCTATATGTAGATGATATTCTTGTAATAGGGAACTCCAACCATGAAGTACGACAGTTAATTGATCAACTTGGACAATCCTTCTCCCTCAAAGATCTTGGAGAAATTCATCATTTTTTGGGTATTAAAGTTACAAGAACACAGGAAGGTCTACATCTCAGTCAAGGCAAATACATCAAGGAAGTTCTTGAAAGAGTGCATATGGTTGATGCCAAAGGCTGCCCTACACCAATGATCTCTTTCCTTCAACTCTCTAAATCACACGGTAACCCCACTGTGAATGGCACACTTTACAGAAGTACCGTAGGAGCTCTGCAGTATGTTACCATCACAAGGCCAGAACTTGCTTACAGTGTAAACAAAGTCAGCCAATTTATGGCTAACCCTTTGGATTGCCATTGGAAGGCAGTGAAGAGAATACTTCGATATTTAGCAGGTTTAGTAGATTATGGATTAAATATCATCAAGCCTAAAAGTCTCAGTATTGTTGGTTTTTCAGATTCTGATTGGGCTTCCGATGTTGATGACAGAAAATCTGTTACAGGGTATTGTGTTTATCTTGGAGGAAATTTGGTTTCTTGGTGTTCAAAGAAGCAAAAAGTTATATCGAGATCAAGTACAGAAGGTGAATATAGGAGTTTGGTTGAAGTTGCTTCCGAAATAACTTGGATTGATTCTTTGCTTAAGGAGCTGAACATTCAAACTATGAAGACGCCCACTGTTTGGATTGATAATCTCATTACAATATCTCTAGCATCCAATCACGTGTTACATGCTCGGACTAAACACAAGATCAGATTGCTGATGTTCTGACCAAACCATTAAGCTACCAATTCTTCTCTCGGTTAAGGAATAAACTTGGGATATTTCCTCTAACCTCGATCGAATTGTGGGGAGGTGTTAACATTACAGCTACACAGTAGCTAAGCAAGCTATGCAATTAAGCATTCAGAGTGCAGCAGTAAAAGCGTCCTGCTACAGCCGTCAGTTTGTTCATGGTAGATATAGCCACTGGTTTTACACGTTGGGTTTTAGAATGCTTTCATGGGTATTTGAAGGCTTCATGGTTCATTAGAAGAACCTTATTTGTAGTATAAATACAAGTTAAATGTATTCAGAATGTATGAAATGAAAATATGAGTTTTAGATCTCAAACCTCTCTCTCTTCTATGTTTCGTTGTTTCAAGCTTTTGTTTAACACTCTTAGTATGAAATCTTTCATTGTGGCATGACACGGACACAATATAATGATTTAAATACTTACCATGTTCATATTTGTATGCCGTTGTATATATAAATATTCCAAAGATCAATTAATCAAGTATTAGATTGTTGAACAAAGTCATCAAAGAATAATGGCCTTTAAAAAACGCGAAGTGGTAGCTTACCTAGGCACTAATAATTGATTATTCAGAATGTAAGTGCTGCATTACTATTTTTAAAATATTATTATAATGAAAAGGTCTTAATTTTTAATTATGGTGGCGTGATTTTTAAATTAATTTAATTATACTTGGTGGGCTGAATAACTCGATCTCGAAGATATAGGTAAGAACTAAAATATATAATAATTTTATATCTACTAAGTTATCTTTAAAATCATAAAGTATTAATAAATTGCTAATACGTGGCGAGAAATTAGAAATTTAAATGATTATCTTTTTGTCATGAGGTTATAATGCAATAATTAATTTAAGAGTAACATAATAAATCTGTCACATTTTGTTAATTAATATGATTAACGACAAACTCCGCCAGCCACTCAATTAGGTAAGAGATCATCTAATTGTATATATTCTCAATAATTACACTACTATACAAACATAGATATATTGTATGATAATATATTCATTAAATTATTTATATGAATAAGATAAAACAAAATACTATAATCATTACATTTTTGGCCTAAGTATGAATTACTTCTCAAAGACGGTTAAAGCCCAAAAACATGTTATTCTGAAAACCTAGTAGCTCGGCCCATCATATTTGAGCTAGAAGTTAAATCCAGATTCCTCCCATATTTGGAAATTCTGAATTAATTAGAGCACTAAACAAAAACAGAATTACAATTCTTTTGGAGCATATACAAGAAAAATTATTAATGTTTGGAAATACGTATTATTCAGTTTTTGGCAACGAGGAGGGGTGATTGAGGAATAGGCGAGCGAGGGGACATTATACGAGGTGCCGTCGCAATTGTTTGCAACGAAAAACTCAACTTTAGGTTTCTTTGCCACGACTTCTTCACGTTGACTTCAGATTCTTTGCCTTTTCTGACGAACAATCTAATCCTTCCAAGAGCGACTTCAAGTGTTTCATCGTTCATATTCGCGAAACAGACTCTGAACCAACCCGGTTCGTGACAGTGGAACGACGAGCCGGGCGAGACGTTGAGCTTCACCTCATTCACTATCACCCTCCACAAGGCCATTTCACCTTCAAATGTTGCCTCTTTGAGTAGCTTCCTTAAGTCCATCCAGCAATACAGACCAGCATTGCTCTCCAAGCATCCTATGCCAACTTCTTTAACCCCCTTTGTAAATTTGTCGTGCCGGGTCGCGAGCCTCTTCGTGTTTTCCAACAAGAATTTGTCGGTAAAATCATCGTCCGACAACATTTCGGCCAAGAAGTGTTGCGTTTGCGACGAAACTAGGCCGAAGCTAGACATTTTTCGACCACAGCTGACGACAGCGTCATTGTACGAGTACACGATCCCAACCCTGAAGCCAGGGAGCCCCAAGTCCTTGGACATACTATAAACGACGTGAATTAGATCGCGGTCACATTCCATCTCCTCGATAACTTCAGAAATACTAACGAATTCCGTTGAACGAAAAACCGTAGCCGCGTATATTTCATCACACACAAGGTGGATTTGCTTCTGATTGATGAAGGCGACTAGGGTTCTTAAAGTGTCCTTATCCATAGTGGTACCTAATGGATTGGAAGGGTTTGATAGAATGACGCCTTTGACCCTAATGTTGGCCTTTTGGGCATCTTGATATGCTTCTTCGAGGGCTTCTTTCGTGATTTCAAAGTCGTTCGAGCTTTGGCACGTCACGGGTAGCAGCTGCACTCCGGTTCGCCATCTCAAATCCCGATTGAATCTGTCGAAATCAAGATTTCAAACTATAAGCCAACATTTATTAATGTAAAAGGGTGCACAATCTTGTAAGTAAAGAAAACCTTTGATAGATAATATAATATATATATTGATATATTGTTTGGTTGACATACGTAATAGCATATGTTGTCCACGTTGACTAAATTGATCATTACTTGACTATTTAGTCCGTAAGTCAATTCCCTAATTAATTACATATTTAATCAATTAGTTTTTTCCACCTAAATTACAGCTGTGTGTGGGTTTTGGAAATCTTTGTCAAATAGTTGACCTAAATTAACTAAAAGTAGAACTCTGTCTGGGATTGGTGACAGCGCTTAGAGTGGGGTACCACATGCTGGAAAACTTGTACCCAAGAAAATTGACGCTTTGCGCACGTATATATTTTCATTTCTTGTCAACTCAAAACATTCTTGTAAGAGAATTTCGTTTAAAACTCAAAAATCTTTGTGTTTCACCAACTTCAACAATACTAATCCTCGCAAATCAAATCAAGGCCCTCGGATTTAATCCGACGGTCAAGATCGATTTTTAATCTATCTTTTGAAGATGCAGTTTGGCATGAACTAGTAATATTAAATATTAAATGCACACCGTGTAAGGCAGAGTTGTACGTAGTTTTCGGTGTGCATGCTTTTTTTCTCCCTCTCTCTCACATCTTTTTCTCTCTCTAAAATGCAATTATATTAGGGAAGCATTAATGAAGCATTAAAATACTTACGCAGGATAATAAGGAGAAGGGACCAAAAAGCCATCGCCGGGATCAGCCAAACAGAACATTATCGTCTCATTAGCTCCGGTTGCACCGCCGGACATTATTATACGGTCAGGATCAAATCTCACTCTTCCACCTCGAGCTTTCTCCATAAATCTTGCTACTGCCTGAAAATTTGAAATCCAAAAACAAATTGTTACTAATTAGGATGTATTCGCAGTTGCCTTTTAAAATTAAATGTTTCTCTAAATTAACCCGTCAAACTTTTTAAAGCTAGAAATCAATTGTGATGTTTTTGGTGTTTAAAATACTGTATTATTGAGCATACAAAAAAATCCCATTTTCTAAACTTCTGCTAAAAGTCTTTTTTTTTAAAGATGTATGTAGAGATAGAGAGAGAGAGAAAGAGAAAGAGTTTGCAATAAGTACCTGTCTGAATTGGGGCAAGCCATGATAGTCTTGAAACAATGCAATATTCTTGAATGCATGGATTCCTTCACTACTGCAGATTGAGGCTTGTGGGTTTTTCTCTATCCAGTCCTCTATCAAATCAGTCGAAAGCTGCATACATAATCAATCATTAGATACAATAGAGAGTGAGAGAGAGAGAGGAATTAAGCTAGAGAGATGTACAAACCTGATTCTCAGCAAGGCCCATTTGGATGACTCCATTAGGGTTGGTGGTGGGGTGGTACGGATCTTCATCATACGCTTTCCATCCGTCAAAATAAGGAGAGTTTTCTCCGTGTTGATCGCTCGTAGCGAGCTTCGATAACAACTGCGAGTTACTCTTCTTAGTAAATTCCATTGTTAATTATGAAAAAGACGAAGAAGTGTTGTTCTTTGCTGTGTGTTTTGGAGGGATGGGGATGAGAGAGGGAGGGAGTGAAGGAGAATGAAGTTTGTAGTGGGGGATGAAATGAGGTGGCGTGAGGGGTATATATAGGCGGAGTGAGAGGGTGACGTGGACAGAAACATGTTTGGAAAAGGTCGGTTTCAACATTCAAACGTTGGAAAAAAAATACCATACACACTAAGGCCATTGCAATTCTTACACGAGTTATTTCCTTAGTCAACATCATCCCAATTGCTTTGCCCTTTTCAATACTTATATCGACCCTCTGGTTCGCAGTTAGGAATCGTGTGAGTTACGAGTCATTCAACCAGAATTTGAAATAGAATTAAATTTGGGTTATTAACAAATTAATTTGAAAAAACATTATTTTTAAAATATAATTTTAAAATCTTTATTCGGATCATGGGTGAATACCGCCGGGGGATCGCGGGTGCAGTTCCTCCAATCATACCGAAGCCCATGATTAGAAATTTTTATATTTTGTTATTTTCTCTACCGAAATAAAATCCCTCCTCCTATCTCATAATCCTATAACCATTCCTCATTCGAATAGACATATTCATACACCTTAATTATATGAGGTTTATAATACTAGTATTTCCCTATTCTAAAAGCCTCTTGTAGCAATTAATTAATACTCCCTCTGTTCCGCTATTTGTGGCTCACTTTCCCGAAAGGGGTGTCCCGTTATTTGTAGTCACTTTCCTAATTTAGTAAAAAATTATTATCATATCTTCTATTATATCATCTTCTCTCTCCTACTTTATTACATTTTTTCTCCTACTTTATCATCATTTCTCTCATACTCTCTCATTATCTTACTCATCTTCTCTCTCATAATTTATCATCTACTATCTCTCTCATACTTTATCATCTACTTTCTTAATTCTCGTGCTGAAAAGAACGTGGCCACAAATAGCGAGACGGATGGAGTATTTAAAAGGAATTAAAGAGCCGAGTATTTTGACACTTCCGAAGCAAAAGATTCTTGAGTTGAAAATTACCGCAAACCGAACACATAATTGTGATGAGATTTCATTATCGAATTATACCTCTCTAACCGTGCTTTCAATTATTAATACTTCCATAAATAACATAAAAGAATCACTTAACTATATCCATCAAATTATTTCAAGCAATTCCTCATTTAGAACTAAGATCCCTCAAAATCTAAGCCACAATTTCAAGGATTCGAGCAATCTAAGTATTAATAACTAGACAATGTATCAAGTACAACATTCAATTAATTAGTGTATCAAGTATAATATTTGGTGATTAATTCAGAAGTAATCTATAGATACAACTCGAAATTAAAAATTATTCGTGTGTGGATTTGGCTGCTGGGATTCGACCACAAGTGACCACGGCCACTATGCGGAATTCTACACTAAACTACAGCCGTGAATAAGTTTCAAGTTCGGGTATCACCAAGTTATTTATGTCAAATTTGTCTCACGCTCTTACCGTATATATTACGCGTTGTTTACATATTATTATAAAAGAGCGAGATTATCAAGTATATATTTCAGATTATGGGTGGATTCAGAAATATGAATTATGGCGGTAAAATTTGTAATTCTATAATAAAACAAGACGAAATAATAATTAATACACTACACAATTGAGATTCGACACGCTACAAAGCGACTCATCAATGCTCTAGATAGCAACTATGAGTTTCGCTCATCGCACGAGAACCGAGTGACATAATTATTTTGTAAGTTAAAGAGTTAAAGAAAACAAGAAACTAAAATACATCTAGAACAAAATATATTAAAAATCAAAAATTAAAATTAAAATGGTACGCGCTACTCTACGCGATGCAATAATTGATAGTACGTAGATTAAGATTATTTCCCAAAATGAAATGTAAATGTGGGGATATGAAATAAATGAGTTGGGAAGGAAACAAGATCCCCCCCCCCTTTTAGTATCCAACTCTAACTAACACTCGAATTGTTCTAAGAAATTAATTATTGTCGGTAAAGCATTATAATTTACATTTTTGGCATTCATAAGTACCATATAAGTCTTCATTTGCATTTAAGTAGTGAATATGTTACACGTGAAATCATAATATTATCAATTATATATTTGCATGATATGAAATACGAGATAGAACTCGTGTTGCAGATGCGTAAGTTAGGGTTGGAATAGGGACCTTTCGGGAAATATGTTGTATTTAATGAAAATCACATGTGACGTGTATGGTGGATTAGGAAGAGTTTAGGCCCTTAATTTATGGATAACATTTATTTCTACTACTATGATTAAACATTTTCTTAAATTGAGATTATATGGCAGGGAGAAAAGAAAAAACATAATATATATTTGTACTTGGTAGAGTGAAATTGATGCACGTGTCACCGACCTAAGACTTGTGTCGTTTTATATATGAGTACGCGCCTTAGTCGTATGTAATTTGTCACAATCATATATTTTATTTTATTTTTATTTTTAGACCTCAGAAAATATTGAGGAAGACACATCATATTTGGCTTAACAAACCGTCCAATTTAAAAGTTTGTAATATAAACAAATTCATCTTTTATTTAATACGAAGTATTACATTACAAAGAAAAAGTAATATATTTTTCATTTACGGATATTCAAGTGAAACTTTTGGTATAGCTCGTTGCATACAAAAAAAAAAAAAAGAAATAACATTGTGATAAAATGCAATGCAAGACGTAATATATGATGCAAGTTATTTATAGATACAAAACTATGAAAAATGCCAAACTATTTAGAGCACATTTTTCAAGACGAACACGCGAGATTAGATGAAAAGCTAATAATTTGTTTGTGGTCAATTCAATACATAGGGCTACATCCGATCATATTAGGAAATAAAATTTCTTTTGCCTCTATTGACTGAACTTCGTTCACACTAATTTGTTTGTTTCGATTTTAGTTTTTTTTTTTTGTGTATGTGATGATGCATAAAGATTCGAACTTATAACCATACATTACAATAATATTCATTTCGTCTCAATTATCTTGTTCATTTTCGTTGTGGCGCGGTTTTTAAAGAAGTTATGAGTTGTGTGTAGAGAATAGTGTGAAGTTGTAAATTCCACAAAAAAAAATTGTGTAATAATTTACTAAAAAAAGAAACTAAATAATATATTTATAATATCTCAAATGATATATTGGACAAGATAATTAGACGGAGAGTGTAATACAATGTAAGATAGTGTGGTTGACTTTCAAATTGAAATTGTAGATACGGTGGTGGACTTTGGTTTTTTTACAAGCAAGAAAGTTTTACTTGGTGTTGAAGCTTTGCATTTTTTAATTTGTTAGGTAAGAATTTACCACAAGTGCGTTCGCACTTTTGTGTCTTAGTATAAATATCTTATTAAATATTCCCTCGTCTCAAATATATATAACTATTTGATTCAAGCATATTAAGAAAAAATTTAATAATATGAAAGTTAGATAAATATTGGTATTGGAATATATGAGTAAATTAAAGTAAATTACTAAAAAGTTAATGAAATAATTATATTTGCTATTATAAAAGTTGGATAAAATAAATTTTTTTATATTATCATATTAATTAGACCTATGAAAGTTTGTGAAATACCACAAAAAAATTGTTAATAGACATGTAAATTTGCTATAGACGAAAAAGGAAATGAGACATATATATTTAAAATGGAGGGAGTAGTAAGTCAAAAGTATAACCCAAAAAAATCTATTTATGATTTGCAGGGTGTTCAAAGATAACATATTCATTTTTTATACTATTTTTTCACATCTTTTTTAATTTTATTTTCAATTTATAGAAATTCATAAATTTGGATCGTTTTTTCTACACAACGTAACATTTTAATAGAGACTAGAGTTTCGGGAAAAAAAGAAACAAAATGGTTTGCAAAACGACATCATTTTATTCGTAATATGCATTCTTTCAACTAGCATGACCTTTGGCTCTTCGAGAAATTACTCGGAAATAAAGCATAATTATGTAAAGACGACCATGAGATCACACAAAATCAAAATCATATTTTTCATATTAAAAGTCTAAAAATTAAGGTTTACGACTTGGACTTTACGATTAGTCCAAAGTGTTGAAATAATTTTCAACTCGTTTAATCCAAGTAATATTCGAATTGATTTAGTTTGTTCCTAGTTTTTTAGCTACATATCCATCTTTGCAGATTATTCAAACTAGTATTTATCTATGTTGCATCTTTGGTGGACAAGTTAGTTGAAAAAATTGGTTTTGTTCTCCAAAGTATTTCACTTTTACAAAGATAGAATAGAAAGGGTTCGGTTCACAACTCAGAATTGAAAATGAGTTTGAAATTATTTGACCAGGAATTCAAATATGATTTTAATTAAAACCTACAACTTTATTAGCAAGGGCCATAGCCCCAACTACTTAGATATGAATTCAATGGTCAAATCAAAACTTTCAACTCGGATGGTCAAAATAGAAATAGTAAAAATCGAAGTGCCGAATACATGGGAGGAACAATGGAGGAACTAGAACTTACAAGTTGCAAGCCCCACTAAAGCAAAATTACGAGGGCTAAAGGTTTCAATGGATGTGATCCCAAAATTAATGCGAGCAAACTTAATTCAAACACCTTAATTCTTATATGAAATTTATATATATTCAAATTTTTTAACCCTCCTATCAAATTCCACATATTTGAATATCTTGAAAATTGGAGATTAACATTTTGATAATTCTTACTATTTATAAGATTAAAAAAAAAGAAAAACATGTTATCTAATTTAATGTCATAGTCATTAGTTTTAAGCCGTGTCGTAATCTGTGGATTCACATCAACCGTAGTTCTGGAACTTTAATCTAGGGGATCAAATTGGACCCGCATGTCTGGTTGTCTTCCAATATTGTGATAAAATTTAAGAGATTTCTTGCCCTACACAACAATGTAACTGCTAGCTGTAAAGATGTTCCACGCTTGCAAAATCTTTAAGCGGATTTATCCAAACAATTCTAATATTCTATCACGACGAAATCACATACGATTGTCCGAATTGTTGGTCCACGTTAAATTTAGAAAAGAATTGCATGCATGAAAAAGGTTTCAACACCCGTGACTCTTGGTTTCGACGAGTTAATGCAGAGACTACAAAAAGTCTTTTGGTTTTCATTAGAGAGAATAATACTTTGTAGTAAGAGAATAAATCACAACCCCTATCTTAGATTGTATCAATCTAAATATAGATCGGTCAACATTATCATACAGTCATGTATCTAAAACTATAAGTAAATCATGTGAAACAAATTTACCCATTTTTAGGAAGCTTAAAAATGACTTATTTTAACTTATTTTAAATAATAAGTCATTTTGTATTCATTTGGGAAAGCTTATAGAAATAACTTATTTTACTACATAAGATATTTTTGACTTATTTTCATAAGTTAATATTTATAACTTATGAACAACTTATAAAGAATTTATGCAAAAGATCTAACATCGAATCTTAACAGCTACAATTTTTTGCATTATAATTTTTATTTTTTAAAATGTATAAGTATTATTAATTTGTGCATCCAAACACCGCCAATTTATTAAATTTAAGTACTTTTGTCATAATTCCTTATGCAATAACTCCTTTTGTCATAAGGACTAATTTAAGTTGTTTTTTCAAACGGAATCTTAGTTGACGAATTAGAGTAACATAAAATAGCCGAAGGCAACGTGAACCCTAATTAGCAAGAAATTGGGTCGAACCACTTACAACAATACACAAGGATCATATACACCCTCGGTCCAACTATTGTTAACTTATTTATTTTCGGCACAAAGATTAAAAAAGTGATTGAAAATGTATTAAAGTTATGAGATCCACTTATTTAGAGTGATTATGGTACACATATTATTTCTACTTTAGAAAACAAGAAAACAATAATGAGACTGCCCGAAAAAGAAAACAAGTCAACAATAATAAATAGAAAAGTATTAAATCAAATGTGAGTTTTGGGACCAAACACTTTAAAGACAGAAAATAAAATGAAAAGAACATATTTTCATGAAAGAACAGATGACTTTTTACTCAAATAATCAATCCATTTAGAGATTTTCATTATAAAGAGATAACCCTTTAGATAGTGTGACTAGGATCCCACGTAGACTGTCTAACAACTATCAACATTTTCAAAATATTTTAAATTTTAATTTAAAGCAAGATTATCGTACAATGAAGATCATGTTTTCATCCTTGGAGTCACCAGTATGTACACTTGCTTGAGTTTATCAGTAGCCAGTTTTTTGAAAGAAATGTTCGATACCCAACACTCCTTTCCCCTGCATCTTCTGTGGTTTGGCACTTTGCTTGCTCTTTTTAGTCAAAGAGGAAGTAGTGTCATTAATATCCTGCATAACAGTAGAATAGGATTGTCATGCATTATTAATAAGTAGTTTTTGCTAATGAGTCGTAACGAGTTAGAGTTTTCATATCTAAGAAGACTCACCAATGATGATTGGTGAAGTGATCTCAAAACTTTGATTTTGCCACCTCTGCCATCAGCTCCAACGGTGATCAAGTCGCCCGAGCTTGCATTAGATCCTTGGTTTTTAGCTTTCATGCACCATTTTCCCAAGTGCCAGTTGGTTCCATCTGGACCGAGTAAACCACCAGAAAAGCAATGGACACCTGCTGCTAGTAATAAAGTTAAATCTCGATAAAGTAATAACTTGGGACAGGAAAAAAAAATAGTCATTTAACTAGGTCATTACTTTATCGAATATTATTTTAATGCATTAAACCATATTGGGACCAAAAGAAATTATCATCTAAACGGGATTATTACTCTATCTAACGTTACTTTATCAAGATTTCACTGTAAGGAAACATTGGTTGCTGAATCAAAACTTTGCTTTAATGAACCATAGCAAGAATTAAAAAAGATTCAAATTTACCGGGTTGAGGAAGTGGAAAAGATGAACCAGTCTCTTTTTCAGTATGTAGTAAGGTTAGAGCTGGATTAGTTTCACCAAAGCATATCACCTCATCAGCCTCGTTAGAAGGATCTTCATTGGTCCGGTGTCTCTTGATACCCCTTCGCATAGACCAAAAGCGGGATTCTCCATCTTCATTGTCAGAGTTTACCTTTACTACATTTTCTCCATTGAAGGATGAGAGTGGTCTGGGATTTTGGTGCTCTTCAAGGGTTACATTATCATCAGCGGATGGTACTGATTTCTCGAAGGAGGTACGCTTATCTTCATTCATCAAGGAAGCGCCTCTGGGCCGTTCAGTCCGGTCATGAGTAAATCTAGGCGACTTGACATTACTAATTTCATCTAAACAAGCCTGATTTGCAGGTTTCTTCATAGGCTTTGGCAGCTCTTCCTGATTTGCAGGTTTCTTCCAACTCATAGGCTTCGGCAGCTCTTCCTTCCAAGAATCACATGACATGTCAGGGAGATTATTAATTTCATCTAAACAAGCCTGATTTGCAGGTTTCTTCATTTGATGTTCATGTGACCTATTGAGTTTAGTGTTCTGATCTTTTAGGACTCTCAGAGCTTCATTCTCTTTCATCTCAACAGCAGATGCCAGTTCTCGGACCCTCAACTGAAGAATAGTGGGTATTAGCTTATTTTTAAAATGACCGAACAATTTAATCTGTCGGGATATGACAGATTTACCTTCAACTTCTTAATCTTTTTATAAGCATTATCAAGTTCTTCACTGTGTCGAGCCTCTCGTCTTCCTAAATCATTGCACTTGGCCAGGAGTTCCTTGTAACTCCTGCACGGCAAGTCAAATGCTGATCAGAAGGTCGAAAAGAAAAAGATGACAAAGAGATCATAGCAGTATTATCTATCTTTAGTTTCAAACTTATGGGATGAGGTTGATTTGGTTTGAAATGAACTTGTATATTTGCAGCCAAATCAGTTAGATACAGGATAGTACTCAAACATAGACACGCACCTTTTATGAGAGGCTAAAGGTTTAATCAGAAGATGATTTCCTTCACTGCTACCAGTATCATTGCCTAATGAAGCAAGTTTCATGGCTTCATCTTCTTTCAAGTCCATATCATAGGCCCTGCAGCAAAACAAAGAACAAATCAGCCAGCAACCAAAAGTTTTGCAATAATGAAGCATGTAAAAAACGTTGATGCAACACAATCTTTTCATACAGTCTATATGTCGCAAGTTCCTGGACCAAAGCCATGCTTTTCTCTCTAGCTCTCATACATTCCAATTTTGATCTGTCAAGCTCCTGCAGAATGATGCACCGGCTTAATAAACAATTATGACATTCAGAATCTATAGGGGTAAGTGATAGTTTAATTTATGCTGAAGTACATGATTTTTCTATGAGTAGAAAATCTGTATGTAAAATGATATCACAGTCCATGTTCCCCGATGTGCATTACATAATTCTGAAACGTAAAGCTTACTTCGGATTTCACACGAAGCAATTGTTGACTGGTTGATGCCTGAATAAGAGCTTCATTTTTCAGAGCCACCTCAGCTTTCAACTGATCAGTGCACAAGACGAGCTGCAGAATAGTTTAGCACAAGATGGGCCATAAGTTTACTTGTAGATCCTTGCAGGAAACAAAAATATTTTGGATTCCAGGTTTCATGAATACTAGTAACAAATGGGTTTCCTTCTCCTTTTATTTGTCCCGCGGTTAAACTGGGGTTTGAATAAAGCTCTCTGTCTTCTTCTTTTCCCAAGATTAAGTTAAATTGATAGGATATGCGAATCTGTAGTGTAAAAAATCTTAGTATTGTTTAGAGTTTCGGATAATGTCAAAGATTATCAATCCACGCCACTACATAAAGCCTCAGTTTACTCACTCCAACAATTTAACCAGTAGAGAAAGAGATTAGAGATCAACTTACCATTAACACTATATAAAGACAACTGTAGCAAACGTTACCACATCTTTCACTTCCGCAAAATCTTTTTGTCTCTGGCCCAAACATGAAGTAAGAGCTGCAACTTTACCCTCCAATATATTGACCTCATTCCGTAATTCCTCAGGACTTTCTTCATGGTCGCGTGGCTTTTGAGAACTACAATCATTTGGACCGCCAACTGACTGGAAATAAAGGCGTTTGACATTCGCATTTGTGCAGGCTTGTTTGCAAATAGGACAACTCTTCTTCCGATTGGGACAGCACTCAAACCATTGTTCCAGGCTATAGTTTTCAGTAAGTACATTATGTTAAGTTCATCAATGTTTCAAAAAGAGCAAAAAACTCTTATTTACTTCATTATTGCTTCAGAAATCAAAGAGGAGAATTTCTAATTTTAAACGCCGATGAACTCAATGAATTCACAACATTATAGTGGATAAACAAAACATATTGAAATCGAGAGAGTTCTAACGCTTTGATATATATATACAAACAAAACAACTTAGCACTATTTGGCATAAGTAGTTAAGATCAAATAACTGCAATACACTTATAAACGTGCATCAAGTAAAAATCCACATAAAACCCAAGAAAAGTCCATTATCACTAACTAACAAGTGCAAGAACGAAACTCAATCTAACCTAATTGACACACACATCTCGTACTCGCTAAATGCATATCAGAGTTTTTCCATGGAATAAACTACAGAAATAAACATTAGTTGAAACAAATCACAGGTGAAATCAATCAATAAACGGATGAAATAATCTAAACACAACTAACCAGAGTTCGTGAAAGACGTGGCCGCAGACAGATATTGATTGAAAATCTTCAACCAAGGGTTTCAGATCTTCGAAGCAGATCGGACATATAGTTTTCGAGAAGGAATTGCTGCCGGCATCGCTATCGTTGTAAGCTGGGACCATTGCGTCATCTTCCCCATATTTGCTCGAATTTTCTCCAATTTATTGGTTTTGGACAAAAAATTGAAATTTTCACCGATGAGTTTGGCGCGGAAGAAGTAAGAATAGAACAGAGCGCGCAGAAAAAATGTAACCTAATTTCACTAAAACTTTGGGCTGATAATTAATATCAAAATGATAATGGGCTTAATAATGGGCCGATATTATACGTCTTTTCTTGGTCCAACGTTTTCTCATTTTAGTTAGGGGATTCGACCCGTAACCTGCTCTAACACCACTGTTTGGATTTCAAGTGTTATGTTCATCAACAATTGTTAGTATTAACACGGATAGACTTTGGTGTCACATAATTATACTTTATTATATGTCACCTTCATAAATCATTTGACATGTGGAATACATTTTAATTAAATCAAAATCAATTATGGTGGGCCACATATGCCACATGTCAACACCTTATAAAGTGTGACATATAAGGGAGTATATTGTATGACACACAAGTTTTTGTGGTATTAAGAGAGTAATTTTATTTGTGGTATCCTGCAACCGGAATATCATGGGTTCAAAATCTATCAAAATTGTTTTGTAAGTCTGTCATTTTTTATTAGTCTAATGTGGTTGAACCGTATTGTATTGTTTGCACTTTGCAGGCTAAAACACAAGAACGAGGTTTATTCAATGCACACTTCAGTAGCGGCTGTAGTTTATCATCCTCATCCAAAAAAAAAGGAATGTTATTCCAGTTTAACAATGATGGACACACAGCTCGACAAATATTATCAATAATAATAATAATTATTTTTTATTATTATTATTATTATTATTATTATTATTATCTCTTTATGCGATGGTAGTGGCACGACGACATATCAAAAAAAGGTCGAGCAAAATCGAAGGCTTTCTGGAGGACGAAAACGGCAAGTAACCAAATGAATAATGATGGAGAAATGTTGGAAATGCATATTTACCACGTATTATGGTAGATTAATAATGCATGAAAAAAGAGATAAGATTTCGATGGGATGGATTTGATTGATTAATTCAAAATTGCCCCTAATAGTGGCGTAAAGTGGTAGTTATATATCCACATTACCAAAAAGTATGAAATAATGGCAGTTTTTGGTACTACCTAAATTATACCTAATTGTGTGTATATATCTCGAGCTTTAGTTTTGGACTTCTTTTAA
This sequence comes from Lavandula angustifolia, assembly GCA_028984105.1. Classification (NCBI taxonomy): domain Eukaryota; kingdom Viridiplantae; phylum Streptophyta; class Magnoliopsida; order Lamiales; family Lamiaceae; genus Lavandula; species Lavandula angustifolia. The sequence goes on along the minus strand of CM054804.1, from coordinate 6,370,619 downwards.
TGTATATTATTATTGTTTTTAATTAATCTTTTTTATTGAAATATGAGTGGGACGACAAATCGTTGCTGAAATTCTAATTTACGATTTTGGCCACTAAATTTCCAAATTGTGCTAAAATTCTGATTTTTATGTTAAGTTTTTAGAATTTTTCCATAAATTACTATACTTCATCCGGCATTTATATTTTATACTGTCTATTTCGGTACAGAATTCAATGACACATGAATATTGATGAAAAAATTCATTATCAATATGAATGGGATGGATGCAATACTATTTTACTTTTATTTAAGTGGCAAATCTAAAATTTCGCTCATCTTTCTTGTAACTGGATACATCCATAACAGAACAAATTTATTAAAATTACATATCATTAAATTGTAACACTATTCAAGAGCCTTACCTGAATCATTTAATTAAATAGGCGTAACATTTTTAAGTTGTTTGCTAGTAAATGGTTATTGACTAAAATAAAAACAAATCCGAAAGATGCAAAACACATAATTGCAATTGACTTCATTTGTCAACGAACAATTAAAACTATGGCAAGTCAATTTAACTATAATGTGTACCATATAATATTTTTTTTAATTTTATCACACTAATTATTTGCATTAGATGGGCCAATATTATTCACATCTACGAATGGGTCTTAAAAAAGGAGAAAATAAGAAAAGCAGTAGTGCAGATAGTGGCCGCACGATCTTTGACTAATTTGAAACGTTACCGTGATCTTGGCCGTCGGATTGCTCTGCCCCGGCGATACGAGAATGCTGCAGTCGAAACAGGCTTCTGAAGTTTCGGCATTTAAGACTACGGCGCACGCTTGTCTCTATATACCGGAGCGGGCCCCACCGTATCTGCGCGTTGTCGAGACATCTCACTGTTCTGTCACGCTCCCCACAGTAGCCGGCTCTACGACGCGCCTCTCTCAGCCATTGGATACTTGTTGAAGTCAAAAGTCCCCACTCGCGCGCAGTCCAGCGTGTGGTTTAAACACAATTTTAACATACTAAGGGGCCGTTTGGTACGAATTCGGGAATGAGAATGACAATGGGTATGATAGTAGGGTGATTAGGTATGGGTATGGGGGACTCCTTTAATGGTGTTTGGTATTTAATAATAAATGAAAATGATAACCAAATATAATGTTTGGTTGTATTTAGGCCTCAATGAGTATCGAATTAATTTTATAATCAAACAAATGTGAGGTTGAATATATTTTAGGTTACAATTTTCACATTCTCAATCTCAAATATTCTACGCTCTCAAAGATTGCACTTCATAAATTCATACAAAATGGCACAAAAACGTTCAAATTCATTGTTCAATGTAAAAAGTTATTACAAGATAATAATATAAAAAATGAGTACATAGTGTATCAATGAGTACTCCTCCATTTATTAAACATCCCTTGGGTTACTCTATTTCTAAAATTCGTCCACTCATCAGTGGATTGGATAGTAGTGATATATTCGACTCGCGAAATTTCTTCATCAGAATCTGTAACATCCCGAGTTTTACTAATAAGGTAGATTAGAATAAATGAGTTAATCGAGAATTTTAGGAAATATTGACATTTATGTTAAGGTTAAAATAGGATGGTTTACACCTAGTAAAATTCTTTTCGATTCCACGGAAGTAATTAAGTTCTCAAATAAAGAGTTTATAGCCGATTTAGATTTACATTTGTAGATATTAAGTTGAAGTATAATTGATATATTATATAATTGTGATCTTCTTCAATATGACATAGGCTCATGATTTAAGAGTCGGCATTAATTGTAATGTAATGGGATGCATGAATTGAATCACTTAACAATATATTTTGTATAAATCAAATTAAAATGTTGGTATACACATAGAACTTAAGATAATTAAATGTAGGTGTGTACAGTAGATAACCCAGAGTTTATCATAAGAGAAAAATATGTATATCCTCTCTACACTTTTCCCAAGAAAACTTGGTGGCCGAATAGATATTAATTACATACTCCCTCCGTCCCACCATCTTGACGCGTATTCCTTTTCGGAACGTTCCACCCATCTTTAACACGTTTCCAAAAAAGAAAATAATTTACCCTCCTACTTTTTCATTTCTCTCTCCTATTTTTTTATTTCTCTCTCCTACTTTATCCCTCTCTCATACTTTATCATCAATTTTCTTAATTCCCGTGCCGAAAAGAAATACATCAAGATAAACGGGACGGAGGGAGTACTATATATAATTATTATATAGGCATGCTACAATATCTGTTTCTTAAGGGATATAGTATCTTCTACTACTCACACGTGTATTACTTGGCATGAGGTGGATGTGAATTCTTATGTAGAGACTAAGTGACCGCCTTTATATTACGTATAATAAATGTTAAACAGGGTAGTCTTTCTTTAGTAAAGTTTTTTTGTGAGTTCTTCAGCATCTCTCCAAAACATCGAAAATCAGTTAAAAGCTAAGGAAATTATCACGGCCGTGTTCTTCAAAATTCCTAATCAAGGCCCTATAGAAGCAGGAAGGTAACACTGAATCATAGCAGGTTATACAGTTAAAGTTACTGTAGCAAGGTGCGTAATTCTTTCCTAAAAGTATTTTGAATTATTAAATTCCATTAAATGCATTGTTTATCCATGAAAATATTTTGTGCGTACTACCTGTTTAATGCTCTGAAGTTAATCGATCGAGGTTCTTGACTGGCCTAACACGTTAGTTGAGAATTTTATACACGTTTGTTAGTAGTGCAGTGGGTTGATCACTATTGTATGCTAATTATGTTATCAATCCGACGGTGACTAGGTTCCGGGATTGTGACATGTTATAGATCTGACGGTGACTTGGTTCCGGGATCGTGAATTGTTATGACTCCAATCCGACGGTGACTTGATTCCGGGATTGTGATGGGTTAAGGATTCGACGGAGACTAGTTTCCGGAATTCTAGTAAGAATAACGGTAGAACGTGACAGTTAAGTGTGCACACGAAAAAAAATAAAAGTTGGGTATGCTTGGGAGTGGCTTTTATTTTTTTTAAACCTTCCAGGTTATACTGTTTATGTATGGATAAATTGTTTATCTTATGTTTAAGGAATGTTTTACCCACTGAGTACACTGGTGCTCATCCCCACTGCCTACCACCCCACCACCACAAGCATAAACACAAAACAAAAAACAACAGAGAGAGTTGTGAGAGAAAGGCAGCTCTGGTTGGTTGTTGGTAGTGCTTTATCTATCCATTTTTCCCAAAAGTTTGAAAAAGAAAAAAAAAGAAAAACGAAAAAAGGAGAAAATTCTTACATACTTGGTTCCAGCGGTGTCCGGCGGAGGAAGATGGCGGCGGTGTCCGGCGGAGGACGATGGTGAGTGGGATGGTTTGGATCAAAATAGAAATGGAGAGAGTGGAGGAAATTTTCTCCCTTTTTTTGTCAATCGATACCCATATGAGTTTGAAGTATGAAAACCAAGTATTTACTTGGGTTTGGCAAAACCCATAGACACATGGGTTTGATACCCATAGTCGAGAACCAAAACCCACATATCAAACACGATATATGGGTATCAAACCCGAGTCATTCCCATAGTAAGGTTCTAAACCAACATACCAAACATCCCCTAAGTTGGTTTTAACCAACTTCTCCAACTTAATGGCATATTTATAATTTCGGATAAGTTATAATTTGACATCTTACTTATAAATCTCAAAATAAACTACTACAGTATAAATTTTGCAAACACTATTTTTTCAACTTTTTATTCTTTTAAGCAATTTTTGCAAACACACCTCAAATTCTCTAATAAGTCACTTTTACCAACTTCTCATTGATTTAAGCACTTAAAAAAAGTTTAAGCTATTGCAAACATCCACTAACTCCACTCCCGTGCAACTAGAAGCTACATATTAATTTTCAATTTAGAAATTAAGAAAGTATCTAATAAAGAAAACATGCTATTTTTAATGAAATATAATACTCCATCCGTTCCATAAAAGTGTCTTATTTTTCTTTTTGGGAAGTATCATATTTCTAAAAAAACAAATAATATATGGATAAAAATTAATAACCTGAAAGTCAAACAACACAACATACAATACAAGTTTTTTAATATCCGAATCCTATAGAAAGATGACACTTTCTATGAGACGGAGAGAGTAGTATTATTTTATAAAATATGAATTAAGTTGATTTTTATTAAATCTAATGAGTGTTTTTTAAATTAGATGAAGTGATATTTTAATTAAATGAATTTAAGAGCTAAAAATTTATTGAAATAATGATTTATTTAATTACTAGTTCATTTGGAAACCGTATAATGGATATTCGTTAAAAAAAATAAACATCTATAAGCCATACTTATTATTAGCAAAAATACAATTCGAACAAACATCTTCATATTTTTTTTAATACAATAAGAATAAATTAAAAACCGAAATGAATTGAATTTTAAGTTTTAAGAAGCAACGGACATCAAGATACAACACATAAACTGTATATATCAACCAATAGCTTTTTGAAACTCATTATCTTGTATTATCTTTACTGAAATCAATTTTGTTTTCCTTCTTTTTACAATTGTCGATGTTAGGAACGAAGAAAAAAACTAATATTTTATGGATATTATTAATTATCAAGTATTTATTTATAGATATTTCTTTGTAATTTTAGTAGGTAGTATAGTCACTGCCACTCGCATTCTTATCCGCTAACATTTCAAATGAATAAAATATAATTTATGAATTTCATATTTTTGCAACCATTGAAAAAAAAAATAATACTCCATCCGTCCCATTATTTATGTCTCATTGAGATTGGACACGGAAATTAAAATAGTGGGTGTAAAAGTGTAAAGTGTGCTGTAAAAGTATAAAGGGGTATGATCAACTTTTAGATTGATTGTGGTCCACTCATTTATTTCTTTATTTGGTATGTGACATACATAATAGAACAATCAAAAAAGGCAAGTGAAACATTAATAATGGGACGGAGGGAGTATTAATTAGTTCGTATAACATATTTCCTCCGTATAACATATTTCCTCTGTCTCAATACTGTTGACATATTTTATTTTTTGTACTGTTCTATTATTTGCATTATTATCTAAAATTTAATTAGTTTATAGATATTATAATTTTAAATAAGTAAATTTTACTATTTTAATACACATCCATCCACTTCTTACAATATAAATCACTTAAAATGGTATAGTTTGACAAATATTAATTGCTATTCCGAATAGTAATCTAAATTATTAATGAGAAAGGAAAATAGACAAAGGTGCATTGCACGAGAAGGAAGATCTAGTTCCCCATCACGTAGTTCAATTTCAAAGGATTCTCTATTCCACAATTGGTGGACCACTTGGTGGTTCATTAATCACGCGACGCCACACATGCATTGATGGACCACCTTATTAATATTTAAATATTATTTTATTGACTTGGGGGCCAACAATGCACGCGTGGCACCGCGTGATTGGTTGTGGTATAGAAGATCGGGACTCATTTATGAAGGAGGTGGTGGCCTCCACCACGTGGCATGTCTCTCTTTCCTTTTGTCGGCAAGTGTCCCCATCTACCAAAAGTCCAAAACCACCCACCCCATCCCTCTCCACTATGAACTCCCTCACGAGCCTCAACGAACAACAAAAACCGCGTGGACGTCTTCTACTTCTATTTTCCCATCTCCCCTTTGACATTTAGCAAAGTCAACCCACAAAAATATTAAACAAAATCACAATTTAATTTGCGAACAAAAAGAAAGAAAAAGGAGGGAGTACAAGATAAGCCAAAAGCGAACACCCTCCGCGAGAATATGCCCATCTCCCCACTTTTCTTTTCCAGTGAGAGAAAGCAAAGCCATTCTCAGCCACTCTCTCTCTCTATAAATAATTTTGCTTTCTCTTTTCCAACCCATTTTATACATCCCCACCACTTTCTCTCTCTCTCTCTCTCTTCCAATTTCCAAAAGTCAGCGCCTCATTTTCTCCCTCCTCAACTCGACCACAAAACAAAAGCAAATGGAGGATGACTGGGATCTCCACGCGGTGGTCAGAGGCTGCGCCGCCACCTCCTCCGCCTCCGCCGCCACAACCAACACCCAGTCCTATCAAACTCTCAACACCCATCACAAAAATTACGACTTCTCTTTGAATTGCTTTCAAGGTCTGTTCGAGCCGAGAGGAAACAGCTTTATTCAAGAAGAGCTGCATGATCTTTACAAACCGTTCTTCCCAAACTCGCAAGAAATTCTATTTTCTCTTCCGATTTCGTCGCCGCCGCCACCGCCGCCGCAAATAGTGAACCACTTGCCTCAGCAAACGCAGCTCCGGCAAAAGAAGCAGCCTTTCTCTGTTTCTGCTGGATCAAAAACTAGCCTTTCACATAGCCCAAATCCAAGGTCTAAAAGAAGGTATTTTTTATGTGTTTAGATTTAAATTTCAAGATTGAATATTTATTTATTTTTAATTTTATTTTGCCTTTTTTAATTCGTTTTTGTGTTGAATCCTTTGCAGAAAGAGTCACACCAAGAAGGTTTGCCAAGTCTCTGCTGAGAATCTATCCTCCGACGTTTGGTCGTGGAGAAAATACGGCCAAAAGCCCATCAAGGGCTCTCCATATCCAAGGTGTGTGTGTGTTTGAGAGAGAGAGAGAGAGAGAGAGAGAGAGAGAGAGAGAGAATTTCTTATCATTTTTTTAATTTCTATCAAAATTTGCTAAAGATTTGTGTTTTGTAAATCTTCAGGGGTTATTACCGGTGCAGCAGTTCCAAAGGCTGTATGGCCCGAAAGCAAGTGGAGCGGAATAAATCCGACTCGGGAATGTTCATAGTAACCTACACGGCGGAGCACAACCACCCCCAGCCGACTCACCGGAACTCGCTCGCCGGAAGCACCCGCCAGAAGCCGGCGGAGGCTACGAAGCCCTATTGCTCGCCGGAATTATCTCCGGTTAGCAGCCTCTCGCCGGCGCCGGAGAAGCTCGAGAGCAGCGGAGAAGACTTAGCGGAGGTCGAGGATGATGATGGGTTCAGCGTTTCGAAGATGGAGTTGGACGACGATTTCTTCGCCGGTTTGGAGGATTTCACGTCGGTGGAGTGCAGCTCCGATCATTTTCCGGCGAGCCTTCAGTTCCCCTGGCTTTCGAATAGCGCAACCACCACCGCCGGTGGCGGTTGACTGGTGGAGGAAAATGGGAATATGCTTTACTTCTCGCTCACTTTTCTTTATTTTGTAGGCTGAGGTCAACATTTTTTCTTTTCTTTTTCTTTTTGTTTTTTTAAAGAATCTAGAGATCACAATGTCTTTTTAGGGTATAAATAAATAAATTTCCAATCATATATAAAAGCATTGTAGATGACAAAAGGTTGATTCTCTTACTTACCACTATTATTTATTGCAAGTAATAGTGTAGATGAAAAGGTTTTAAACTTTTTTTTATTCCGCGGAAATCCATGTTATTATTCGAGCTCGTGACTTTCGGTCTTGAAGTTTACCGCTATATTTAATGAAATCATAATTATGTTAGATTTTGGTTAAATAAATGCTACTCCCTCCGTCCCGTTTATCTTGACGTATTTCTTTTCGGCACGGGAATTAAGAAAATTGATGATAAAGTATGAGAGAGGGATAAAGTAGGAGAGAGAAATGAAAAAGTAGGAGGGTAAATTATTTCCTTTTTTGGAAACGTGTCAAGATGGGTGGAACGTCCCAAAAAGAAATACGCGTCAAGATGGGTGGAACGGAGGGAGTACCTTATTCACATCCTTTTTTGGGGTTTTAGTCATTGCTCGTTGGGTGCTACTAGTTCTGTCACCCAACATATTCTCAAACCAAAGTGGAATCTATGCTACAAATGCATGACAGCTCCATTAATGCTGCTATAAACAGTTCTTATTACTTATTCCTAATGAAGATGCTCCTAGGGACAAATTTGGAATACATTATACTTCTCCTTCCGTTCGACTTGTCTTGTTTCTTTTCGATACACAAATTACGAATAGTGGTTGTGTCTTGTTTCTTTTCGATATAGAGATTACGAATAGTTTTTGGTTGTGTCTAAATAAGTGGATCCCACAAAAATAAAAACAGGAATTTCGTAGTAATTATTTTACATTTTAAAAAATTGGACAAATCAGGAGGAATAACCCGAAGAAAAAAAAAGACAAGTCAAGTCAAATGGGACAAAGGGAATATTACAAAAGATTAAGAATGATTATTCAATCTGAAAAAATGCGAATATCAAATGAGAGAATAACAAACATTATAGTTGGAGCAACTCCCACAAACAATAATCAAGAGACATAGAAAAACATAGTTTTCTCATTCTCTCAACATCTCCACCTAGTAAGAAAACAGAGCAAAAATAGGAAATTATCTTAATCCATTAATGCTACTAGAGTGTGTCAAAGCAAACTCTTGCAGTTTCTCAGTCTCACCAACTGCAGGAAGCCATTCTGTGAGGATTTCCATTGTGACATAATCTGGCATACATTCTTTTTCAGTCATTTGATTCATAAACTCCAATGCCTTCCCAAACAAGTTCCTCTGATGAAGCCCTTTAAACACGGCGTTATACGTGGTGGTATTCGGCCTCACCCCGCGATCCTTCATATCATCCATTAGCAAAAGAGGGCCTTCCACGTCGTCCTTCTTGCAATGTGCATCGATCAACATGTTGTATATGATGGTATTCGGAGACACCTTCGTCGAAGACTTCATGTCTTCGAATATCTTCATAGCTGCATCAAGATTGCCATTTGAGCAGTAACCTTGAATCATTGCTCCATAAGTGATCACCGTTGGCGGTAAACCATCGCTTATCATCTTCCTCAGCACCCTCTGTGCATGCGCAAAATCGCCCTTATCACAGAAGTAGGAAAGCAGAGTATTGTAAGTAACGCGATCAGGGTTCAATCCGGACTTCTCCATTTCTTTAAGCAAGGCAGAAGCTTTATCCAGTTTCTTCTGCCTGCATAAACCACCAATCATAATGTTATAGCCAACAATGTCCAAGCAGAACCCAGCTTTTTCCATCAATGACTTGATGAAGTAAGCATCATCCATTCTTCCAGCCCGTGTAAGGCCGGAGATCAAGGTGTAGAATACTATAGCATCCGGACTGCAGTCGTTTTCCTTCATTTCATCGAATAAATTCATTGCTTTGTCAAATTGTTTGCAGCACAGAAAGCAGTGATCAAGATTGTATATGTAACTGCATTCCCTTGCAAGCCCTTCTCGCGCATACAGTTATAAAGAGCCATTGCACTGATAACTTTACTGCGCTTACACATCCCATCCAGCATACTATTAAGTGTAACGACGTTCAATCCAACACCATTATCACTCATTTGCTCGAAAAGCTCGGTCCCCTTGTCATAATCCCCTGCTTTAAAAAACCCATCAATCAAGCAATTGTAAGTAACAGTATTTGGTGAACACTTGCTATCAGACTTCATCTTCTCCATCAACTTAAGGCCCTCTTCTTGCCTCCCCACTTTACACAATCCATCAATCAAGGTGTTGTAAATGATAACATCCGGCTGAATTTCATTTACTCCATCTCCCATTTTCTCAAGAACCTCCAACCCCTCATCCAACCTCCCAATCTTGCACAAATACTTGATCAGGATTCCGTAAGTAACAAGACTCGGTTTGATCGCCTTTTCCTTCATCTCGTTCATCAACAAGGTCATTCTAGCGTAATCTTGTTGCTTGCCTAACTCTGTTAACAGCATATTGCAAGGTATAACCTCCACATCAGACCCTGACCTCATCGCCTTGTGCAAAACGTACCAAGCCTTTTCGCAGTGGCCATGCTTACAAAACCTCGAAATAATTTGCGTCAACAAAGATCCATTTGGACAAACACCAAGTTCGACAAAACGCGAAACGAGATCAAATATCTCCTCATTCGTGAGCCTCTTTCCTGGCCGATTACGACTGAAAACCGACCAAAGAACATGATTCAATGTGTCGATATTGGGAGGATAGCAAGTACCCGGTTCAAGCATTTCGTCGAGCACTTTCAAGGCATCATCAAAGCGGCCCCATCTCAACATGCAACTGATAACCAAATTCAACACGTGCGTTGTCATGACCCAGCTTGGTCATGACCTTACAGACACACATGCGACGCAAGGTAAGGACTCTGTGGAGACTGGAACTTATTCCATGGAGAAGGGGAACGAGGGTTCACTGTTGATGATATTTTTGGACGACAATAAATCAAATGGTATCGAAGACGAAGGTGTGGACTTTTGTGATGCACTTGATCACTTCCCTACCGTTGATGATAAGGAGACGGATCCAACGCTGGATATTACGAGTGGCTAGAGGAGACGGAGGTGGAATCGGGCTGCACGTGGACGGTTTGATGGGATCCACGTTCTATCGTATCAATATTATTATCTTTATGTTAGTAGTTAATTTCTTTATGAGTTGTAAATTCCAGTTATCAGTATTTGCCTTTAAATAGAATCAATAGCCGTGGGATCGGCATGCTTGGAAAAATTATTCTCTCCCTTAACTCTTTCTCCCCTTTTCTACTCAACTCTCTCTCACTCTCTCTCCCACGATCACGTTCTTCATATTTTAGATCTGGAAATTGTTCCTGACAGTTCTTAACAAAATTTACAAACTCAGAAGAATCAATATTGTTACATCAAATAGGCTCCGCCTATTTCAGTGGTATCAGAGCTCCGGACCATGGCGACTTCCGGACTCCATTCTATACCGGAGGATGGGCTGGTTGACGAGGAGGAATCGGTCCTTCAACCTGCAACCCTGGATGCAAATTCACAGAAGATCTCAGATACTATTTCCCACAATCTCTACCAACAAATGGCTTTAAACAATCGCACTCTCACAAATACTTTCACGGGACTAATAAGTACTATCTCAAATCGTCTCGATTTGCTTGAGTCTCAAGCTACCCAGGGCTCTAAAACTGCACCCTCTTTTTCTCCCCTACCTACTACACCTCATTATGCTAATCCTATTCCTAGAGTTTCACCACGCACTCCACCAGGGTTCAGGCACACTGGGAAGGGGCTGGATGAGTTTAGTGGCCACGGGGGGGTTGGAGGATGGGGCAGATCTGGGAAGAGATGGGGGCAGGGGTCTGGGAATAGAGGGAAATTCCTATGGTGCTTATTCTCAGCAGTTTGCAGGAACTTCGGGAGGATCCCACCGGGGTAGTGGCTCTAGATTCCATTCCCCTGGAAATGGTAACTCTGCATCAGGTATTCTACCTACTGTTGCTAAAATTAATTTTCCTAAATTCGATGGCAACCGCTCTAGATCTTGGCTCTTGCGGTGCCAAAGTTATTTTGCTATGGTTAATTCGATTCCAGAGGAGCAGAAAGTCTCATTTGCTTCCATGCACTTCGAGGGCAAGGCCCTGGAGTGTTATGACAACTTACCATTGAAGGGGGAGGATCTGATGTGGCCACAGTTTGTTAAGATGATATCTACCCGATTTCAGGATTTGACCAGCAAGGCTATAGCTGAGCTGCACAAGTTGATGCGTGAAGGAGATTATGAGGAATATGTGGCTAGGTTTGAGGAACTTAAGGCTTTTATTATTCACAGTAGGTGTGGGACTTTTGATGAGCAATATTGGGTGGCTGCCTTTTTAAGTGGGTTGGATAAGGATATTCAAGCTGGTTTGGACATGCTGCATCCTACCAGTCTAGAGGCTGCCATACATTTGGGTAGGCAACAGGTACACTTGAATGAATCTTTCCTCAGAAAGATTAAAGAATACACCAGGGGGTTGAACCATGCTTCTCAACCCAAAAGGGCAGATAACAGGGCCTACATGAAACCTAATCCTAAACCTATTTCCTCTGGGAAACCAGGTTTTAAACTCTTAACACCTGCTGAGATGGACCAAAGGAGAGCAAAGGGGTTATGTTACAACTGTGATGAGGTATTTGCCCCTGGACACAGGTGCAAGGCTAAAGTGAATTTTATGGTGATGAGTGTGGAGGAGCAAGGGGAGTTCCTCAATAGTTTGGATGCGGGAACTGATGAGGAAGAGTTTGGGGATGCCAAGGAGGAGCTGGGAATGGCCATGATCACACTAGGTTCTATGGAAGAAGAATCTGGCAAATGCATAATGAGGTTAATAGGGGAGGCTGGTAAGCAGAAACTGAGAATCCTGGTTGATACAGGAAGTTCCCTCAGTTTCCTAAATACTGAAGTGGCCAAGAAAATGGGAGGAACCTTGGAGTCTGTGACTCCTCTGAGGGTAGTGGTAGCAAATGGAAATATAATGATTAGTGATCAGAAACTTAAGGGGTTTAGTTGGTGGATGCAGGGATTAGAATTTACTTATGATGTGAGGTTGTTACCCACTGCGGGGTATGACCTTATCCTGGGTAGTGATTGGTTAAAATCAGGATCACCAATCCTCTTGGACTATGACCAGATGTTCTTTTCTGTCCAGCATAAAGGAAAGAGGGTATTCATACAAACTGCTAGAGGCCAGGGAAGAACTCCATCTATAACTGCAGCAGCTGTGTACCAACTGCTGCAAAAGAGACAAACTACTCCTGGGGATTTCTTACTAATGTCCCTCACAGAGTTAGGGAACCAGAACCATCCCCTGATGGAAACCCTGCTCAACTCCTATGAAGATGTATTTGAGGTACCCAGTGGATTACCCCCTGCCAGAGGGATTGAGCATAAGATAATTTTGCAACCAGGGAGCCAGCCTAAACAGCAATTCCCCTATAGGGTATCTCATGCCCAAAAGGATGAGATAGAGAAGACAGTTGAGGATCTCCTAGCCTCTGGAGAAATCCAACCAAGTAAAAGCCCTTTCTCTTCACCAGTATTGTTGGTGAAAAAGAAGGACAGTACATGGAGAATGTGTGTAGACTACAGGTACTTAAACAAGATGACTGTAAAACATGACTATCCTATACCAGTCATAGATGAATTATTGGATGAGTTGTATGGGGCAAAATATTTCTCTAAGATTGATCTAAGATCAGGATATTTTCAGATCTTGATGGATTCTGATTCAAGGTATCTTACAGCATTCCGAACTCATAATGGGCATTATGAGTATCTTGTCATGCCATTTGGGCTTTGCAATGCCCCAGCTACCTTTCAGTCATTAATGAACCAGGTTTTCAGACAGAAATTGAGGAAAAATGTCTTAGTCTTCTTTGATGACATTTTAGTTTACAGCCCTACTTGGGAACTGCATCTGAAACAGGTGGAGGAAGTGTTGGAAATCCTACGGTCTAATAAGCTGTTTGCTAAGAAGAGCAAGTGTGATTTTGGCAAGGATTCTGTAGCCTACCTTGGCCACATAATCTCCATGGATGGGGTGGCTACTGACCCTGACAAGGTGGCAGCTATGTTGGATTGGCCATCTCCTAAGAATTTGAAGGGCCTCAGGGGATTCTTAGGGCTTACAGGGTACTACAGGAAGTTTGTTAAGGGCTATGGGGTACTGAGCAAGCCCCTAACTGATCTACTGAAGAAAGGGGCTTTTCAATGGGATTCAAGGGCTGAAGAAGCTTTCCAGCAGCTTAAGATAGCAATGACTACAACCCCAGTATTGGCTCTACCTAATTTTGGGAAGGAATTCATCCTAGAGACTGATGCCAGTGGGACAGGTGTGGGGGCAGTTTTAATGCAGGAAGGCAAACCTATTGCCTACCTGAGCAAGGTATTAACTGGTAAGAACTTAAGCTTATCAATATATGAGAAGGAATTCCTGGCTATTTTAATGGCAGTTCAAAAGTGGAAGGGGTACTTACAAGGACATCATTTTACTATTAGAACTGATCAACAAGCTTTGAAGCACTTGTTGGATCAGAAAATCACCACTCCCCTGCAGCAGAAGTGGATTCCTAAGTTATTGGGATATGACTATTCTGTCACTTACAAGAAAGGCAAGGAGAATCTGGTGGCAGATGCCCTATCCAGAAAAGCATCATACCAGTGCCATGCTCTCAGCATGGCTGTACCCCTGTGGATACAGAAGGTGACTTCCAGCTATGACAAGGATCCCTACCTATCTAAAATCATTTCAGCTAAAGTTGTTGACCCCACAGCTTATCCTGAAATTGTTTGGAATGGAGGATTGCTAAGGAAGGAGGGGAGAATTATGATTGGCAATGATGATAGGCTGAAGGCAAACATCATTAGAGAAATGCATGACTCTGCTTTAGGGGGTCATTCTGGAGAAGGGGGAACTTATCAGAGGGTTAGGAAATACTTTGTTTGGACAGGATTAAAGGCTCAGGTGCAGGAGATGGTTAAAGCATGTTCAACTTGCTCCCAGAGCAAGACTGAAAGAATCCACAGCCCAGGCCTATTACAACCCCTCTCTATTCCTACCCAAGCTTGGACCCATGTTACCATGGATTTTATTGAAGGTTTGCCCAAGTCCCAGGGCAGAACTGTTATTTTGGTGGTGGTGGATAGGCTGACTAAGTACAGCCATTTCCTGGGGCTCACACACCCCTACACAGCTGTTACCGTGGCTCAGGTATACCTTGACAACATTGTCAAACTACATGGGCAACCCCTGAGTTTGGTCACAGATAGGGACCCCATTTTCACCAGTGTTTTCTGGTCTGAGTTGTTTAAATTGTTGGGTACAAGGCTGGATATGACATCTGCTTATCACCCTCAAGCAGACGGTCAAACAGAGAGAGTCAACCAGTGCCTGGAGACATACCTCCGGCGTCTGGTTAAAAACTCTCCTAAGAAATGGTTCAGATGGTTAGCTTTGGCCGAGTTCTGGTATAACACCAACTATCACACAGGACTAAAGGTTACTCCTTTTGAGGCACTATATGGTTATAACCCGCCTATGTTCTCTATTGGGCCATTTCCCTATACGCTCTCAGCAGATTCCTTAGATCTGGCTGAGGAACGACTACAGATGCAGCAAAGGTTTAGAGAAAACCTAATTACCGCACAAGATAAAATGAAGGAGCAAGCTGATAAGAACAGGACGGAGAGAACTTTCGCCGTTGGCGATAAGGTCTTCCTCAAGCTCCAACCTTTTCGGCAAAGCAGTATAGCTCTGAGAAAAAGCCAGAAACTTTCGCCCCGCTACTATGGGCCCTATCTTATACTAGAAAAGCTGGGAGAGGTAACATACCGGCTTCAGTTGCCTCCGGGGGCCAAGGTGTGGCCTGTTTTCCACGTCTCACTTTTGAAGCGCTCCGTCGACCCTCGAAAGACGACGACTTCAGACCTTCCTGATTTTACACCCTACGGTCAAGTCCCATGGACTCCTGCCATCAAAGGGCGACGAAGTAAGTTAAACAGAAAAGGACGCGAGATCCACTCCTTCTTGGTTGAGTGGGTCAACAATGACTTGAAAACAGAGAAATGGGTTGAGGAAACTTATCTAAAACGGCATCACCCGGATCTGCTACCTTGGGTACAAGGTCTCAAAAAAGAAGGAGGTATTGTCATGACCCAGCTTGGTCATGACCTTACAGACACACATGCGACGCAAGGTAAGGACTCTGTGGAGACTGGAACTTATTCCATGGAGAAGGGGAACGAGGGTTCACTGTTGATGATATTTTTGGACGACAATAAATCAAATGGTATCGAAGACGAAGGTGTGGACTTTTGTGATGCACTTGATCACTTCCCTACCGTTGATGATAAGGAGACGGATCCAACGCTGGATATTACGAGTGGCTAGAGGAGACGGAGGTGGAATCGGGCTGCACGTGGACGGTTTGATGGGATCCACGTTCTATCGTATCAATATTATTATCTTTATGTTAGTAGTTAATTTCTTTATGAGTTGTAAATTCCAGTTATCAGTATTTGCCTTTAAATAGAATCAATAGCCGTGGGATCGGCATGCTTGGAAAAATTATTCTCTCCCTTAACTCTTTCTCCCCTTTTCTACTCAACTCTCTCTCACTCTCTCTCCCACGATCACGTTCTTCATATTTTAGATCTGGAAATTGTTCCTGACAGTTCTTAACAAAATTTACAAACTCAGAAGAATCAATATTGTTACATCAAATAGGCTCCGCCTATTTCATGCGTATTCTTCACCTGCGCATCCATGGCGTCGAACACCGTCATCATTTCTTCCAGCATCTTCGCTCGGCCGAAGTAATTGATCATCAGGGTTCCCGCGTTGACAAGAAGAGGGGTGTTCTTGTCCTTCGACATTGTGAAGAGCTCGTACATCTTTCCGGAGGCCAGGGCTTTTTCGCGCCCGGCGAGCTCCAGGACCGCTTGGAACGCGTAGGGGGCGGAATCGGAAAGGTGGGGGATCGATTTGAGATAGTTGAAGAAATGGAGCGCATTTTGGTAATCCGGAAGCTGGCGGGTTATTTTGAGCACGGAAGGCGGAGGAAGGGCGGAAAGGAGAGTGCCGAGGTTAGGGTTAGCGGGCCAGGATGTAGGATCGGAGCTTTGGAGAAGGGAGAGTGTCTCGGAGGTGAGGTGTGACGGGTCTGGTGGCGGCGGAGATGGCGGCGCTAGGTCGGGATCAGCGGAGAAGCGGCGGAGTGCGGCGGCGATCGGAGGTTTTGGGGGTTTTGGGGAAAGCCTCATGGTTACTTTCAGAAAATCGGAAAAAAGAAAGTTTTATTGTTCCTATTAGTAATTAATAAATTAAATAAATAAAAAGGATTTGTAGTTAAAATAATATGACTGATTTATCCAGCAGAAGAATCGATTTTTCTGTCGTGCTTGCTTGCTACTGGTATAAAATCTTTGTTTTTCGAATTCTGATTCCTTGTGCTCTCGATTTCAGAGTGTCAATTAATTCACTGAACGGCTGCATATTTGCGGAAAAAATCGATTTTGGTCCTGTAATGTTGCTCCAAATTGAAATTGGTCCTGTAATGATATTTCAATCGATTTTGGTCCTGTAATTATACTTTATCTCCGTTTTTGGTCCTGTTGCCGGAAGGTGATGCTCACACGCCCAACTCCGTCACCGGACATTTTTCCAGTCACTCACCCGTTGTCATTTTTAGTTCTGTAATGTAACTTGCAACCAATTTTGGTCCTGTAATTTAGTTCTAAATCGATTTTGTTCCTGTAATTTAACTGTCAATCAAATTTGGTCCTGTAATTTAACTGTCAATCGATTTTGGTCCTGTAATGTAGTCTTCAATCAATTTTAATCCTGTAATGTAGTACTAAAATAATTTCGGTCATATAATAAATAATGTAATAGATTATATATATATATAGTAAGGCAAAATTATCATAATTCTAATAATAAAAAAAAGACTACATTATTATATTCATCATATTTTGTTTAATATTTACCTTCTTGATATATATTATGTAAATTATATAATGTCTCGTAAGTAATACAAAAATTATGAAATTCTTTGGTTTTCTCTCTATTTATTTATTCTCTCTATGATGGAACCAATAATTTAGTTATCTCACAACTAGTTCTTTAAACTTTTATGAGTCTTCTTTTCGAACATGGAGTTTGTGTTATTTAGATATTGAGCCCGTGAAGTTTAATTGATTGTTCTACAATTTATTTAAGTTGGCAATTTTCTTTTTTATTATACAAATAAATTATAATGGTACAATTTATGCAAGAAAACCAAAGACATTTCATAATTTTTGTATTACTTATGAGATATTACATAATTTACATAATATATATCAAGAAGATAAATATTAAATAAAATATGATGAATATAATAATGTAGTATTTTTTATTATTATTGGAACTATGATAATTTTGCATTACTATAAACAAATAAATATATATCATATTTATAGGACCAAAACCGATTACATTCTTTATTACAGGACCAAAATTAATTGAATACTATATTAGAGGACCAAAATTGATTGAATACTACATTACAGGATCAAAATCGATTGACAGTTAAATTACATGACCAAAATCGATTTAGAACTAAATTACAGGACCAAAATTGGTTGCAAGCTACATTACAGGACTAAAAATGAAAATGGGTGACTGACCGGAAAAATGTCGGGCGATGGAGTTAGGCGTGTGAGCATCACCTTCCGACAACAGGACCAAAAACGGAGACAATGTGAAATTACAGGACCAAAATCGATTGAGTCATCATTACAGGACCAATTTTGATTTGAGGCACGTTACAGGACCAAAATCGATTTTTTCTCGTATATTTGAGGTTATTAGTGCGGCCGTTGCTGGCGGCTGCCCGAGGCTGTTGTACATCGGCATTCGAGTGCGGCGGAGGTGGCGAGAAGATCTTCGCTTCCGTACAGTTCGAGAGGCTTCCCGTTCTGATACCGGAAATCGATCCCAACGTACATTCATTTCAGGAATTCTCGTAAGCATTTTGTCTGTTTCAATTTACTCGATTTTAATTGCATATTCCAGTTATGATTTAAGTTTGAAATAGTAATGAGAAACTTATTCCTCTATAGTTTCTCATTGTTGATACTGATCATTCTCTAAATTTGGGATGGATGATTTTGGCATATGAACTAGGGTTCCGTTATGCGAGTGAGGACTGAGGACTGGAGGTTAGTTTGTTCTTCATGCTGATGTTAATTTTCTGTGAGAATGAGATGTAAATGCAGAATCCGATGACTAACACCAGTATAGATGACAATATCCTAAAACCTTTTTGAAAAATCTAATTCGAGGTACATTTTCTTAGTTATGTTCCTTATTCTTCAAGAGCTCTGGTTTTCCCTTTTCTTTAAGAGGTCTGTAGTTTAAATATTTGGATTGGTTGGGACTTGTATGTATGCTTAGTATCATGTGAATATCTTCGCATTCGAGTGCGGCGGAGGTGGCGAGAAGATCTTCGCTTCCGTACAGTTCGAGAGGCTTCCCGTTCTGATACCGGAAATCGATCCCAACGTACATTCATTTCAGGAATTCTCGTAAGCATTTTGTCTGTTTCAATTTACTCGATTTTAATTGCATATTCCAGTTATGATTTAAGTTTGAAATAGTAATGAGAAACTTATTCCTCTATAGTTTCTCATTGTTGATACTGATCATTCTCTAAATTTGGGATGGATGATTTTGGCATATGAACTAGGGTTCCGTTATGCGAGTGAGGACTGAGGACTGGAGGTTAGTTTGTTCTTCATGCTGATGTTAATTTTCTGTGAGAATGAGATGTAAATGCAGAATCCGATGACTAACACCAGTATAGATGACAATATCCTAAAACCTTTTTGAAAAATCTAATTCGAGGTACATTTTCTTAGTTATGTTCCTTATTCTTCAAGAGCTCTGGTTTTCCCTTTTCTTTAAGAGGTCTGTAGTTTAAATATTTGGATTGGTTGGGACTTGTATGTATGCTTAGTATCATGTGAATATCTTTCTATGGCAATCCAATTATGCTTTGCATAACATTTTACTGTGTGGATATCTCGTTTCCTTATCCGACATGTTTGCTACATTAGGTTGTGTTTTCTTTTCCATATCTTTGACATGATTCCAACTTCAATTATATAAAGGGAAAGCAAACTTTCTCTATGTTTTTGTCAACTTATGGTAGTATTTGTGGAGCTTGTTTGAGCTTCTTTAATCCACCTAATTTTTTTTCTATTTGTTACTTCTTAAATATAGAAGTTCTTGTAGAATGGATAGAGTTTGGAATATTTGCTTTGTCCAATCATATTTACCAAAGTTATTGCCACCAATATTTAATACATTTCTTATGTGTCCATAGGTCCTATATTGGATTTGAATATAAGAATTTAGATCAATCTATGATTGACTGCCTTATGTCGTTGCTAGCAAAGTTGATAATATATAATTCTGAAATTTGTTACCCTTTTATCTGATATTGTTAAGATAAGGTTACAGGATGCCAATGATGAGTTATGTAGATTGTTAGATTCATTTAGTTATAGAAAGTATACCATGTTTGTTGTTCTGTTTTATTTTTGATGATTTTTTTTTCTTCTAATTTTTTATAATGGGCTATGAAATGCAGGGGAAAAGGAGTTTATCATAATGAGTAGTACAGTATGCAAAGTAACTTCTACTTCCTCGACTAATCTTTTCTGTTCATCAACTTCCCCCCTCGTTGGAGTTAAAGAACTGGCTGAAAACATTTGCAATGTGCAGAGTCTGCTTGAAAATCTGTGATTGGAGATCTTTACCATACTTACTTTGTTGGAAATGCCCCAATGGGCCTTACATCTATGCAGCATCTGGAGAAAGACAAAGCCGATACTGATACATCCTATGAGGTACTCATCTTGCATTTCCAGCCATTTCTGTAGATTTCTATTAAGCTGTGTCATAGATGCATATTTTGCTACACATTTGGAGTTGCTAGGTTTTGATGGGACTAATGACGACTGCCGGGCCTTAAGGTCTTGTTTCAAGAATGTGATAGATTTAGGATTCAATCCCTAGCCTTTAGTATGAGGGAAGATTGTTTTTTATGCATTCATTCCTTGTAATTATATAACCAATAAATTCGGGTTGGGATCACCTGTCCAGTTTTAGCTGTCCCATTCCTGTCCCATTTCTATCTCAGGCTAACAATTACTAACGCTCTTCTCCTCCATTATCTCTCCTCCTCCATTCTCGACAGATATAAGAGTTTATCCCTTTGTTTGCTGTCTCATCCCTCTTGCACTACTGCAAGTCTATTCCTTTTCATTTTATTCACGAATTCTCAGTATTGGGAAACAAACGTGCATCATTCTTCAGTGTATTAGTTTCTAGTATTTCACCAAAACAAAATCTAATTTTCGAAATTGAAAAATTCTTCAGTATTGAGACGAAAAATGGAAGATTATCGAAGTAGAAGAGATAGAGATCATGGGTTTTGCGTCTGTTGTTTGAGAGAAAGAGAGAAAGATTGAGAACGTATGTTGGCTTGGGAAGGAAGGAGATAGAATAATGGAGAAATCGAACGATGTCGTATTAAGTGGGACAGGAATGGGACAGTGAAAATTGGGACAGGTGATCCCAACCCAATAAATTCAGGAGCGAAAACAAGTATAATGGCCACGTTAAAATTACAGCATGAGACTGAAAATCTGAAAAATGTTAACATTTCTTACAGCCTCTTAACTGCAAAACTTTTTTGTTATACAATTGAAAATGTCCAAAAGTGGTAGTGATTGAGTCTGTAGTTAGATCTTTTTCTAAATGAGTCGAATAGTCGATAGATTGATTTTTTAATACTTTGCTTGATTAGATACGAGAGTGCATTCTTTGATAGTGACAATAATATTTTTCGTTAATGAAAAGAAAGTGGGATGAATGATATTTTGCTAATATTGAGCAATTTTTTGAATCACACCATATTTGCAATTACAAACGAAGCCTAAAATGTGTGATTAAAAGATGATTTTCATGCAATATCACTAAAAACTAAGGCACGCAAAGTACTTAATTAAGTATAATGAAAAATTGAAAATTACTCTGCATTGAATCAATTTCAAGCCATGCTGAAGAATTCCGACCAAGTTAGCCCCCTTGGCGCCACCGAAGACCGCCGTTTAATCCCCAACGGCAAACAAAAAACCGTCGCCGCAACCAAAATTTGTCGTAATCGACGCATCAAATGCTGCGGTTACACGGCCGTAGTTCTCCTCATTCCAGCCACCATCGCTGTGATCCTAGCTTCGACCGTGTTCAGACTCAGAGGTCCGATGGTCCGGATCGAAAACCTCACTGCCGGCAGTCTCCAGCTCGCCAGCTGCGGCAACATGACTCTGAAAGCCGACCTTCGCGTGAGGAATCCGAATTTCGCGACGATTGAGTACGGAAACATGACGACTACACTCTTCTACCGCGGCGCTGTCGTTGGAGAATCGCGCACGCCGCCGGGGAGGGCGAGAGCGCGTCGGACAGTGACGATCGGCGCGGCGATGGAGATCATGACGGATCGGATCCTGTCGCAGCCCGATCTGGGCGCGGATTTAGTCTCGGGTCTGGTCAACTTCAGCAGCTGTAAGAAAGTTGGCGGGAAAATCGATTTGGGGATTTTTGAGAAGCGGATGACGATGAAGATGAGCAGCAATGTGAGCGTTAATGTTACGAGCAAGTCGATTCAACAGCACAAGTGCAGGCGGAAGATCAAATTCTAGAGAGAGAGAGATCATGCTAATATATACATATATATATATATGGAATTTATATAATTTTAATAATTTATGGTAAAGAAAGTAACAGCTAGAACTCCATTTTCGAAATTTTGAGTTAATGAAAATTTGCGAAATAGGTAAGGAGAGCATCGCCATCATTCATCTTCCGCATTGGCCATTAAATGAGTTTGCTCCGTGTATTAAATGCTGCAGCTCAGCACCCCCAACCACCTTTAAAATTACACCCCTCTCTTTCTCTCTCATCCAATTTCTACCTCATTCAAATGGCCATTCCCACCGCCTCCACCCTCCGCCTCTCCCAATGTCCACCGCGCCTCCGCCGCCCATAGCTACCATCACCTCCCTCGCTACTCCCTCCTTCTCGCAGAATCTCAGCTCCATTGGCCTCGGCTACACCATCGCCATCGCCCTAGGCTTCCTCGTCCTCTTCTCCTCCATCCTCCTCGCATCTTACATCTGCTGCCGCTCCGCCGCCTCCCGCCGCCGCCGCGAGATCCTGAACATAGATCGCTCGCACGAGAACACCGTATACCTGCCGCGGATCATCTTCGTCACGGAAGACGACGAGAACGAGAACCCAAACGTCGTCGTTGGACTCGATCCGGCGGTTATTAATTCGTACCCTGAGTTTTTCTTCTCGGAGAAGAGTTGGAGCCACCCGAACGACGCCGTTTGCTCGATATGCTTGTGTGAGTACCGGGAGGCGGAGATGCTGCGGATCCTGCCCGATTGTCGGCACTGCTTCCACGTCATGTGCGTGGACGCGTGGCTGAAGCTCAACGCCTCGTGCCCTGTCTGCCGGAACTCGCCGCTGCCGACACCTCTGTCGACGCCGCTGCAGGAGGTCGTGCCGCTGTCGCAGTACTCCGACGGGCGGGGGAGACAGTAAAGGTGAGGGGCTGATTTGGTGATTAGGAAGTTGTTTAGGGGTGGAACTGTTATTAGTGGGCTTTGATGTGTTAATAGGTTTTTTTAGAGGTTTCTTTACAGTTTTATTTTGTTCTTTTATTTTTGTTGATTAATTAATGTAACTATTGTGATTTTATTACTAAGAAGTAATAAGAATCTATAAGTCGTTAGATTCTAGTCGTATATTGATTAAAAGAAATCATATTTATATATAGCTCGAGTTATTAGAGATTCATTACAATAAAGAAAAGACTAAATGGAGTTTATAATATAATAATTTAAGATGATTATATATTATATATAGACCCGAATAAAATGGGTCGTCTACTTGAAGTCACTTCATGTAAAAGCAAGTTTGACTTTATTCATTATCTTTATATTAACATTATTAATTATATATTTTGACATTTTTTTCTTCTTAACGTAAAAATTCATGGTGCATATGATCATATAATTTCCATTCCCAATATGTTATTAAAATGGAGAAATGCAATTTGCTTTATCATTGTGGTTACTTGGTATTCACTTTCATGACTCTAATCTCAAGATTTCAATTTTCTCATTACTTAGTCAACTCCCTTCCTTACTCAATACTTGATCATTTTCTTCACAAATTTAAGAGAGAGAGATCAGAGAGAGTGTGTTTTCATGGCTATGTGATTCTTGATCTCAGAATTGCACCAACCCTCACCATAATCAATCGCCATGGCTAAGGTAAATGTCCTACAAAAGTTGAAACCAACCAACAAACTAATCATCTACGTGGCGATCCTCGCCGGCGTCGTCTCCATCGCCACCTTCTCCAAAGCCTACTCCCTCAAATCCCTCCTCCCCTCCGACCCCCCCTGCCCCCACCCACCCCCCTTCACCGACCCCGACTCCGACTCCAAGCAAACCCTCGCCCTCGTCATCCACAAGATCCAAACTGAAATCAACGCCCTCCGCCGATCCCCCAACCAACACAAACACGCCTCCCTCCTCGCCGATATCCTAGGCCTAATCGAGTCCGTCCACGACTCCCTCCCGCCGATCCCCGCCGTCCAATCCCAACCCCGCCCCACCGACCACTTCCTCACGGAAGAGATAAAGAAATACATCAACCCGAAACCCAACCGCCTCGGCAAGCAGAACTTCATGGGCGCCAACGCTACCTTCACCTCCATCGGCCACGCCTGCTTCGCCGTGAAGGATGGCGTGGAGGCCTACATGGACTACGACATTGGCGATATATGCAACGACGATTGGAAGCTCGCGCAGAAACTCATCGTCCACGGATGCGATCCTCTGCCCCGCCGGCGCTGCTACTCCCGTGCACCGCCTCTCTACACGAACCCACAACCCATTAATAAGTCTTTATGGGCTTATCCCGATGATAGAAATGTGAGATGGAGCGGATATAGATGTAAGAATTTTACTTGTTTAGCAAGTAATACATCAAGAAAAGGCTTCTTCAAATGCGCAGATTGCTTCAATCTCGTGAATCATGAGCTTCCAAGATGGATCAAGCCATTTTATCCAAACCCCAACTTGAATCTAACTTCGGATTTTACTATAGCTGAAATTCTTGATCTAAAGAAAGGAGAGATCAGGATTGGATTAGATTTCAGCGTCGGGACCGGAACTTTTGCTGCGAGGATGAAGGAGCATGACGTCACCATAGTTTCCGCTACTATAAATCTCGGAGCTCCATTCAGTGAGATGATCGCGCTACGTGGCTTGATCCCGTTATACCTAACGGTGAATCAACGGCTACCGTTCTTCGACAATACACTCGATTTGATCCACACCACTAGATTTCTTGATGGGTGGATTGATCTTGTGCTGCTGGACTTTGTCTTGTATGATTGGGACAGAGTGTTGAGGCCTGGGGGATTGCTGTGGATTGATAGCTTCTTTTGTTTGAAGGAAGATTTGGATGATTATTTGCAGGTGTTTGGGATGATGAGGTACAAGAAACATAAGTGGGTTGTTGTTCCTAAGTTTGATAAGAATGATGAGAGAGAAGTGTTCTTCTCTGCTGTGTTGGAGAAACCATCTAGGCCTTTTAGATGATCTTGGCTTCTTCTATTTTTGCATATTTGATGATATTTAGTGTATTGATGAAATAAAATTAGAGTTTGAAAAAAATTCTCCAAATTTTCCATCTAGCTCCCAATTATTTTGGTTATGTGCAGGTCCAATTATTTTTACTATGTCCAGTCCAAGCCCAATTCTCTATTCGCAGTTCCAGTCTTTAATTACTAAATGCAGACTTCATATGTCCAGGCCCACCAAGTTTCCAATTTCCCGCCAGCCTTATTTCTCTATTTCCAGACCCTACTCCCTTTGTCCAGTCCCAGCCTTTCATTGCTTCTTCCAGCATGTACTATTAACCACTATTTCCAGGCCCATCCTTAAATCCCTTAGTAGGGGTAGGGGATGTCGGTCGGTTCGGGGGATCAGTTATACCGATACAGAATATTGGTCCCAAAATATCATGAAAATACATTATCCATGCATCCAGGTTAATTCCTAAATCTTTATCACTATTTCCAGGTCATCTTTAATCCCTTTTCGCTTTTATTTCTTAATCATAGTCCCAAGGTTTTGATCTTATTTCATTAGTAACGAAAAATGAGAAACTTTAAATAATTACTAATTTCATACTTAGCCAGAACTCCACAAAATGATATACAAGAAAACTCAACTACATTATTAGGTTTCATATAATATTAGTAAATAACTAGATTGTTTTTTTCCTTTTTTATTTATTATTATTAAATTAGCATGCTTAACAATAGGGGTGCAAAACGGTTCGGTAACGATTAATCGTTATCATTTTTCCATTAACCATTACCGGAAAATACCAAAATTCAGTAACTGTTACTGTAACCGTTTAGAGGCGGTTAACCAGTTCCAGTACCTGCATGGAAGGAAGATGCACTGACCAGTGATGATGGGCGGAGGGCCGGAGGCGGACGACACGGGCGGAGCCGCAGTTGGGCGGGCTGGCGGGCCGACGACTGCTGGCTGGCAATGGGAGGGCCGGAGAGGCGGAGTCGTGGAGAATCTGCCAGTCAGGGAGGCCGGAGACGGCTCAGATGGGGTCACGGGAGAGTGGAGAGTGGAGAGGGCCGATGGGGAGAGAGTCGAGACTCGAGAGATTTGAGAATTGAGATGAGAGTTGTTTTGTTACAAGCAATACATACGCACATAGTCACATAATCATAGTTGACTTTAGTTTTTAAGTAATGAACTAATGATATTAATAATATTAGATATTAGTATATATTTATAATTTAATAATTAATTAAACGGTTAATTCGGTTATAACTGATTAACCGAACGGTTAACCGTTAACCGTGTGTATCCTATATCCATTAACCTATTGCTACCGTTAACTGAAAAACGGTTAATTAGTTACCGTTAACCGATGGTTTCGATTCGGTAACAATAATACCCGATTAACCGTGAACCGTTTTGCACCCCTACTTAACAATTCGAAATTCCACCAATTTACTTTTTCAAAAGTTTGCCATGGTAAAATCTTTACTACTTCTTAGGTTGTGATAAAGAAAGAAATCACACGCAGTCACATTTTCTCTCTCTCACACACTCAGCATAATCGTTGCACTACTTATTCTACTTCTTAGGTTGTGATAAAGAAAAAAGTTAGTGCAATAATTTATCATATTTAGAAAATTGACAATATATTTGGAACGTTTTAAAATAGAAAATTGAATAAAATAATTTGAAACGAAGGAGTATCAAATTCGGATTTTTCTCGTGTTTAGGGTAATGAGGTAGAAGAAGCATAAGTGGGTTGTGGTGCTAAGTTTGATACATGTAGGCCTTTTAGATGATCTTGGCTAATAATTCTACGTATATAGATTTCTCTCTCTATATACTAGTACTAGTATTTCTTGTTTCAAGAGAGTAAAGGCGAAACTCAAATATTTATAATCTCCATATGACAATTATGCCCTTGTGATGGTAATTTGGATAGATTGGTTTCTTAACAATGTTATTGGCTTAAAAATATCTAAACTGGAGGGTATTATTGATATTAACATAAAATATCCAGGTCCAACCTTAATCCCTATTATAAGCCATTAATTTATTTATATAAGCCCTTCGCACATAAAACCCACACTCGCGCATTACTGTTCCCACTCTTTTCCTGCTGAGGAGACTTTTCTGTTTTTTAATTTTCACTAGCTTTTGGTTGATATCGGAATCGGATCGGAGATGGCGGAGCAAGAGGAGATATCGGATCCGAGGACGGAGTCGTTGACTGATAAGATTTCCGACAAGATCGACCGCGACGGAAACACGAGCTCTTCGTCGTCGGATTCGGATCGCGACGATAAGAAGAGAACGTTGGAGTCTTCGGTCAAGGAGAAGGGTTACCGTTTATTCGGTCGCGAGAAGCCTGTTCACAAGGTTTTTGGCGGAGGAAAACGTACGTATCACGTGCTCGTTCGTTGTAGCCCTAGCTTCTCGCTGTTTCGTAGCTTGTGTCCTGTGATTTTGGTTAATTTTAGCTGTTTTTTTTGTCTCGGAATTTCATGTTCTAGTTGTTTTATGTGCAAATGATGAATTTAGCCGACACGCTGTTTCAGTTGTGATAGTTTTTATTTATAATTTTAGAATTCATGAGTATTGAGCTTTGTAGAAATAGGATTACAAATCTGTGCTAAATAGGATTCAAAATCTTCTGTTCAGGATTTAAGATTACTGCTGCATTATCTGCTGTTTACTGACAAATTTCTCTTGCGAATTATTATTTGAGGATTGGATTGAATGTAATGTGAGTTTATCCTTTTTGCTTGCTACTTAATTGATGCTTCGAAGTGGATATTTTGACTTTGAATGTTGGCTATGGTACTTGAGATTAGATTGTATAAAATATTGATTACTGTCGTATGGATTGTTTTAATATCGATCAAGTATGAGATTTAACAGTTTTATGGTCTTGAATTTGTAGCTGCCGATGTATTCTTATGGAGGAACAAGACAATATCTGCTTTAGTGCTTGGTGGAGCTACAGCAGTTTGGGTGCTTTTTGAACTACTTGAATACCATTTGCTTACCCTGGTCTGCCATATTGGAATACTTGTGATATCTCTGTCATTCTTGTGGTCTAATGCATCGGTTTTTGTTAACAAGTGAGCTTGCTCAATAGTTTCCTTGTTAGCTTGTTCTGTGAAATTGCAAAATTCCTTGTATATGAAACCTATCTCTTATGTGTATGCAGGAGACCTCTCAAAATCCCAGAAGTTCGCGTCCCCTGTGAACCAGTTCTAGAGGTTGCTTCGTCCCTTCTTTCTGAGATCAATCATGTATTTGCAGAGTTGAGAGAAATTTCATCTGGCAAGGATCTGAAGAAATTCCTTGGGGTAAGATTATTGGAAACTGGACCTCTTACCTTTGCTTATCCTTAAGCCATATATGAAGAAACCTCTCATATATTTCCGCCTTTAACTATGTTGGAGTTTTTACCTGAACTGGACCGTTGGTTTTTGATATAGGAGTGAAGAAAAAGAAATTAAAGCCCTTAGAAAATCTCTTACTAGAAATGCATGTTCATCTTTAGCCTAGATCCAAGGTTTTAAAAAGCGTAAACGGGTTTCGAGGCGTTTTTTCATGGTTTCACGAGGCGTAAGCCTCGAAACGGAACGAGGCGTAAAATTGAAGCGTAAATTTAATTTTTTCACCATAATAAATATATAATAACACATAAGTCAAAAGTACTCTCAAATTCAAAATACATGGGATTCAATATTCTCCACAACTAGGATTTTAACTTTTTAGTGAAATACATGGGAATTTGTGGCCAAAATGTCTTTTCTGGAAGAGAAATACAATGAATCTTACTAGCTCATCTAACCTCTTCGTTTTATTAAGTTAAATAATTAATTATACCCAGTTATCTAATAAACTAATCACATAAAGAAATGTTTAATTTAATATAACATCTTCGTTTCTGGAAGCAGCACTAATATTAATTTCAATTCACGTTGTTTTCTACTCAATTTTGATTCTAATCTAAATATTTTGGGTTGAAAATTGATTAAAATCTAATTAATGTAATTAGGTTTAAGCCCAATTATATTAATTTCATAAGAATTCGAATTCTGGCCCGATAAAAAAAGGGACCGCCTTAATGAAAAAACGTCTCAAAGGCGGGCCTCGAGGCGCGCCTCGCCGGAACGAGGTGCTCAGATGAAGCGTATGGTCTGAGGCGTACGCCTCAAGGCGTTTTTTCGCCGTTTCAATTCGAGGCGCGCCTCGAGACGGGCCTCAATTGGGTTTTTTAAAACCTTGCCTAGATCATCTATTAACGCATGCTAATTTTTAGCATAGATCATCCATGATTTGCTATTAATGAGTAACATTGATGAATTGGTGTTGAAACATAATCGTATTTTTTTCACAACGGAGCTAGCCATTAACGTCAGTTTAATAACATCCTTGCACTATGTTTTATGTTGTCCCTATATTATCTGATTTCATTGTTTCATGTTTCTGTTTTTCCTTTCATTTAGTTGATTGCTTGGCATGTACTCGTAATTCAGTCAATATTTAGTATTGATGCTCAAATTCGTTCTCAGGTTGTTGCTGGCCTTTGGTTTGTTTCGATCGTAGGCAGCTGCTTCAATTTATTGACATTGTGTTACATTAGTAAGAATCCTTGCCCCTTTCTTACCCCATGTATTATAGCTTATTTGGTTGCAATCCCTTCAACACTACTTATCTTATTCTCATTTCTTTCGCTCCCAGTATTCGTTTTGGTGCACACGGTGCCTGTTTTGTACGAGAAGTATGACGATAAGATCGATGCATTAGCTGAGAAAGCAATGCATAAGTTCCAAAAGCACTATGGAGTCCTTGAGCACAAATTCTTGAGCAAGATACCGAGGATACCACTGGACAAGAAACGAGCTTTGGGAAGACCCGCGAAATAGCACCAGATTCCTTCTCTTTTTGTTTGAGG
This sequence comes from Lavandula angustifolia, assembly GCA_028984105.1. Taxonomy (NCBI): domain Eukaryota; kingdom Viridiplantae; phylum Streptophyta; class Magnoliopsida; order Lamiales; family Lamiaceae; genus Lavandula; species Lavandula angustifolia. Next base: position 6,340,679 of record CM054804.1, on the reverse strand, counting down.
AATCCTACTCTATTATTGCATTCTGCAATTTCACTTAAAACATTGTGATTTTGGTCTTCTAGGTTTTAACGTTGTTAGGAAGGTTTCATGTATTTAGCGATCATTGCTTTTATTACCATCCTTTTAGTCTGAGCTTAGAGGCTTGTCAGTTTTAGTCTGCAAATCTTGTGTATAAGTCTGCAACATAGATTATATTTTGTCATTGATGTTTGTAATTAACTGCAACAATTAAATAAATATCTCATATAATGTATACTACAGATTTGGGGAATTTTGTATTTATATGGCGTAGATACATGCGTTAATGTCTAATTATACTATACATTTGAACAAATTTAGTCAAACAAACTGAACTGAGGATGATCTTATATAATCTTTAGCAATTTACTGCCCATTTGTGTCTACCAAAAGTTCGAACAAAGTGTGGCTTCATTACAGTGCCCGTACATACACGCTCCCCGGGGGCTTATCTTTCGTTTTAACAATTTTAAGACAAAAAGAATAGAAAGAACAGAGGCGTCAATCACATTTACCGCAGGTGGAAAAAACTGTATATTTACAGTCGAACTCGAATAAATATAATCAGTACCTTGGTGGTAGTCTAGAGGCTTGCGCAATGTTCTCGGAAGAGGTGAGAGGAACCGTTGAGAACTCCGAATCGGACGGATCGCGTCGCAAGAAGCTGCCATGAGATGGAATTTGGCTTTGGTTTTGGTTGAGGTACGAGCTAGGTCTGGCTGTACTCTCACCATAATCTGGCAAAGGTGTGGCTCCGGTAGAGGTTCGATCTGGGGTCGAACCGTTGGCAGCCTCTCTCTTTTCCCTTTCAGTCTCTTTAAGAAGGAAGTCCACCCACAAATCTGAGAATGACTGGAAAGAAAAGATTTTCCAGCAATAACATACAATATAATATCAGAGTCGACCCTAACAAGGATAGAACACTAGATCAACTCTAGATTAACCAGTTAAGTAGAAGTGAGAATACCTACTACACTACATGTTGTCGGTAAGATAGTGAATTCAGTATAAAGAGGTGGAATTATAACCATTAATTCGTTGCAGAATAAAATGGAGTAGACTTATCTTAACATGTGTTTAGGAAACAAATATATTTAAAAAATAAGAAGAGAGAGAGATACCTGGTCAGGTTCCATGGCCGAAGGAGCTTCAGAGGCACCGCCGCCCAAGATGCCACCAACAAATCGACCTGGGAGACCTAACACACCCCGAACCACGCCTTTGCCACCTTGCTGAGCAACCCCAATCCTTTGCTTGTCTTCATCAGAAAATCCCAGCATGCGGGCCATTAGATCGAGAACCTGAAGCAATCAATGAAAAGCATAAATCAAGGTTGTATGCAGGACAAAACTTTGCTTTTCTCTAAAATTGGAGAAGAATCAAGCTCCCAAAAGTTTAGGAACGTAAGGGGATCTTCTATGAAGCAAGCTTACCTCTTTACTGTGGTTTCTCTGGAAGTACGTCAATAGTAGTTTGATCACAATGCGCCTGCAGATGAGACCATCAGTTATATTAGTATATTAGTGCTTCATGTGAAATGCATATCACAAGGCAGTTAAAAGTCCTTTGTGCGATGATAATTGTGGCTCTTAAAAGCTATATTTCCAGTAATAGAGATAATAAAGAAATAACTGCTTGCATGTTTTCTATGGGAAGATGGCTTAGCCGGAGGCATACAAAATTTAGGTAGGTACCTGTCGACAAGAAAATCAGAGTCCACCGACATCCTATTTAATCTTGTCATGCTTTGCTCAAGAGCTCGACGGATTTTTTCATTATCTTCCTCGAGCTTCTTAACTCTGTTCCTTCCTTCAGCATACACAATATCAGCATGTGAAAGTTTTCCCATAAGTTCTTCCTTCTCCCTCTTCAATGCTTCTACTACTTGGTGAGCTTCCTGGAGTCATATCAATGACAAATTAGGTGATTTACAAAGATGCAGCCCGAAACATAAAAACAGAATAGGGTTATACAGGAACTGTCATTTCCAAGTTAAGCCTTCGAGAAAATGAGTTTGATAGATACATAAAATATGCATTAGGCTTGCTCAACCAGAGTAGAGAACTGAGAAATAATGTCAACACCCCCCCTCCCCCTCCCAAGCCTCAAGATACAATCAGCAGTTCAACATAGTCAAGCTAAGAAATTACACCTTCAACTGCATGGTAAGTCTAGCAGATTCCTCTTTTGTGAATGTCAACTCTTCGCCAAGACGGTCCTGAGAATGCAAATATTCAGAGAATTTAAAGCACATGCACATACAATTGATCATCTTCAGTAATGAAAAAGATTTCAACCTTAGCCTCAATTTCAGCATAATACTGGCCGAGAGCAGTTTGCAGATTGAGAACTTCCGTATTCTTGGCTTCTATTGTGCTTAAACAGCTAGTCAGTTTTCTATTAAGCCCATCTACACTTTCTTTAGCCTTCATAAGTTCAGTATTGTTGGACATTTTTATTTCTTCCTGACTTGATACAGCCTGCTTAAGAGCTTTTTCCAAACGTGCCATTTGAACCCTTTGCTGTTCATTGGTTCCTCGCAGTTCCTCAATGATCTTACTGTCTTCATCCATTTTATCTGATTCTTCAGATTCCTGTTAATTGGGGAAGTCAGGAAATGTTGCTGCTAACATTTTTTATAAGATCACAGTTTCCTGTTCGGGACTGATGATCAATTTTTTTATGGTCAACCTATGAAGAAGGTGGTGAAGCGATAGACCTTTTCCAACAAATGCTGCTTGAGACGATTCAATCCTTGCAATGCTTTGTCCCTTTGCTGGCGTGCTTCCTTAAGGTCATTCTGCAGTTTATGCAAAGACTTCTGCAATTCCTCCCTCTCTTTCAAACCCTGCTGAGATTTATTAGTTAGACTAAACTGCTGCAAGTTGAATAGGTTAAACTCATAAGGATATGCACCCGCATATTCATGGATACTGAACTATTCAACATGTGCATGCGTGGAACTACAACAAAGAAGGCTACATGCACAAAGGTATTCAACTATTCATTACTTGGAGGACTGGTAACCGGGTCTAGGCAAGGGCCAATGAGTAGAAAGAATATGGAAAAGACAAATTATACCTCATTCATGCTTCTACTTGAATGCTTACTCGAAGGATCCACATCATTATGCTTGCCTTCGTGAACTGGAGAGGAGCGGATTGCCTTTAAGGCAGCCTCAAATTCTTCCTTTTCTTTCTACTATGAAAAAAGGGTAAGGTCCAATGTCTGTATGAATATGTTTGTGAATATGTAACATGCATAGGTATAAAATATACACACAACGATATTAACACAAGAATACGTTGAAATGTGCAAAACTTTATTTAAAATGAATGATTGAAACCCATGGAAGAAGTAGACCTTAATATTTCTGTTCTCTTCCTCCAAGGAAGCAATTATCGTTTTCAACTTCTCAACACTGTCATTTGGTGCAGTGTCTCTCCCTTGTAACACCGTCTGTAACCTTCCTATCTCTGATTTCTTCAGTTTTAACTCATCATGTGTTTGATTTATCTCACTCAACATCTGAAATCAGAAAACAACAAAAACGGGTAGAATGTCATAACAAAAGCTTTCTAGTTATAACAGGAATTTTTTTTTTTGGGGGGGGGGGGGGCTCCACAAAAATCCATCCCTCAATTTTGAAAATGTTGATAATTTCAGGCACAGCAATACATGACTAGTTATTAGAGGGATTAGACAAAAAGATAAATCAGTTTTCCCAACTTTTAGTATATAACAAACCACGTGAGAACAATAATGATCACATAGTACTTTCTCATGAGACTAAAAAATACGTATCACACTCTTTGCAATTATTAGATTCTTATAAACACTTCAAGTATGTTAGGTAATGCCAAAAAACTAATGGAATAGTAACAAAAGCATCTATTTTAGTACACATCTATCATACTCACTTTATTTTTTTCTTCTTTTAGTAAGCTCAACTCTTGCTGAAATGATCCATTCAACTTCTGCTCCTCTAGAAATACAATAAATGAGTCAACCAGATATTCAAAATGCATAGATCTGAAGCGTGATGTTCAGATAATATATAAAATACCTTGTAACCTTAGCTGCATACTTGCCAGCTTGTCACGTTCTTTATCAAGTTCCATCATGATGTGTTTCATTTGAGATTCCAGAGTTGCTTGCATCAATGTGCGGGATCTGATTTTGTCTTCCGCATCTGAGAGTTCCTACAGGGCATTGAAACAGCTACCATTCAGTTCAAACATTGCAATAGCAAACTGTAGAATATTTAGCAACTCAGTAGACAATGAGAGGCTTCCAGTCGCAAAAGTTGAATTGAACACAAGGGGTTTATATAGTTAGAAAAGCTATGAAAAGTTAGCCAAATCAAAAGCATGTGAGATAAATTGCTGCTAATTCCAGGCAGATAGAAGAAATTGGAAGTTGTAAAACAAGAAAATGCCAAGCATCAGAGGAAAGAATGGCTAACTGGGGGGGGGGGGGGCAAATGGTTATCCTACCTTCGTATTTGTTGAAATTGAGCCATTGCTTAATACATCATGTTTATTTACAATTCCGTTGGACAGGGTGCTTCCAGCAGCACGGACTTTTGCTGCAGCTTTACTATGACGACTAGGAGAAATATCACCATTACCCTGAGGATTACAGTTAAAGTTAAACATCAAACAACATATAGGAGAAATTACCAACTAAGTTATTTAGTTTGTAATAAATAAAATTAAAGTACTTAGGTTCGAAATTAAGATTTTATAGTATTATCTTAAACTTCTTCTCATTACTTCTCAGTAGTTATCCAAAACAAACTTATTGCATCAGAATTATTTTGTCTCCTAAAGTGATGTACACATTGCATCAGAGAAGCTGTAGCCTTGGAATAAGACACGAGATGCATAAGCAGAATCACATTACCTTAAGAACAGTTTTAGAAGCACCAAGAGCAGCATTTGTATTAAGGAGATTCTGTTTTAGTGAGCCATTTTCTTCAGCCAATCTCGAAATCTGATCCTGTCGATGATAAAATAAAAAAACTGCATAAGAGTCACTCCATCTTAAAGCCCCAAACATAACCGTAAAAAAGTTCTTATCACTAATGAAAAACCATGGTCCATATGAGTTAGTTAGCAATTAAAACAAACAAGAGTTGACCGACTTTCCAATCTCAAGATGTCTGTTAGTAATAGATAACAGGCACGTCAGTAAGGACTTAGAACTTCTACATCCAGTTAACAGACAGGTTCAAGCAACTTCAGTCGTCAGGTTTTCTCAGATTGGTGAAAAAGATAAGGCTTGCTTGAGTTTACAGATTACATCTCCTCAGACTTCAATGACTTAGCTGACTGAAAGATGTACCTTGAGACTCGACTCTAGAGAGTAGGCATTTCTTTCAGAAAACTATAGAGCAAAGCAATATATCCGCCCCTTTGTATTATCCTCGAAAATTCAACTTGTGTAAGTGTTGGACATTTCACCAAAACCTTACCCAATATAATGAATATAACTTATTTTCCCTAATTCTTATTTTTCCTTCTTGTCATTTAACATGATCCAATTATACCAAAGGCAAGAATTACCCGCACGCAGTTCAGCAATTATCTAGCACTCTCCTTAGCTAAGTAAAACTACATGTCAGTTATTAATAATAAACAAACTTTTGGCAACAACATTCCATAATAATCAGAATGCACCAACTAGAAATCAAAATATCTTGTATCACTGCTTATTTAGGAAACATAGATCAGCGTATATAAGGAAGAATCTGGATGAGGGACGTACCTCCTTTTCCTTTAACAGAGCCGCATAATTAACTGATAGAGCCTTTATTTCCGCCTCGGATTCCTGAAGCCTCTTGATTTCTCTTTTGTACACATCGGCCTGCAAGAGGAAATTAAGCAAATATTAAGACCAGTTGTTCAATATTACAAGGCAAAGCAAGGGGAAAAATAAAAGCAAAAACATATGGTCAAATAAAGGACTTATATAATCTGATCTAGAACCACCAAACATATTCCTTGCATTATGTCTTTCAAGACAACAGAAACTTATCCAGAACGTTTTTTCCGATGTAACCGACAACAAAGGAAAACGCTTCATCAAAGAGAAAAGGCCAACATCAACTGCCTTCACCATTCAAGAACGCTTCAGAAAACACTGCTAGAACGTAAAACAGCCGATGCAGCCTTGGATCAGTAAACATCCGTCAAGATTCAACTCCGTGCATGGATCATTAAATTAAGGAGATTGAACGATGACCAATACACGCAATCAAGATGTAAGATGTACGCAATAACCACACGCAGAAACACAAATTCATAGTAAGAACAAACATATAAAACCTAGATACCTCGTGATTCGCGGAATCAAATCCATTAACGATCGGCGAACGCCTCAGCGCACTCAAATTGCGCGCGACTCTCCGCTCGGAACCAGAATTACCGTTCTCGGATTGATCTCGCGGCGGAGAAGTGTACATCGACAGCTCTTCATCGTCGTCGTCGCCGTCGTGGACATCCAGGGCAATTTTACTCAGACTCTCCTTCAAATTCGCCACCGAACTCCACATCGGCATCGAGGTTTACGCGCCAAATCTCCTTCGACTTTACTCAACCTAATTTTTGGAAGGCGGCAAAAATTGAGGGGGGGAAATTTCTGGGGAAACTTTGGCGAGATTGAATTGAGGGATTTTGATAGTTGATACTGCGGTAGATCTGATGGAGAAGAAAATTAAAAGAAAAGGAAATAGGTGTGTTTTTATCTGAGATGTAATAAAGTAATTAAGTCGACCGTTTTATTTCATATGGGATGGGATTACCAGATGGGCTTTAAACCGGCCCATTAAGAGCACAGAAAATCAACACCAAACTGATACTTCGCATATAAAATGTCTTTTTTTTATGGGAGGGGTGGAGTGCTTATCATACTAGAAAAATATGGAGAACATTGAAATTATTTGTATGATATTATTTATACCATAATTTTTTGTTAAAGTATATAGTATGATAAAAAAAAACAAATAAAATTGGCGCATCGTATCAATCAATCTATGTCTATAAGCTTTTATGAGACAATATGATCAATAAGTAAATTAAAATATATCAATGTAACAATTAATATCTCATTGTATTATCTTATACGACCAATAAGTAAATTAAGATATATCAATGTAACAATTATTCTTTTAATGTTCATTATGAAATTGAGATAATATCACAGATTTTATTAAAAACAAGACTATTAAGAATGAAATTGTCTATTTTTAATTATTGGGTTATGTTATTTAATAAACGAAAGAGAAGTTAATAACACAATTAAGTTAGGATGGTCGTGTGGTGTAAGGCGCCAGACTAAAGGATAAGGTGATGATAGTGAAGTGAACCTAAGTACCTAACATCCAGCACTTACATGTGCTGCTATAACGGCAAAACCATGACTTTCTCCTTTACTCTGCGTTGTCTTTTCACGGCAAAACAAAGGCCGAAAGTCGACGCCTCCAACATGCTTGCTGCTACATTTAGCCTTTTCTCCACCCCTTCTAATCTTCAACTTACACTTCTTGATCAAGAAACTACTAGACAAAGATTGAAGAACATTCAGTGGGGATAAGTAGGCTTTGTTATGGCTTATCTCCACCAGCACATTGCCCCAATGGATCGACCATCTATGTCCCCTTCTCGTTCCGTATTTGAGTTTTCGATTGCTTTTAGAACTTGGAAACCTTATTACATGGTCCATGTGTTGTTCAAACTATGATAGAATTCATGCATCACTCCTATACAGTCATGCAAGTGCAATAAAAAGTTTGTTTTTCTCTTTTTCTTTTATGTGGTTTGTGTAGTAATATTACATTTTGATGATTGATGTAGATATGCTACATTAATCATGTCTAAAGGTAATCATTCTGCACAAGAAAATCAATCGAAACAGCCCTTCTGCAGCTGCTACTTTGATCTGCTTCTTTTCTTACTATATGATGTTTTTAAATAGATTTAGACAACTGCAATAATTTCAGAATGTCTTAAGCTATAATAGTCATATAATGGAATAACAATTCCCTTAAAAGGAATAAAAAGAGAATATTAAGGCCCCTTTCAAACCTCATCCTAAAGATGAAGCATCAAAGCTATAAGATGCCAATTTTGTTCTGTTTTCATCTGCAGTAACGAACCGGTCCATTTCTTTCTTCGAATAATCATTCATCATCGCAAGCTCAGTATGAATATATGAATCTTTAAGATGAAATATAAGAATATATTCAATAAAAGTTTCTTTTATCTATTTCTCCACAACAGTTATCAGATATGTACGGTAGGGAGAATCTCCATGTTACAACACAAGGATTGACATATGCCTAATACCCTTTAGTGGAATTTCAAGATTTTGTACATACCCTTCTTTTCTCTCCCTAAAAGATGGAAAACTAAAGAGTACTAAAGAACACGGGCGAAAAGATAGGCAAAAGATAAGGTTTCTTCGCGCATCATCCAAAATCTTGAATCTGATCTCTCTCTAGCTTCATGATGATGATCTTTCTTATAAGTGCAGATGGAAGATTTACTCACTTTTCTAAAAAATTTCAAGAATCAATCATTAGTCATTAGTACTAATGCAAGACTTCAAAATTTCAAGAAACAAAAAAGATCAAGATTGTGGTACGGAATTACTAGTTAACAACCTATTGATCTCTTGCAGTAGAGAATTGCTTCATGGATTGAGCTCTCATCACCACACCAAACACTACTAGCACGAGCCGGGCTTATCCGAGGCGAACTCTTCCCCTTTCTTACACCATCTTCATTGTTGATTTTCTTGAAATCAGACCAACTAGGCCTAATTCTTTCAATATTATCAACTCTACTACTCTTCATCAAGCACCCTTCATAAAATGGCCTAATCAATCCACACCACTTATGAATAATCCTCTTGTATGATCTTCTCCACCTCTCAGCAAAACAACCTCTTTTCTTCCTCCCATCAAATGGATTTCCTACTACAGGAGAAGGGGTGGCAGAAATCGATCTTTTTAAGGCTGATTCCGCCTTTTTTGTGTTGACGTAGGGAGGCATGATGTGCCCTTCTGAGAAGATCTCATCAGCACGAACAAGGGAAGGATTTAATGATGTGAAAGAAACATCAAAGTTGAAGTTTTGATCTCTTTCGTATGATCTTGTGTTGTAAGAATGGTGATTGTTGTCTGCTAACCAACTGTAAGAAAAGCTCTCAGTTGCTAATGGCTTGGAGTTTTCCATTTTGAAATGCAAGATCAAATTTGAGCAGAAAAATGGTGTAGAAAAGTGTGAGAATTCATGAATATTTATATGATTGAATTGAAATAATTTCTCAGCAACAACACATGGCTTGTCACATATAGGCCTAACACAAAGTTGGTAAATTGCACTTTAGAATAACTAACATGTTTCAATTATATATCAAGGTTGGAATGTCAATGTTTTAATGTTTTCTTGGCTTATACTTACATATATCACGTGTTATCGCATGTTTAAATTGTTCTCAAACGTAACTAAAATTTGACCTAGAATATATTTTTAATTTATTCTGATCTCGTATCTTTTCAATTATGAGATCTTCCACTTCAGATTAGGCCTTACTGAGAGGTCATCTGTTTCAAGTCTTGCTAAAGACATGAGTTTGCCCTAAAGAACATAAAGCTTATAAAAAGAAGCAACCTTAGTGAGTAGACCTTAGAAAGTAGATGTTGTTGGAGATAATTAACAACATAATTACAGTAATGGGTCCTCAAATAAATATCTTAATCAACAAAATAATATGTCATTAGTATAATACTCAAGACCAAATTGATTTTTTTTTTTTTTAAATATTATTGATTTTGAGGAGGTTTTGTGGGCAGGATTGAAACAAGAGGCCAGCAGAGGGCATGGATCTTGCTTCAGACAATGACATTCTTGTTTTAAACATTCAAACTATCATATGTTGCCAATTACAAGCTTCGAAAATTTATAAATATATATATATATATATATATATATATATATGCATTCATTAAACAAAATACGTGATAGTACAATATAGAAATATTGTCCCCCACTTAAAATAATATTTCCTTCATTCCATTGATCTTGTCTTCTTTCTTTTTGACATATTTATTAAGGAGAGTTAAAAGTTGTGTTTAAATGAGTGGATCCCACAAAAGAAAACTAGATAATTGTGTGTAAATATATTACTCCCTCCGTCCCATAGAAAGTGTCTCCTTTCTATGGGGTGCGGAGTTTTAGGAGAGTTGTTAATTGAGTTGTTTGAGTGAGGCCTACTTATTTAATTGTTTCTCTCTCTACAATTAAGAAAATCTTACTTTACTCTAATTTTTTCTTCTTCTTTCCTCTCTCATATTTCAATGTTATAACCCATCATCTTTTGCTGATTTTTTTTGTATCGAGACCATATTACAATTTTGATTAATTGGTTGGATCTTTACTGTAAATTAAATAAACTGTTAAATGATTAAATTAAAACTGAATAAAACAACCAACAAATTAAATAACCTGTGAAGATGACCGAGAGGTCTAAACAAGTTTGTGAAAAAGTGGAGGGAACATCTACACAAAATCCACCAAAACCTTCCCAAATTAGCTAAGTAAATTTGAATTTCCCACCTACTTACTCCTTTAAAAGTCATTACACACGTAGGGAAGAATCAGCACAATGCTTATATCATAACAACATTTCAAAATAGATGGGGAAATTGGGGAGGAAGGATCTAACAAATGAAGAAAGAACTGTCATCTTCCAATTTCTTCTTGAAGGCAGCAAGGATGACAAGGCAGGGTATGACAAGGTTGTTGAAGCAGCAAACCGATACGGCGTCACAAAGCGGACGATTTCTCGGATTTGGTACGTTGCAAAAAAGCAAAAACAACAAGGCCAGGTAATTCAACTCAATTCACGTAAGAAGATGGCCATACATCCGAAAAAAATACATATAAACCTACAATTAATAGAAAGTTTGTCAATGCACAAGCGATCAACCATAAGAAAATTAGCAAAGGGCATCACATGTAGCAAGAGCTCAATGTGGAGATGGTTTTGTCTAGGCCTAATCAAAGCTCACACCAACGCAATCAAGCCATCACTCACAGCAAACAACAAGTTCCTACGTTTGCGGTTCTCACTTGAGGCACTAGAGTTTGATAGAATCCTACACCGACTTAAGTTTAAGAACATGCAAAACACGATTCACATCGATGAAAAGTGGTTCTATATGACAAGAGAGTCTCACAGAACCTACTTAACACATGCTCAGACTGAGCCGCATAGATCTTACAAGAGCAAGAGGTTCATCACCAAGGTGATGTTCATGTGTGCGGTTTGCAGACCCATCTTTGATGTGGATGGCTCTGTGCTTTTTGATGGGAAAATATGAATTTTTCCTTTCACTGAAAGAATTGCAGCAAAAAGAAAGAGCAAGAACAGACCAGCAGGGGCTTTTGAGACAAAGCCGATTCAATCCATCACTAAAGAGGTGGTTAAGGCATGTTTAATTCATAAGGTATGACATATACTACATGTTGTTCTACTACTATAGGTAGAATATCTTTCAAGTTGTTGTAAAGCATTCATAGAATTACACCACAGTAAACACTTAGCAGAATATCTTTAAAGTTGTTGTAAAGCATTCATAGAATTACATGTAAGCAATCATAATACAGCCTTTAAATGATGAAGACTGTATAGAATGACATATCTGATTCTTTGCAGAATTAGCAATAACAATGCAGAATATATTTAAGAATAGTGTTTGTTTAGTTTCTATACAGAATAGTGTTGTATAGTTCCTGTATATTTCATAATAGTGTCTGTATAGAATTACAGAATGCTTACATTCTTTACATTATCTGTAAAGAATATGATTAAATTTCAGACAAGTGTCTTTTGATTACAAAAGACACCAAGAGAAGAAACACTGGAGACATAGTCTTTTCATTACCAAAGACTAGAAGGTTCTCCAGACATGAGGTATTTTAACAACATTGTAGAAGAATGCAGCAAATGCAAATTTAACCATTTTATAACTTTTTTTTATTGACAACTACAGATTTTACCTGCCATCATGGAAAAATGGCCTGCAAATGCATCAAGACTCATATTCATCCAACAAGACAATGCACGGCCGCACATTAGGGATTCAGATCCAGCATTTAGGGAAGCAGCTTCACAAAATGGATTTGACATAAGGTTAGTGCATCGACCACCCAACTCACCTAACACTAATGTCAATGACCTTGGGTGGTTTAGAGCAATACAAAGTATCCAGATTGAGTCAGATTGCAGAACAATTGATCAATTAGTTAATGCGGTTTGCAAAAGCTTTGAAGATCTCACACCAATGACATTGAACAAAGTATTTATCTCACTATAAGGTTGCATGATGGAGATTATGAGAGTTAGGGGACAGAATTGCTAAGATTCCTCATTTCAAGAAAGACATGTTAATTAGGCAGAATGCACTTCCAAACAATTTAGAAGTTCCAATTGAGACGGAGGGAGTACTATTTTTGAAAAAGGACAAGATTGATGAAATACAAAAAAAGAAAATAGGACAAGATGAATAGGACGGAGAGAGTATGAAATTATGATAAAAATTTGCAACCACTAAAAAAGATAATGGCCATGAGTTAGAATAGTCAATACATATACTTTCAAGAAATGTGAATGTTTGGTAGTTGTCACCTTAAATTTTTAATCGACAAATTTACAGTTTTGTACTAAAGAAAGAGCTAAGTAACAGGCAAGGGTACCTAGTTGTGTCCCAAAGGTGACTAGAATTAGTCATTTTTCCAACTTTAAACTTTTAATAAATTGTATTCAATATTTGAAAAGGTTTAACACTTTGGCCCCAAATTTTCATTTCTCATGGCTAAAAATCAATCTTGTATGTAATCTAACGTGTGATTAATTTTGAACCACAAAATCTCAAATAAAAAAAAATTGAAGAAAGAGAAAAGAATTGTTTATAATTTGAAACAAATTAAAGTAGAGGTGCCAAATTTCATTTTCTACCAACATAAACTAAAGGGCTGTCGGTTTATTTCATTAGTTATTTTCCAGACATTTGAGCCTTTTAAATGATGTCAACTTTAAGAATTGTGTTTGTTTAGTAAACAGTCCCATTAATCCGTTACATGTAACAGTTAAATTGGTCATCTACTGTTCAGTTGAGTCATATAAACGTATACATCTTAAATTTGTCTGTCATATCCCTTTCGCATCATCGGAGGTGGTTCCCTCATTGCATTACCTTAATTACATTATTGATGTACAAATGTTTATTTGATTAACTTATTCATTCAAGTCAATCAATGAGGTTGATTTACAATTTAAAAATTAAGGAATAGTGGCTAAGAGAAGGATAATGTGCTGGATAAATTAGAATGTTTAGGTTTATATGTCAATTGATAAATGGATGACCCATTTAAATATTATGAAAAAGGCGGAGAGATTAATGTGGCGATAAAATTGTGATGTTTATACTTATATGACTACTATATATGGAAAAGTAAATGACCTAAGAGGGTTTTTAAAAATTAAGGAATAGTTGATCAATTTAATGTTTACTTGTGCTTGTGTTTTTGCTGGGCTGGGCCTAAGAGGGTCCAATGTTTGGGATTTTTATTCTTAAAATTCCCATTTAGTGAATAATTATTTATTTATATGATATGATAAACGACAAAATAAATGTGGAAAGTTTAAGAAAAATATCTAAAATAAGTAAATGACAGACTGATACAGGATATCTTTAACTAATTGACAAATTCTTGAGAAAATTGAAGGTTCCATTGCATCATTGACCAAAAAACTTGGATACTTCAATAATTTACTTAGCAAACGACCCACGCCGCATTGAAATTAACCACCACTTGGAAAATAATACACCAATAACGTAATTATCAATTTAAAGTATGCAAGACTAAAAAATACTCTCTATACTCTATGCATCTCTTCTCGTTTTCCTTCGTCGTATTATTTCCGTCATCTTATCTCATTTTTAAAAATACTAAACGAAAAAATAAATCAATCACTAATATTAGGAGACCCACTTATTTACACATAACTAACCACTCTTCTTACGTATGTTTGCAAGAGCTTATTTTAATTGCTTATATGTTTTTTACCGCATAAGCAGATTTTATTATTTGCAAAAAAATTATTTTATGTGTTAGCTTCTCTAAAATTAAGCAGCAAATCTTCTTAAATCCATAAATATTTATTTAGATATTTTTTGTACTTAAAACATCATAATTTTCATAACTATCATAAATATTTATTTTTTAATATTAATACAAAAAACATGTTTTTAATTAAAAATATTTTTTTCAACTTTAAGTAAAAATAAATAAGAAGTGCTTATAATGTACATTTACAAACACACCCTTAGTAACCGTATAAAAAAAAATGAGACAAGATGAACGCAATGAGGTAGTATGATATTTTATTGTATTTGTTGCTCATAAATATAACTTTCTCTCACTAATAACAATAACTAAACCTAGCAGCTGCGAGGAATATACCAAATCTTGGACTGTTTAACACGGTCAAATATAATGCAACTAGGAGGGAAAAAACGACCGCCTATCATTTCAACACGCTAAATAAATTAATATGAAGTTGAGTAAGGTAAGTAATAGCCTTTTATTTGCTATAAGTAGTCTAAACGACTTTTTGTTCTATATTTCTCTTTCTAGTTTAGCGACATGAAAACGCATTATATTTATTTCATACATATAGGAGGAAATAATAGTTGAGATTCTAGAAGCTTCTTAGTTAAGTTTTACACCTATATTGCTATTAGTTAGGCTTTTCTTTAGTACTAAGTTTATTTTCAACGAACCATGTCATTATTCCTATTATAATAATGTGCATTAATACGAGTGGAATAGTCTTCTATAACACCCTCTCGCGTATTAAAATTAGTTATAATCTTATACTCTATCTTAATTTAGTGATTATCTTATACTCTTATATATCTTAAGGGCGTGTATGGGAAGTAGATCCATATTTTGTTAATATAGGACCCAAAATAGCTGGCAACATTGCAAATTTATAGGAAGAAATAATAAATTTTAAAATAAAACAAAACCTTTCAATGAAGTCACCCCATATTTTATTGGTATATTATTAGAAATGGATGTTGTGGGCCTCGTGGCATCATTCCGTGTTAAGAAGTGCAAAATTTTATTTATAAATCCGATTGATAATAGATTTTTCATGCGGATTCCTAAACTAAATATAGGGATGAGATATCTCGTCTCAAATTCAATACTGTAATATTATTAGATTGATTGTAGACATTTAGAATTTTACGTACAATATTGTAAGTAAATCATAGACAATTAAATGTTTATTGTTGGTACAGTGGTGAGACATAAGGTGAGGCAAATTTGTAAATTTAAAGGTGGAAATGATAAATTAAAAGTCTGAATTCCTGTCTCTAAATCTTTGCATTAAACAATTAGAAGATGTTCGTATGTATAATGAATGTATCAGTATGTTCGTTAAAAATAATCCAGTATTACGTGGGAACGATATTGACGAGGCAGCCGAAGAACGAGTTGTCTATTTGTTGGGTGGGAAATCGTCCATCAAGCAACTGGAGCCGCGTTAAACGGCCAGCGCAGCACCAAATTCCTTACATCGTGGTGTATATATACTGACAAAATATCTTCACACCTTTAATCACAAAATATCCAAAATCCATACAAGTCTCCGACGGAGACAGACTGAGAGAGAAGGAAGGAGATACAGAGAGAAAAAGAGAGAAACCACCATAAATTCTCAAACTTCTGAAGCTTTCTCTTCATTCAACAATGGCGAATCAAGAGAAGAAGTACATAACTTCCGACGAGCTGAAGAAGCACAACAAGCCGGACGATCTATGGCTGTCGATCCAAGGTAGGGTTTACGACGTCACCGACTGGTCCAAAATCCACCCCGGCGGCGCCGTGCCTCTCCTCAATTTGGCCGGCCAAGACGTCACCGACGCGTTCATCGCGTTCCACCCGACCTCCGCTTGGAAGCTTCTCGAAGATTTCTCCACCGGCTACCACCTCGAGGACTTCGCCGTCTCCGATGTCTCGAAGGATTACAGAAACCTCTCCGCGAAGTTCACTAAGTCCGGCCTCTTCGAAAACAAAGGCCATGGCGTCGTGTTATCCCTCTGCTTAGCCGTTGTGTTACTTTCAATTACTATATACGGCGTCGTTTGCAGCGACAGTTTCCCAATCCACATCCTCGCCGGCGGACTGCTGGGGTTTACGTGGATGCAGATCACTTACCTCGGCCACGATTCCGGCCACTACAACGTAATGACGAGCCGCGGTTACAACAAATTCGTGCAAATCCTCACCGGAAACTGCCTCACCGGAATCAGCATCGCGTGGTGGAAGTGGACGCACAACGCACACCACGTCTCCTGCAACAGCCTCGATTACGACCCCGATCTCCAGCACCTCCCAGTCCTCGCCGTCTCCTCGAAGCTCTTCCAGTCCATCACATCGAGCTTCTACCTCAGAGAACTCACATTCGATCCCCTCTCAAAATTCTTCGTCAGCTACCAGCATTTCACATTCTACCCGGTCATGATCGTCGCAAGGTTCAATCTCTATCTGCAGACATTCTTGCTGCTATTCTCCTCGAGAAAAGTACCAGATAGGGCTTTGAACATATTGGGGATTTTAGTCTTCTGGACATGGTTTCCTCTACTAATCTCTTACTTGCCTAATTGGAGCGAAAGAGTAGCTTTCGTGTTGGCTAGCTTCTGCGTTTGCTCAATTCAGCACGTGCAGTTTTGCTTAAACCATTTTGCAGCTAATGTCTACATAGGAGCTCCAAAGGGGAATGATTGGTTTGAGAAGCAGACAAGTGGGACAATTGATATTGCTTGCTCTCCCAACATGGACTGGTTCTTTGGAGGTTTGCAGTTTCAGCTCGAGCATCATTTGTTTCCTAGGTTGCCTAGATGCAACTTGAGGAAGATTTCGCCTATAGTGCAGGAGCTTTGTAAGAAGCATAATCTGCCTTATAGGAGTTTGTCTTTCTTCGAGGCGAATAAGTGGACTATTCGGACTCTACGCGCTGCAGCATTGGAGGCACGGGAGCTGGGCTCCCCTGCCTCCGAGAGCTTGCTGTGGGAAGCTGTGAATACTCATGGTTGATGGTGCTAAGTTTCTGACTGTTTTTGAAGTTGTTATTTTTAGGCAATAGGACAAGAGTATATTAACGCTTCTTGGGGTGATTTATGTATTCATACTAAACATAACAAATGTAACCCTAAATCTAACAAATTAGGCATGTAGCTTGTTTTAGACATGATATATGATATGAAGCAGGGATATTTTCCTTTGGGCTCATTTTCTCTCTCTAGAAGTATGCAGCAAGAATTATCTTACACTACCATCTCATTTTATCTGCTTTATATGCACAAGTTTTAGGCCATTTACTCTGCTTCTGTGTTCTCTGTTTTTGGAGTAATTTCTTCAGTACTCTGTTTTAAATGCATGAGTTTTAGATCATTCACTCTGCTTCTTTATTCATGTTCCACCGTCTCTAGACTCGAAGAAACTTGTTCAGAGTTCACATTACTCGCATAAAGTGAAATAATATACTCCCTCAATTCCAATATTTATGTCTCATTAAAATTGGTCATGGAAATTAAGACAATTTCCGTAGACATATAAAATAGTAATGTAAAAGTTTAAAGCGGCAAGATCCACTTATTTAGATCATTATAGTAAACTCATTTACAACTATAATAATGTAATAATGGAATGGAGGGAATATTAATTCACAAGACCATACACACAGACCAATCTTTATTACATCACATGTACAAATACAAACATATAGTTTCTAAACATGGCTTTTAATGGCAGAGCTGTAGCCAGTCTGATCATCATAGTAATTAGACCAGAGCATAATACCTCCATACTTGCTAGATCCCTTAATAGCAGGAAGAACTTTAGAAGTCAAATCAGCCACACTAATAAACCCACTCCCAGCAGCAGCAGGCGCTGCTGGCAACCCCAAGAAAATCTTAGCAGAATGAATTGAAGAAGTCCAAGTCTTCCAAGAATCCACCAGATTAGAAAGCTCTCCAGAAGTATACTGGCACGGCGGGTTGTTGTAAAACTGCACCCACACGTAGTCGAAGAGGCCGGTTTTCAACGCGCCTCCGACCCACGCGTCGGGGAAGGGGCATTGAGGGGCGGCAGTTAGGTAGACCTTCTAGCCCTTGCTGCTGTAGGCGGAGAGGAACCTAGCTAGCTCGTCCCAGTGCTGGCTGATCCCACCCTCGATGTCGGAGTCGATCCCGTCAAAGACGGCCGCGCCGAGAGGGCGGGAGGTGGATTTGCCTCCGAGGAAGTTGTTCCAGAGGTAGGTGGCGAGGTTCCGAGTGTCCGCGGTTGAGGCGAGGGTGTAGCCGCCGGCGCCTCCTCCGATGGAGAGGATTACCTTGTATAGAGAGATGATGCGAGTATGAGGGGAGCATAGGATTAGAAGTAACCAAAATCATTTCGAACCGGAAGAGTAACCTTGAACCGAGTGTATACAGTTCGGTTCCGATTTCAAGAGTTTCAGAATCATGAACCTGCTGTTATGATTTTTTTAAAAATCATGAATGATCTAGATCGGTCAATTTTTCAATATTGAATCATTGAACCGGAACCGTCGGTTCCAACAGCTAGTTTTTTGAATCTTTGAAGCTAATTTAAAAAAATAATAATAAAAAGTTCCAGAGGAATCCTCGGTTCGAACTGGAACCGGAACCATAACCCTAGACACGAGGTTCACGGTTCTTGAAGTTAATTCTTAAAAACAAAATAAGAAATTAGGAGGAATCGGCGGTTCGAAGAGGAATCAGAACCAGAACCCTAGACATGTTCACGGTTCGGTTCCCGTTCCACCATTC
Organism: Lavandula angustifolia; assembly: GCA_028984105.1. NCBI lineage: Eukaryota > Viridiplantae > Streptophyta > Magnoliopsida > Lamiales > Lamiaceae > Lavandula > Lavandula angustifolia. The sequence goes on along the minus strand of CM054804.1, from coordinate 6,321,730 downwards.
CGGAACCATAGAGGAATCAGAACCAGAACCCTAGACATGTTCACGGTTCGGTTCCCGTTCCACCATTCCGGAACCATACGGGAACTGGAACCGGGCAGCTCTAGATATGACTATACAAGACCGATGTGGGATAAAAGAATATGAATACTCCTAATACCTTGACCCCTCTTGACTGGCAAGAGGTAACGTTGGAGCTCAGCACGGCGCAGCTGCCGGCGGTGTACGCATCACAGTGTCCGACCAAGTTTATCATCGACTTAGCACCGTTCCCGAACGTCGCAAGGAAGGCAACGACGACGTATTTGTAGTTGCCAGTAGCACAAGTATCAGCCAATGTCCCTTCAGTACCATTCTGGCCCCAGTAGATTGAAATCCCTCCTGCTTCAGACCCCACCACCAGCATTAGAAGCACTGCAACAATTGCTGCTGAAGTTGGCTTCTTGAAATCCATAATTTGCTGCAAGAAAAACACTCAAATCTATTGTGCAGTACTAGAGAAATCCCTTTTGTGTTGAGTTAATGTTTAGTAAGAGCAATTTATAGGCATATTTTTAGCTCTTACTTATTGCTGTTATGCAGACGAAACGTGGCTGGATGGCTACGTAGTTTTGGGCTTTTCATAAGATGTGAATTTGGATGTGTTTGAACTTTTGTCTGTCTTCTTACAACCTATACTTGAAGTTGTAATCAGATGCAAATCTTTGCTGTTTTAGCAGGATCTGAAGCTTGAATATTTTCTAAGATTTCTAAGCTTGGCAGTTTTGGGTTGTCAGTAAACTATCTGTCTATGTTAGAGCTTCTCTCTCATCAGTAAATCCTAAATACAGTACAACTAGCAAATCTGTTGCAGCATCCTATCCCTTCGCCACATTAAACAAATAAAAAGAATATGTGCTTACTACTCAATTAGAAATGTTTCCATATGGTTTTGTAAGTGACACATGTTATTCCCGTTTCCGTTCTATAACATGAATTTTCTAAACCATCATAAGAGCACTTGATAAGAAGTGAAAAAAACAGATCACATACATCTATATGAATTCAAAAGCCAGCATAAAAGCACTTCATAAAGAAGTGAAAAAACATCTATATTTCTTTCATATATCAAGAAATCAGCTCAGGAATGAACAGTTTATGCTCCAAAGATACATTTATTTAAGCTCGGATACTATGTACAAACTTTGGCAAAACACACTAGTAACTAGAATATATACTAGATGGAGATGCTATACAGAAAATCTATACGGTTACACCGCCTAGTTTCACAAACTCCGGTTCCTATTAACAAACATAAATATAGCATAAAACTCAAAATTAGTGAGGCGTAAAGCTAGAAGAAGCACCTCAAAGAATTATACCATCATAGTTAGCCTTTAGATCTCATAAGTTTGGTTAGAAGAGAAGCTAAGTAGGATTTAGCTGCAGATAGCTTCCCTAGTTTAGCGGTATTTGTTGTTGAAGATGATGAGAGTTCAAAATAAGTTGGTTTTGGAGTAGAGGGGCAACCTAATGATTGAATCAACTGCTCCACGGCTAGTACTTGAAACTTTTGAGGTCCATTCAAAGCAATATTGTGAACTCTATGCTCGCAGATCTTCCCATCCTTATCGAGCTTGTACTCTGAGGTGCCATCAAATCTGCTTCGGCTCTCCCATGGAATACGTGGTATGCCATACACAGTCCAACGGATCATTATCATGTTCTCTACTGGCTGCCACAGGCTTACAATGTCGACCCATAGGGCCCTAAAGAAAATCTTTCCATGAAATCTTAGTGCCCAGAAGATTGACTTGTAGTTCTCTATGCCAGAAAAAAGTGTTTAAGGGATCCTCGAAGACAATGTCATTCCTATTTAAGATAAAATGAGCAATTAAAGAACTAAAAACTTTCATTTTGGCTCGTTACTCAAAGGAGACAAACGAAAGTCTTACTCTCTATATTACACTCTAGATTGATATATTGATGTTCTTATTCACTTGATTAGTTTACTAACACACAACCATGTAAAAAATAAGTAGTGTTTCTTAGCAATTCAGTATGCATAACAAAATAAACTGTAAATTCATCTTAGTATTTCAGAGGATACAAAACCAAGAACTGCAAAAAGATATCGATTTCTCTATCAGGTAGAACATTATAAATTCATTAGAAGATGCAGTCTTTACCTAAAAGTATGTATGTTTATCAAAAGAGGCTAAAAAAATATCAAAAGCTCATTCGATGTTGCTAAATCAACCAAGTCCAACAACTTTAAGGCACTCTAACCCTGCTTGCCAATCTTCAAGAGCACAATACATCAAAGACAATTCTAAACCTATCTCTATCCTAGTTTCTCAGTAACAATCACCTCAAACTTCAAATTTGGCACCATAGCTAAAAACCACTTAATCAGACAATATCATTCTCATCTAGATTATTCACATAAACCATCCTTTACAACTAGAAATGCTAAAGCAATCCTCGAATATTCAATCACAAATTGTAAACTAGCTCAAAATAGAAATCCAAAAAACTTAGTACCTGTATATATCAAAACTGAGTTCTCTATAGAAAAGCTCCGGAAACTCCTCTCGGATCGTCCGAATCGCATAACCAGTATTCACGTAATAATCCTGCTTCTTCTCTTCCTCATCACTCGTCTTGCTCACCGAGAACGACACCGTCTCGTTCTGCTTCACCAGCCCGTACAACCACCTCAAACCATCCTCGTAATAATCACCGCCCCTCACTTTCAAAACCTTGTTTTTCTCCAAATCCTTGACGCCCGAACAAACCGAAAACCTAACGCTTCTCCTTCTCGTCGCCGGAACAACTATCTGAGGCTTTCCACTTCCGGCGAGCAACGAAATCCCCTGCGGCTGAATCAACAGCGCCATAATACGATCAAATTGAGGGAAATCTTAGGGTTGAGAATCTACAGACTTCTATTTATCTGATTCTGGTCTGAAACTGGCACTTCGATTTCGATACTTGTGCGATGCGAATATACGGGAGAGAGAGATTTGTTTGGTTGCAGAGAAAAAAGTTGAAAAATCATCGTCGGAAAATAAGGGGAAAAGACGATTGGATAAGCCCCTTGTGTTTTTGGATAATCATAAATTAATATTGTTTTAATAGATTAATTATTTCGATTTTCTTTTGTAGTAAGAGAAAAATCTTATTGGGCTTTCTTCATGGATTATAATCAAACGACCACATGGATCCGAACCCACAACCACAAGTATTTGCAAATCCTTATTATAAATATTTATTATTTATTTTTATTTAAAGTTTTTTTTAAGTAAAATCAGTTAAGTATTTGAAATCAATAATAAAAAATAGATATATTTAATAATTTTGAAAGTTATAATGTTTTAAGCACCAAATCATATTAATAGATGCTTAAAAAAACTACTTAATTAAATAATTATTTAATTTTAAATAAGCTACCGCAAGTAAAGAGGTTTTTCAAGCACTAAAAACTACTTATGCGATCAATAATTATACAAGTGTTTAAAATAAACATTTACAAACACCTCATAACTCATAAGAGCTTTTCCTAGACGGGCTTGTCTTGCTGGGCTTTTTGTGCAGATAAATGGGCTTGTCCTTGCCGCTTCGGCCCATACTTTATTTTTCGAATTTACAAGAATGAAATAAATATAACTCAAGAAAAAACAACATTCAGAAAAAAAACGAAGATGAAAGAAATGAATTAATATTCTTATTATTTGTCTTGATCCAAAACGACAGTAAATAGAAAATGGAAAACTCAAAACTTCATGCTATGGGAATCGAGAGGTTTCTGCTTGTCCCACCCTAGTATAACCAAAATACAACTAATTTGTCCCCTTGGGATGACAAAGTTGGTGAAGGTGGTTGGCCCGAGACCGATAGGTCCTGGGTTCGAATCCCACTGGAAGCAACTTTATAGAGTGTCACTTATGGTTAGCCTACTTTATAGAGTGTCAGTTATGGTTAGCCTCTACTAATTTGCCCCCATGGGATGACGTAGCGGTTAAGGTGAATAGTCTGGGACTATAATATTATTGTAAGAAATAATTATTTAAAATAAATAAATAACTTTTAAAGATATCACTATTTTAGGATGAGAGGAACAATGATCGTCGAAGCAAAACATTGAAAACATCAAGAACTTGTGAAATCTTTGAACGAGTCATAATTTGAGAGTTGCACATTCTCGAGTTCATCAAAATAGACCACTATCTGTCTCTCTCTCTAGAATTAACTTGACCTTTTGGAATAAGAATCTCAACGCGGCCATACCTACTTTTCAAAGTAATAAACAGTGTGAAGTAATATCATCAATAAATAAGGAAAGAAAATTCACTTTCATTCAAATTTGTCTCTTTCGATTTTGCAGAGAAAAATGATGTCGGTCCCTTCAATAATCGTCATGATCCTCTACCTATACATAAATTTGGTCGGAGGAGTATCAATGTCGAAGCCCGGCTGCCCGGATTCATGTGGTAATAATGTCAGTATACCGTACCCGTTCGGAATCGGACCAGAATGCGGCGCCAATGAATTCTTCAAAGTTCTATGCAACAATAAAACAATTCCTTCAAAGCCATTCTTGGAGTACATGAATTTGGAAGCTCTTGAATTCTCCTTAGACAAGAAGATAGTCCGATTGCTGCAGGGCGTCTTCCCTTTGAATTGCTCTACAAACACCGTAATCCTCGTCGGAAAGTCGATCGGCCCCCCCTTCCGCTACTCCAGCGTCTACAACCGGTTGGTGGCAACCGGGTGCCGGAACGAGGTGAGAGTTCTCGATTTCAAATCGGAGAACTCGAACTCTTCCTTCGGAGGCTGCTCGCCGATTTGCGGGCCCAGCACGCCCAGCTGCAGCGGCGTCAACTGCTGCCAGACCACCGTGCCGATGACATTCAAGGAGGCGGAGGTGTTTTACAACACCACCGGAAACGGCCGTCGTGGGGAGGTCTGCGGGTACACGTTTCTCAGTGAGCTGAGATGGTTGGAGAGAGATTACATCCGGTATGTGAGGGAGAATGGCTACAATCAAGTCAACCTCACTCTAGATTCTGTTCCCATGATACTCGAGTGGGAATTCGACGTGCTGAACGACACGACCGGAGTCACATGCGTGAATGAGAGTGTTTACATTGCGGCTTCGTTAGATAACGATGCTAGCAACTCGGTCAACACGACTCGGTGCTATTGCTACGACGGCTACGAAGGCAACCCTTACCTCCCGACCGGTGGCTGCCAAGACATCAACGAATGTATCGATCCGAGGTACTGCCCAGACGCACAATGCATCAACACCGTCGGAAATTATATGTGCAAGGGTGTAGACGGTGGTAGCAAGATGAAATCAACGACAATCGGAGTAAGCAGCGCCTCTGGAGCCCTAATTCTGCTAGGAGGTGTTTGGTTTTTCTCCAAAGTGATAAGGAGAAGAATCGATACCAATCGTAAGAAGAAATTCTTCAAACGAAACGGAGGATTTTTGTTAGAACAAAAATTGTCTTCCGACGATGGAGTAGTCGAGAAAATCGCGATGTTCAGCTCAAAAGAGTTGGCCCTAGCAACCGACCGATATAACGAGAATCGTATACTCGGTCGGGGCGGGCAAGGCACGGTCTACAAAGGAATGTTACCCGATGGGAAGATTGTCGCAGTTAAGAAATCCAAGAAGATGGAAGAAGGCGACATCCAAGTGTTCATCAATGAGGTTGTGATTCTATCACAAATTAGGCATAGGAATGTGGTCAGATTGTTGGGATGTTGTCTCGAGACCGAGGTTCCGATGCTCGTGTACGAATTCGTACCCAACGGTACGCTATTGGAGCATATTCACAACGATAACAAAGAGTTCCCGTTATCATGGCAGATGCGTCTGAGAATCGGTGGCGAAGTAGCGGCGGCACTTTCATACCTACACTATGCCGCATCAGCTCCGATCTATCATAGAGATATCAAGTCGGCAAACATACTCTTGGACGAGAAATACCGCGCGAAGGTCTCGGATTTCGGGACATCGAGATCAGTTGACATGGATCAAACTCACGTGACTACGAGAGTGATGGGGACTTTCGGGTATTTGGACCCAGAGTACTTTCAATCCAATCAGTTTACTGAAAAGAGCGATGTGTATAGTTTTGGGGTCGTGGTGGTGGAGCTCTTAACATCAGAGAAGGCGATATCTGCAGAAAGAGATGATGTGGGAAGGAGTTTGGCTGCACATTTCTTGCAATCTATGGAAGAGAATCGCTTGTTCGATATTCTTGATCCGAAGGTTATGAAAGAAGGGCAGCCAGAGGAAATCACGGCAGTTGCAAAGCTTGCACGGAGATGCCTACATTTGAATGGTAAGAATAGGCCTACAATGAAGGAAGTGGCAGCAGAATTCGAAGGAATTCGAAGCTTCATTTCGCAATCACAAGAGCAAAATCATAGCATTGAGGTTAGAGAGACTTACACTTTCTCATCAATCTCAGACTCCACAACTTTGAATTCCTCCATTGCAGAATCATCAAAGTTTCCTCTGCTGTTGGCCAAGTCATGAACCCATTGTTCATCATGCACATATCTGTTGTACTTTGTAGCTCTTTTTTTCTTTCAAATGATTGCCCCAATTTTGTCATGTAATATAAAATCTGTAGTCACTGGCGACAACACCAGCAGATTTAGGCTTAAAATTGCACCAAATATTTAAGTTTGTTAAAAGAGAGCTATATTGAATTGAAATGATGTTTCAGTAGGCTCTTTTACTAGAATTGAATTTTCAAACACCTTCATCCTTTAATCTTATGTGTATTTTAGTGGGAATGGACGGATAAGTATTAAATAAATGCAAGGCACATGAATCAAGGCACATGAAAGATTCATCCTACCTCCACCCACCCACGCTGGCCTCAAATAGCTGTTCCATGGAATATCTGTACTTTGTATTATACATAATTCGTGCACTAGGGACCAGACAGATTGATCGATCTCGTCCTCAATTTCTTCAAGTCCCGATCACAGGTTGTTCGCACCAATGCAGCACTTGTTCTGTTTCATTGGCCATGATGGCAATTGGGGTTAATTTGTTTTCCCATAAAACCTAATGCAATCACATTCGAGAAAATTTGAGAGGAAATATTTATTGGTGATATCTTTAAGAATCTTCCCTTTAAACCATTTTGCTGTTTCTACACTGGTGAAGGGAGATTTTTTTTAGTCCGACGGCCTCAAAGAGCAAATATCAACTGATTATGGTTATTATTTTGATAGCCGTATAACCCTGTCAACAAGACAATCATCAGCATAAGTCCACTAGGGAGTACAAGGAAGCCTTTCAAATCGAGGATCTTCGCAATTCTGTTGAGATAAAAAATAAAAAAAAAAAAAAAAGATAAAGCAAGTGTAGATACTAAAACAAACAACCTAATTTCAGCATTAAAGTATCCATCATTACACTCCCAAGCAAAAATCAACAAATTACCATCAATTTGAATGAGCAATATTACTAGCATAGACACGAGTAGTCAAGTACTCTCACCATTAATAGGACCATGAATTTAAAACTTTAAATAGAAGTTGTATCCAAGATACAGGTGTTTAAACGGGGATAAAGCACGTACATAAAGGCTAATCGGTATTTCTGACCGAATTCTCAAGCTCAGACATAAATTATTGAAATAGTCTTTTATTTTAAAAAGAGTAGTTGATGTGCCTAAAATTGTATAAACTTGTGGATCCCTCACAATAAATGTATAACAATTTGCTAAAAAATAAAACTGAACAACTTTAATGGCACAACCTAAAAAGTATACTGAACTATTTTATGTGGATGGAGGGAGTAAAATTTTGATTTTTAAAAGCAATTTTATCATATGATTGCAATTCAATTTGAAGTGGGTTCCCTCAATCCAACTCTTTTTAAAAAATCAAGACAAACATTATAGCCCTGAAGTTAGCAGACTCTCAACTTGTATATATCACCCACCAATCCAATTTTACACTGCTGCTTATCATTTTTGACTTACAGAAAACAACTGAACAAGGCTAAAATGTTTTTATATCTACATATAAATTAAAACAAATAAACAGACCTGTTTTTCATTTGCAGATATTTGCAAATAAATTTTAAAAAATAGAGTTTTACTATTGGCCGGTTCATCAACCTATAGAAAAATGAGTATGGACAGTTGAGCATTTTCCTTCACAATGCCAGACATTTAGTGAGTGTGTAAGTTTCTTCCGTTCGCCCTCGGGTGTTGCTTGGCGAAGAATGCAGAAAGCATGCTCTTACTGCGTAGAGGCGGGTGAACCGTCTCCTTCTGAACCGGGTTGTCATATGATCTATGTGGAGTTAGAGGTTTCAAGCCCTCAGGATGATGATCCTGCAAAAAGAGAAAAGAAATTAAGGTTAGGTGATCATGCATGTAGTGGATATCAAACAAGCATGACGATCATTCTAGGGAGCTTAGAAATTACTCTTCTTGTGACACCGAGTGTTTGCATAGCTGCTCGTGTAGCTGGAGCGGATTTCATTCGCTTACTCTTCTGACCATCTACTTAAAGACAATGATTTTACAAAGATAAGTGTGTCTGCAAGGTGAATGTCAATTTCTCGAATCTCAAAGCCAAGCTTGGTTTTTACGTACCTAACGAGTTGAATGCAGGGGAGTTTCTTCCACTCATTTTAGCTTCCTCAGTGCTGAAGTGCAGGAAATGGAACTTTGTTGTACTCGAGCCGCTTGATTCACAGATTAAAATATGATCAAGAAAAGGGCTAACCTCATTATACCAAATGAAGAGCCTTTCATGGTTGACTTTGTTGCTGATGCCAAATGCCAAGAAAGAGTTTTTGCAGCTGCAGCGCCTGAATGAAGGCATTAATTAAGTAAACATGTTAGCACAAAGAGAAGTTAGTTACATTTGATCTGCAGCTGCATACAAGTAAGAAGCCGCCTACCGGAAGGGTAAAGACGTCCTCTCACTACTATGGATTGCTTAGGATCTGCCTCTATGTATGAGCTCATTGAGCTGAAGTGGACCTTCTTGACGGAATCTATTAGATTCATGGAAGAATAAGAATGACATGAGAGACTAAAAGACGGGCTTCGTTTTATTAAGAGAAGTACTATATCTTACTTGGCAAGATATAATGTTTGTGATGCTTTGGGATGATAGCTAACAACTGCTGCTGCCTAAGCCCTTCTTTATTCGTATATGTTTGGCATGTAAGAAGTTTCTTCAACAACAACAAGAAGATCTTGCCTTCTCAGTAATGTTTTACTTCTATCTTGAATCTGTACTCGGGTGATAAGTGGAACTAACCTGGTTCGCACGAGTAACTTTCAGATCAATAGATGAGATCTCCAATGTCTGTTGATCCACAATATCACTCAGTTTGTAGGCAACGGTACCAAGGTGATCGATTGCGTTGACAAGAGCTCTTACAGCATAGTCCTTCAGATTGTCCAGAAACCTTGCGAAAAACACAATGCATAAGTAAATTCTTTTTAGCAACCACAGAGGACATGTGATCTTCTAATCACTTCTGGATATTAACTCTATAAACATCCAATAGGAAAAATATCGCAATTCAAGAAGTTTTCATTGTTGAGAAAAGGTCAGAAAATCTCACATTTGCTTCTGCTCACTGTTCAGATACGACTTTTCGCAATACTCTGCTGCCGAATACAGTTGAGGTCTAAGGTTCTTCAATTCCTAGAGTGAGGTTGATAGATGAGATCAGTTAGTGAAGACTTTGTTTGAGTATAGAAGACACAGATTATGTCCACGGAGCATCGAGAATCCATTCTCATTTCTCCGCATTCAAAATAAGAGTTAGGTATAGTTTGAACCGCCAAAGACTAGATTGCAGTTAAACATCTAAGCATAACTGGCAAAATTATTTGAGAAAATGATATGGATATCACAAAGTGGAGGAACATGCTCCAAATTTGGTCTCAAAAACTTATACTAACAGTTAGCTATTGGATACGTAAATGTGAATTTCTTAAGCTATCAGTCAGACAAAGAGTAATAATATATGCAAATTCAAAAATTAGCCAAATTTTCCCGACGTAGAGGCAATCAAGAAAGCTGCATAAGTGAATATATAACCTACAGAAAAATGGGCTAATCCAACCGATCTCTGGTGCATCATAGACCTTGAAAACAAAATTCAATTGAATTTGGAGAAAACCATCCAAAATACACAAATTGCAAAGAGCACAGTGAACAGCTCTTTATTGAACAACATTGCATATCAGTATCAACTCATATTCAATGCTTTCTAAACAAAGAAAACAAACCATCAACATAACATAGCAATATTTCATAACTTCATCATAAACTGCAATCGGTAACAGAAATTTGATCTATGCTCTTCAATACAATGAAGGAAAACCACCAAGCCAATCTAACAGTCAATCGGAACAAAGAACATGAATTTCTTCTAATTCCTTCATTCCTCAACCAAAATATATCCAGATAAAAGAGAAAAACACATATTTACCTGTAATGCCGTAACGAAACTCTTACTCTTATCCGCCGACATCTCATCAAACGTCATAGTCTGCTTCTCCGTCCGATCTTTCCCAATCTCCATCAAAACACGGAATGTCGCTCGAATCTCACAGAAAATTCAATCATCGGCCACTGCTATCATCATTTCATACACACAACAAAATGCCTCATTCGAGGAACACAACCATGAAACAATAGCTGGAGGAATCAAGTTTATCGAGGTAGATTTAGAACTAAGCAAGTTATAAATTGATTAAAAATTCTGGAGTTGAGAATTAAAAAAGAAGTGAGTGTGGAAGAGAGAGAGAGAAACAACGCCGGGAATCGCAGTGAAACGCAAGTCAGAGAAAGAGGGAAAGCGACGTCGTGAGATGGAGAGCAGAAAGGTGGTTGAACAAGAAGTAGATTAGTGGGGCCGTATTTGAAGTCTGTAGGGTCATACTGGTTTAAGACCGCCTAAATTAATCCCTCCGCCCCACATTTCTAATCCCAAAAATTTCCAGCATAAAATTTAAGAAGAATTGTTGGTCGTAAATAAATGCAGTAAAGTCCTTAAAAAGTGTGTAATAATTTATTATTTTAGAAAAAATATAATAATTATAGGAGATTTTGAAAAGAAAATAGAGTCAACAATTGTACAACGAGTATATTTTATTTAATTTTTATTCAATAATTATTAACTAAACATGTTAACATACAAACATATTATATTGTTTTATGTGTTCTGATAAGAAGCTAGAATTTTAATTATGTTCTTACTGGTCTAACATATTTTGATGATTTCTTTATTTATGCATATTGTTTTATAGTACAACCCAAACCATTCAATTGAAAATTCTCAATTTTAGATTTGCAAATAAATAATGTTCATCGTCCTCATAATTTATTATCACGTATGGATGTTAATTCGGTTAATCAAAAGTTTGTTCTAAATTTTGCGAAATCAACGAATTAATTTTTTTTTAATTTGGTTCGGAGTTTAACAAAAAAATTCTCTGTTCTGATTGACTCGATTATAATCGAAATTCTAAAAATTAAAAACAAAAAAATTATAAAAATGATTATAATTTGTTTTATTAATATAAATATATAGAAAAAAATGATAATTTTACTATCACGTGTGGATTTATTTGAAGCTAAAAAAAGCTTGGGTTGTAGCAGTGTTTTGACTAGAATTCCACAAGTTCCATATTCAAATTTAAGGATAAGATTGCTAGTTAATCTTTGTTAGAATGCTTAAGACAGTAAGAAATAAAGATATGTGAATGTAAGAAATGAGTGAATCACCCTTTTACAACCATTTATTTTAGAAATAAATGATTGAGATCAAGTTAGTGAGTGTTTCAAGTAGCTGAAGCTTATTAATAAATGTTGAAAGCGGTTGAAAGTTGTTGAATGTTGTAATTTGCAAGTGCTTGCAAAAAAGTGTTGAAAGTTGAGAGTAGAAAAATAGTATTTATAAATGTTAATAATATACTCCCTCCATCCCGTTATTTGTGGCTCACTTTCCCGAAAGGGGTGTCCCATTATTTGTGTCCACTTTCCTAATTTGGTAAAAAATTACTCCTACTCTATCATATTCTCTCTCATACTTTATTACATTATCTCTCATACTTTATTATCTTTCTCTCATACTCTCTCATTCTCTTACTCATTTTCTTTCTCATACTTTTTCATCTACTCTCTCTCTCAAACTTTATTATCTACTTTCTTAATTTCCGTGTCAAAACCAACTAAGCCACAAATAGGGGTGGGCAAACAATTCGGGTTCCCGCGCCCGTATCCGTCCCGTTCGGGTCGGGAAAAACGGGTACGGGTAGCCGTTACGCGGGTATCCGCAAAAAATCAAGCGGGTCGGGAACGGGAACGGGTTTTATTCTTAGATACCCGTTCCCGAACGGGTACCCGCATTAATATATAATTTTTTTTTACATGAGGTCCTCTTGCGTAGAGGTGGGCACGGGACGGTGCGGGTACCCGTTTGCATGTTTTGTGCCAGCACTAGAGTGTGACTAAATAGTTTTCCATGGTAATTTTAATTATAAGAATTTATGGTTTCATAGTTGATAAGCATATGATCGGTTTTATAATTATAATTTATGGTGAAACACCATTGGAACATAATTTATAAAATAGATTATCTACTCCTATAGTCCTATTTAGTGGTTTAAATATATTGGTATTTTTTAATTTTAATTTATGTTTTTAAAATTTTATTTATTGGTATTTTTTAATTTTTATTTATGAATTTAATAATATTTGCGGGTAAACACGTACCCGTACTGTATCCGCGCGGGTACCCGTTCTATGCGGGAACGGGAATGGATATAAAAATCAATTACCCGCAGGCGCTGCGGGTACCCGTCCCGTGCCCACCCCTAGCCACAAATAATAGGACGGAGGGAGTAATAGATTATTCACTTTTTAAATAAAAATTTAATTTACATCACATATTATTTAATAAATTTAAAATTGCTATACGAATGAAATTGAAAAAATATTTTTATTTATATAAAATAATATTTTAATAATAAATATCATTAAAAAACTAATAGCTAAAAAAATTATTATAACTAAAATTATTAATTAAAATACAATAAAAAATAAACATCATGTTCATAAAATAATCAATCATATCGGCCTATTTTATATTAAAGGAACAATATAAATTATAATATAAACAATTAATTCTATTAATTTGTTATTAATTAAAATATAAAAGAATAAAATAATATAGTAATTAATCAAAAATTGTGAAAAACCATGAAGCTATCAACTTCAGCAAGTAAATAGTAGCTTACGAAAATTCTCTATCTTGGGACTAAAATAGAGAAACTGCTTCTATAAGTTGTTTCTCCCAATTCCCAAACATCTCGCCTTTCAATACAGCTAAAAGCTAAAAGCTGTTTGTCATAAGTTGTTGCAGTTGATAGCTTATTGAAAACAACTTATAGTTGAAAGTTGCCTCGAAAAACGAAATGAGTGTTTGGAAAATGCAGCTGTTAGAGTCAGTTTCTCTATTTCTCCTCCAAATAAGCTGATTTTTGTAAGCTGTTATCACCTGGCTTATTTCAACAGCTTATCACTAATACTAAAAAAATACTAATACTACTTTTTAAGATAAATTTATTCTTAACAAAATTTATTAATTCTAAAATTACTCATAATCCAAAAATTAAAACAATAATACTTATATTTATCTTATTCAAATATTTTAAATTTAATAGACATTTATATGTTATATTATATATATAATTTCTTAATTACTCGAAATGTTTAATATTCTGTATTGTAATCAATAGACTAATATATAATAATAGATAAATATTATACTATTTTATGATACTTATAATAAGTTATAATAAATATTTATAACATATTTAGATTAGCTCTGCAGTTGAAAGCTGGGTTATAGCAGCTTAAGCAACTTCTTTATCTTTACTATATTTGGTAGGGAATTTCTGCTAAAAGCTCGGTGTTTCAAATACTACAGCTGCAGTCTGTTCCAAACACCACCTAAATAAACTTCAGCTACTTCAGTTATCCCTTCATCTAATGGTCCCAAAATTACCATCTAAATATAGACATTTTCAAAACGGACAACATAATCGCAATAAATTCATTGCAGATTAGAGAAACAACATAGGATTATTAATTGAGTGAATATTAGATCTGATAGAAATTACGGAGAAATAGAAAGAGTTGAACTAACGTGGATTAGTATTTAGTTGGCCCTCTATTTGAAGTTCGTAGTTTCATACTGTTTTAAGAACACTACCTAAATCTTCATAAATGGGCTTCCTATCAAATACTGTTAACTAAAAAAATCATATAATATACATCATATATAACACCACTTTCTTAATTACAGCAAAAAACTCAATCCACGAATAATGTGCAGATAGCTAAGCATATATGTGCATAAACTTTAATCTAAATGTGCACACAAATTTTAAGTGCGTGAACCGCAAATTTAGAAATTGAAATCTTCTAGTCCATACAAGAATCAAAATTCAAGGCAAAGAAATGACTCCAGGAAGGCAAGACAATTCATTACCCACAACATCTATTCCAAATCAACCACTAATTCGAAATTTATACCCCAATTATGCACATTCTAGTTTGAATTTAAACCCTAGAATTGATTCAAAAGTTGCATTATAAGAACAACAATAATCTCGCACATTCAGTTTCGAAACCAAACACAAGCATATAATTGATCTTACATAGTATTTGCTCTTCGCCGTGACCACAAAAAGCCGCCAATGTCGACGCCGGTTACACAGGCATCCCCTCGTTTCCAAAACTGTTGTATTTTCGAACTACCGCGTAGCATAGCGTCGCGTCGCCTCGGTTGTGGATGATAAATCGAGCAGCGGTGATTTTGGGAGAGAATCGAGCAGCGGTGATTTTGGGAGAGGATGAAGAGCAGTGGTGATTTTGGGCGAAAAGCCCTAGATCTACAATATCAACTCCCCCTCTCCAATTCTCATTCTACAATATTTTGTTTTTTTTTTCCAGTTATGCCCTTAATGAAGCCAAGATGTGCGAAAATAATGTAAAAAGAAAATGATTTTATGAAGTGATCTCAATCATCCATCCCTCTTAATCAATGGTCTTAGTGAGTTCTTGTTTCTCTCTATAAGGGGGTGTTCACAATATAAGACCCCTATATATATATATATATATATATATATATATATATATAAATGTTAAATTAATATCCACACAATACACAATTAATAAATATCTATACAATAAGTATTTGTAGTTGAAATGCTAGTGGAACACGAGATTGTGAAAGAGACGATTCCAACTATTAGGCCTACATGATCTTTTCTCCCACATTCTTATGATAGTATACAAACACTACAATGTGAAAAGGGCCGAGTATTTATTGGGCCAAGTACCACGTAGGCCCAGAAAAGCTAATTAATTACAACTACAACGGGTATTTAGGCTCATATTATCTTCGTGTGCGTTACTATTTCCAATTGTAAATGCCTAAATGTTTATGATTTGATTTAAGATTATTGTAAATATTTAGATATTTATAGTTGAAATGAGAATGAAATACGAGATTGAGGACATACGACCAGAACTGTTAGGTCCATATGATCTTCCATCCCATTCTTATTTTCAAACTATAAACACATTATGATTTGAATTTTAGATGATAGTGGGAAGCTACTGGAATATGAGATTGTGGGACATACTAACCCGCATTAGGTTACTATCCATATTTAACGCACGTGACAGAATATCAGGGCATAACCGTACATTTCTGTTCTATTCTAATATTTTTTGGTTATGCCGGTGGAGCTACTTCACTTTTTGTGCAGTGGAATAAAACGGGAAACCCTAATATTTCAAGCAATAGCGTTAGAAAAAAATTATTATCATATCTTTTACTCTATTATCTTCTCTCTTCTACTTTATTACATTCTCTCTTCTATTTTATCATCATTTCTCTCATACTCTCTCATTATCTTACTCATCTTCTCTCTCATACTTTATTATCTACTCTCTCTAATACTTTATCATCTACTCTCTTAATTCCCGTGTCGAAAAGAACGTGGCCACAAATAGCAGGACGGAGGGAGTAGTTGCTAACTCGTTTCTTGAAGCAATTAATAGACGTCATTGAGTTCTAATCCGATGTGACTCGTGACTCAATTTTGGTAATTGCAACAGAAAATATAATCTAAATATTTATATATAATTTGTTTCGAGCATAAATATTACTAGTACAATCAATGCAACGAGAAGATAATCTCAATGTTTAATTGATTTGAGATTATATTATAATTATGATATCAAGAAAATTATCTTATGGTAAGAGTGTGATTATAAATGCTTGTTGGAAATATTTGTTATTCATTTTTGTCTAAAGTAGGAAAATAATTTATTTTTAGCATAAATATGAGATTTTTGGTATTAATATTAAAAATGTATTTAAAAACCGTATAAATCAATATGAAAAACCAATTGCAGTATTTTTAAGAACCCAAAAATATATGTTTGTAGCTTTCAATTATTTGACGCCTTAATTATAAAGAAAATATAATATAAGTAGATTTTATAGCACTAAAAGAAATTATTTATACTATTGAATAACAGATAAATATTTTGAAAAATCATTTGAAAACCATCCCTAAGTAGTTGATTGTTTAGTTTTTCGATCCAATTACTTTTTTTAATAATAGAAAAAGGTGCTAACTTAGATGTTAAGAAAAAAGTGGCTAAAGAAAAGGCAAAAAGCAGGTCATTAACGAGTGGATCTGATCTAATTGACCGTAGCCACCACTCAAGTGTTGCACTCATTTTTTAAATCGACAAATAATTTTTGGTGTGTGAGAGAGAGAGAGAATTGATGTTTTCTTGCTACGTCTAGATGAACGTGGTTGGTTTTTAGGAAAATGTACTTGGTATCATAAAGGACAAAAATAAATTATAGTAATAAAAGTGATTATAGAATTGAAATAAGATTTTGAAGTGAGAAATGAGTCATGGCTTGTTATAATGTGCAAGAGGGGGGGTTGGCTGGCAAGAGGCTTCCTAGTGGCTAGCCCACTATAATATGCTGATTTAATTTATTTTATAAAGTATATATAATAGGAGCTTTAGATCTTCAAGTCAACCTGCATATCATACATGAAAATGATATATGAAAATATTTAACAATTACTATGGTGTGCGGATTCAGATGTGCACCCCACGTATTTTAAATCAAACAGAATTCTAAGTTTATAATCAATTTTTAAAAAGTTACTATTACTTAATTTTCCAAGATTGCAAACTTTATAAATTATTATTATTTTTTTATGATAGATCCGCTCCGGACTATATATGATTTTGAAAACATAAATATCACAAGAACTACTAATTCATGACCTCTTATAGTATTGAAATTAACACAAACCATGCGTACCAATAATTCAATAATGTTTGGCATTTTTCATTAAATCCAAATTGATAAGTAAGATATTTTTATCACCATATCATGATATATGGTAGAAAACAAAATTATTATTTTATTAATACCCTATTTTTATAATCGATTTATTGGGATTTGCATTGGATGGGATATTCCACGGACGGACTTCTATTCCTTCATTTGCTTTTATACGGGGCTTTATTCCAATTTTCAGTTTTCATGACTTAATTCAATTAACTAATTAATTAAACTAATACTAACCATATATTAAAATATACTTCGTGCACTTATTATAGTGACTGCTAGATATTTTTTTTACAAATGATTTAGAAAACTCAGAGCAATAAATAAAATAGTAGCGATATGTTAGGTTATTACGAATTGGATATACACATCAAATAACGATTATAATTTTTTTTTCTCGTTAATTATTATACACTTTAAACGTTACCTTTTAATTTGATGATAACAAGGCTATTAATTGACAAGTGAGCTGGTGCTATCAAAACTATTGCTGCAGTGCTGACAATCAATTGATGTGGATTAAGTAAGGTGAAATAATCAAGAAAATAATTGTCTCGTTACATCACATTCACAACAAAACGGAATAATTAAAACCAGGATTATTTGGAACTTTGTGCGTCACCATTATACTTAACCTTTTATAAAATAATTATAAATTTGGTTCATACAATTCGATTCCAATTTTTTTTTGAAAAATTGAATTAATGATAATTTATTCTATGAATTATTCCGACAAAATTTTTGGGTGCAATTAAAGTTGCGTAGGCAGATGAGTAGCTACAACCAGTGTCTTAATGAAATATAAATCTTGGTTGTTAGTTGTGTCAGGAATAATAATCATGCAAAAAGGCTCATTAATTAATTTTTTTAATCTTAATTTTTCTCAATTGGGTAGTAATTTAATATTAGCAAATTTACTTGTCCTCTCTTCAGTTTAGTGTGACGATTTTTCATATATATGTGAGGAAAGGATAAGATTAAGGTCACGATAATCGACATGAAAAATTTGCTGTTGCTACTTAACGTGTACACTTATTTTATCCGAACATAACATATTTACTACAATAATAATTTCAAGCTCTACTTTAAGTAACGTCAGATTTCAAGCTAAATACACCTGTCTATATTGACTAGAGTAGATGCAGTAATTTAATTTTCTGAGCCTATTATTTCATTAAAGTTATTAGACGTCACAGCAATTAACGTATTCTATTCTAATCCTAATTTTTTATAGTTCTAAAAAATCATGATTAAAAGAATTGACAGATAGCAAGAAATTGTTCCACACCCAAAGCATATGAAGTGAATGATTGGTTATTTTACGAAAGCAAGATTTATCTAATGCGCAAACATAATAACAAATCGTGTTTTTTTCCA
Organism: Lavandula angustifolia; assembly: GCA_028984105.1. Taxonomy (NCBI): domain Eukaryota; kingdom Viridiplantae; phylum Streptophyta; class Magnoliopsida; order Lamiales; family Lamiaceae; genus Lavandula; species Lavandula angustifolia. The sequence continues at coordinate 6,302,901 of CM054804.1, read as the reverse complement.
TTAATAAAAGGAGGTTAGGTAAAGCACGCACATTGGACCAAATGTCCCTAAATCTAAATAAATTAATGAGCCCAAAAGTTATACTTACATGTTCTAAATCTAAAGTTCTTTAAAATAATAATGTTATAATAATTAAAAAGTAAGAAAGGAAATGACACATTTCATCGGTTGGTAATAAAGGCGGATCCAAATTTTCATGAGGGCATCTAAAGTGTAATGTAGAATTTTAGGGAAAAAATAATTTTATTTAATAATTACATATAAAATTAAATCTCGGTATGATCGTAGTGTGTACATCCCCAGTTATATAAATTTATAGGGGCCAAACTTGATAAATCCTCCTTACATATAATAGTGGATAAGCTATACATAAAATATAAATCGTGCAATAACACAAGTTAACGTTACGTTTTTAATTATTTCGTTTGTCTTATTTATTTTGTCTGACTTTCTTAATCGGACTGTCTCACTCTTTTTGTATCATTCTTTATATGATAAGTTTTTACTTATTAATTCAATTACTAAAATAGTACTTCCTCCGTCCCATTGGAAGCGTCTTGTATTTCTTATTGGGTTGTCTCATTGGAAACGTCTTGTTTCTAAAAAAAGCAAGAATATGTGGACAAGATTTAACTATCCAAAAGTCAAACAATATACACCACACATTATCATTTTCTTAACCTCCGTGCCCAAAAGAAACAAGACGCTTCTAATGGGACGGAGGGAGTAGGATTTACACATTTACAAACCAAACTGAAAATAAATGAGTCGAGCTCAATAAGACGAGAGAGTACGAGACAATCAACTCTATTAGTAGACCATTTTCAAAGGGCCGTGAAAATACTTTTAAAAGTGGGGGGTAAAAATGGGAATAAGTGAAAGAAGTGGGGCAAAAAAGCAAAGAAAAGAGAGGGTGAGCCGGTGAGGAAGACATGGAAGGTGGGAGTGTAGATGAGTAAGACACCATTATACTGTGACCGAAAAACAACGAAAAAGTTTCCCACGATATAAATTAAATTTTATATTTTTTTTGTTTTTTTTTCGATTTCACTGTCAGCCATTAAAAACCCTCGATCAAATTCCTTGAAAGACACCTCAACTCTCGGTGAAACTCACTTTTGTCTATGTCAATAAAACCAAAGAATGCGCCTTTCTCTTTCCTTCATCCCTTCCTGTCGTAGAAGGGGATTTACAAAGCAAGAATTGAGAACCCCTCTCCTCTCTCTCTCCCCGGTTATATAGCTGCTGACATTATTGATATGATTATTGGTTGAGTTTGAAGAAATCTGCTTTCTCCTTTCTGGATATCGAAGCAATCTAGGCCCATTTGGTATTTCTCTGTTTCTTGAATCTTCTGGTTCGTTTCATGCGTTTTCTCCTTATTCTCATCGAATCTTGAGGGTTTTGAGATTTGTGGGGAGGCCCATTTGCCAGAGATGCAATTTTGTGGGAAGAAATCCTCTTTTCTTGTTTTTATCCTAGATGGGATTTTCATGTTTTTCTGAGATCTGTTTATTTTGCAATATTTGTTAACCGTTGCCTGATTGTGTGATGATTTGCTTTTCTTGATTTGTTTGTTTGGGGTTTTCCATTCTGACTTCTGATTGGTGGTTATGTTTCCCTTTATACCTAACATTGGTCCATTTTCTTGTAGTCCTTGTAAGTTTTCAAGGTTTGGTGTGAAATTCTGAATCAGTCGTTATAGGTTAGATGAATAATAAATAATAATACAGCCTCATTGATGTGTAGTCCAAAGGGCTAAGAGTCTATAGCCTCACTATATGTTCTTGGCCTATTGTGGTGAATAAAATACCCAGTGGCTGAATTTTCTGCTGTATCTATAGCCTATTAAATTTGATCTATTCTTGTTTGGAAGCTTTAAATCATCAAATAGGTGTTTATCAACACATTTGCTGCATTATGTTTTCAAGCTGACTTTTATCTCCCTTGTTGCAGTGTGTAGATCTCTAGTTTTGGTATGAGATTTAAATTTCTACTTTTTTTTGGGGGTCAAATTCTGTCCTTTTACTTTGATTTACTTGTATCAAGAATTATTGTTCTTTTGTTAGTGCAATACTCTATCTCTCTCCCATACACAACTTTTCATATACACATTGTTAGAAGTCTTTCCAATTCTTTGGTGGCTCAGATAAATTCAAGTTGAGTGTCTTGGAATAGACTGGAATTTACTTCCTTTAAATTAGATGGACTACTTTATACTACTTGTTAATATGTAGATTTCTATGATGCTATTGTTGGGGTTTCATTTTTTGCATTTATGTTTTGGTATTGAGTTATTTCACCTCATAAGATAATGTTAATGCAATGTGGTCTGCTTAATTAGTTCCTTGTTTCTGCACTATTGCAATATAGAAGCTTAGAGTGTTCCTTTCTGTTTCCTTATTGAACATTTTTTCTGGAGTGTAGGTTCAAGAATGGAAGGGGAAATCTCGTGGGTGAGTCATTCTATCGACAACTTCGATAGTGACAATGTGGGATTCGATTCATTCTCCGACCTAAATGAAGAAACCGACATAGATGTTGCTGGTGTTTCCATGGATCTAATTCTACCCGACGATCTTTTGGAAAGGATACTATCCTATCTCCCCATTGCAAGCATCTTTAGGGCTGGCAGCGTGTGCAAGAGATGGAACGAGATTGTGACATCGAAAAGGTTTCTATGGAACACTTCTCATGCATTATCACAGAAGCCTTGGTACTTCATGTTCACTAGCTCCGACGATCCGTTTGGCTATGCATACGACCCCATTCTCCGAAAGTGGTACAGCATCGGCCTCCCCTGCATCGAGAAGTCCAACTGGTTCATGGCATCATCGGGCGGGCTAGTCTCCTTCATGGACAATGACAGTAGGAGCGAGGTCTACGTATGCAACCCGATAACCCGATGTTTCAAGAAACTTTGTAATCCTCCAGGCCCACAATTCCCGGACTACAGCGCCTTAGCAGTCTCGGCCAGCACCACGACTCACTCCTACAATGTCTCAATCGTAAAATCCAAGCAAGTCCCAGAGAATTTCTTCCAGTGGGATCTCTCGATTCACGTTTACGACTCGGAAACAACGAGGTGGATGACGAGTCTAACGGAGATTTTATCCGGGTGGAGAGGCGGAGATGAGAGTGTGATATGTGATGGGGTGTTGTACTTCTTGATTTACTCAATCGGAGGTGGAGTCCCGGATAACCGGCATGGCCTAATTACGTATAACCTCAAAACCCGTTCAAGGAACAGCTTATTGATGAAGGGTTTTATCCCGGTCCCTTGTTCTTTAACTTGCGGGCGTTTGATGAACTTGAAGGAGAAGCTCGTGATGGTTGGAGGGATAGGGAAACCCGACCGGCCGGGGATTATCAAGGGGATTGGGATTTGGGTTTTGAAGGGGGGTAAAGAGTGGTTGGAAATTGCAAGAATGCCTCATAAGTATTTCCAAGGGTTTGGTGAGTTTGATGATGTGTTTGCTAGTAGTGGGACCGGTGACCTCGTGTACATCCAGAGCTACGGGGCGCCTACGCTCCTTGTTTTCGATATGAATCAGAAGGTGTGGAGGTGGTCCCAGAAGTGCCCTGTCATCAAGAGGTTTCCCCTGCAGCTGTTTACCGGCTTTTGCTTTGAGCCGAGGCTGAAAATTGCGCCCTAATTTGCTCGTTGATCGGGTTCTATGTAAGCTGCAGCCTTTGATGTGGTTTGGTTCTCTTTTTTGCTCTGGGTGATGGTATTAGGTGGAAGGCAGTGCTTTTGTTGAAAATGTTGATGCCATGATCATGATTCTTTTTGTGTAAGGCATTTGAGAATTGAATTATGGTGGATAGAAATCAAGTTGAGAACCTATTTATTGAATGGCGTTTGCATATTAGTGGTGAAAGTCTTGACTTTATTATCTTTTGAGTCGAGTAATTATCTGTTTTATGAAGAATCTTGGATTTGAGAAAGAATCTTCAACAGATTGCAACTTTTCCCTCTAGGTCTTGCCATCGGTAGATTTTGCATTGTTGGTAGATGAACTCGACTTAAAAGATATTGGTAGAATTCGAATCTTTTTAGTCTTTTAATTGAAATGGGATTCAAAATTAAGAATTAAGGTTTGAATTAGTAATTTTTTTCAAAATTTTTAAAGAAAAGATGGGTTTAAAATCAAAATGAAGATTGAAATAATAAATTTTAAAGAAATTCAAGAATGTACATGTTTCACATGATTTTAGTCGTGTGGAGCTAAGTCAAATATGGGAAAAAATGTTATTAAACCTTGTTGGGAGTAGTTACTAGTATTATTTTTATATTACAATTACAATCCCATGTAATAAAATATATGCTTCATGTCCCCTTGGGATGGCAAAGTTGGTGAAGGTGGTTGGCCCGAGACCGATAGGTCCTGGGTTCGAATCCCACTGGAAGCAACTTTGTGGAGCCTGTCACCTATGGTTAGCCTAGGGTGGTTGAACTCTCTGCGTGTGGTTTGCGGTGCTACTGCACAAGGAGCGGGGTTTACCTAGTGCGCACCGAAGGTAGCGGCTGCGGGTTCCACGTATCAAAAAAAAAAAATATATATATATATATATGCTTCATGGCATGACACGTTGACATATTACTGAAAAAATTGTAGAAATCATGATTTCCAAATAATGACAAATATATATATATAGAAAAGGATCCAAAATTACACAAAAATCGAATTTGGGCACGGTTTATATTGAATGTGATGTGAAAGTGAGTTGGAAGTCCCAACAAGGAAAGTCGAAATTAGTTTGAATTAAGGAATGATCCTCCTCCTCTCACAAGGATTCCATTGAAGTCCAGCATTAACTATACATCCAAAAAAGACTTCACACACCGCACGAATAAACCCCCCTCTCTCTCTCTCTCTCTCTCTCTCTCTCTCTCTTCTTGGGCTTCCTTCCTCGCGTTTCTCAGTAGATAACGGGCGCGGAAATTATGAAGGACTGGGGTTTGGATCTGTTCTACTCGAGAACCGCCGTAATGGACTTGGACGATTCCAACTCGTCTCCGACCGCCAGCCATCAATCGGACTTCGCCTTCGCCTTCAACTTCAACGACAGCAACTTCTCCGACCGGTTGCTCCGGATCGAAATTATCGCGAACTCTCCCGACGCGCGATCGGAATCGGACGGCTGCTGCGGCCTCGCTGATTGGGCGGGGCGCCTCTGCGATCTGCGTCGCCGGGATATTGCGGAGAAGCGGCATGGTGAGCAAGTCAAACTTTAAGTCCAACCTGCGTGTTTGCTTTGCTTGTTGATTCATTTTTTTCGTTAGAGTTTTGTTTGATTAACTATTGAGTTTGGAATAAACTGGATTGGTGAAGATATCGTTGTATTTTGCCGATTTTTTTGCCTGAAATCAACTGTGTTGATTGAGTTGATTTTTTTCTAGAAATGCTAGTGTTTCATCGTGTTAATGCATTTGCGATGTTGTTTTACACATGGTTTTGTCATGCTTATGCTGGTCTGGATTAATTGGCGCTTGTTTGCAGCTTCGGATGTTAGTAATTGCCCGGAAGAGCAGGTATACGATTGTCAGCAGCCGGATGTTGAAGACGGCATAGGCGACGAGGATAATGATGAAGTTCCACTTAAAATGATCGAAGATTCACCATCAGGTATTAGAATGGAAATATACATTGTTTCTTTTTAATTGCTTGGTAGTTCAAAGGGATTTTATCTGAGCAGTAACGTTCCATATTATTGTCTCTGCTCTGAGTAGAACTTTTATGTGAATTGTGAATTAGTAGACGAATCTGCAAAAGATGATGCAGAGCCTAGTGAAGAAGATTCGAGAGTTTTAAGAGTTAAAACACTACATATAAGTTCCCCAATCTTAGCAGCGAAGAGCCCGTTCTTCTACAAGTTATTGGTTCTGGTTGCTGATTGGTTCTAATCATTTTCTCATGTTAGTTCTTTGTACTGCACTGTTGTTCGGCATTAATTAGCTGTATCGTACACTCAAAATAACAATCTTCCTTTGCATATAGTCTATGGTGGTGGTGTTTATCCTGGGCTTGGTGCAGTCACAGATTTGCTCTTTTCTTGATAAGTGCAATTTTTATATTTGCTTAACTCTTTTGTCAACATAACAGAGGAAGCTGCACTCATGGAGCTTCTGAATTTCATGTATAGCAATACATTGAGCATCAACGCACCTCCTGCTTTACTCGATGTGCTGATGGCTGCTGATAAGTTTGAAGTCGTTTCATGCATGAAATACTGCTGCCACCGATTAAGGAACCTCCCCATGACTCCAGAGTCTGCATTAGTTTATCTTGATCTTCCTTCTTCCATTCCTCATGGCTGATGCAGTTCAACCACTAAACGATGCACCTAAACATTTCTTAGCTACCCGTTACAAATATATATCAAAGTAAGATTCCTCTTACAATCTTAGATCTCTACTTAAAAGGGCCAAGTCGGAATCCAATTATGATCATTTCTAAATGTGTGTCATGATTTCATTAGGTATCAAGATGAGATCATGAATTTGCCTCTTGCTGGGATTGAGGCAATCTTGTCCAGCGACGACCTTCAAGTAGCATCAGAGCGGCATGGTGCCTATATCCGTTACCCTTACATGTCTTGCCGCAAGCTGAAGAAGCTTCTGATCTGCCATGACTTCGACCACGATTTTGCAACCAAAGTGGTGGTTGATGCCCTGTTCTTCAAGGCTGAGGTCCCACATCGCCAAAGAACTCATGCCTCGGACGACGCATCCTCCTCCACAAGGAAACGCTTTGTGGAGCGTTCGTACAAGTACAGACCCGTGAAAGTGATCGAGTTTGAACTCTGTGTTTTGAAACCCGGCCCGGACCGGCCGGTTCGACCGGTTTGGCCCGAAACCGGTCAAAAATCCAGGCCGAGTGACATGTTGACTCGGTTTTCCAATTGACCCGGTGTGACCCGGCCGGTTCGGCCGGTTGAACCGGTGACCGGGTCGACTCGTTTTTTTTTTTTTTTGAATGTGTTATTTTATGTAGGGCTGTTATCAAACCGGTAATATGAGTTCGAGCTCGGCTCGATAAAATTTTATAATGTTTGAGCTCGGTTCAAAAGCTCGATTAAATATAAAAATAAAATAATTTTTAATTTTTTAATTCAAGCTCGAAAGCTCGAATTCGATACAGAAGTTCGAATTTGGTACTCGAATTCGATACCAAAGCTCAAAACTTCACTCAAGTGGGATTAGCAATGAAAGGAGGGGATAGGGTTTATATAGAAAAATTTTGTTCTCAACTTCCATTCATTTTCGATGTGGGATGACAACACTTTGGAAGTGAGAATAAAAGAAGTGTACAACACCCATTTATTTCTTTCCTCCATCCCACATCGAATATATATGAGAAATGAGAAACAACATAAGCCTATATATAACTATCTACTTCTTCCTTTTTTTCTTTAAATTTTTTCGTTAATTAATAATAATAATAATAATAATAATTAAAATTATTAATAATAGTAGCTATATATTTATATTTAATCATATATTAAAATAGCTATATATTTATGTAATTTAATCATATATTTATGACGTCACACCGAGTCGACCCACCGGTTGAACCGGTCAAACCGGTAAAAAAAAAAAATTCTGGGTCAATGACCGGGCCGGTTTTAAGAACACACCGCACCAGCAATATGTGGTATACTTGGATCTCAAGAGGGAGGAGTGTGAGAATCTGTTCCCGTCCGGGCGAGTATACTCTCAAGCATTCCATTTAGGTGGGCAAGGGTTCTTCTTGTCTGCACATTGCAACATGGATCAACAAAGCTCGTTCCATTGCTTTGGTCTGTTCTTGGGTATCAAGAAAAGGGGTCTGTCTCATTCGCAGTCGACTATGAATTCGGCTGCTAGGTCACGGAGGACTACACCAAGCAAATACAAGGGCAACTATACATTCACTGGTGGTAAGGCCGTGGGCTACCGGAATCTTTTCAGCATACCGTGGACTTCTTTTATTGATGAGGATAATCTCTATTTCATCAACGGCTTGCTTCATCTTAGGGCTGAGCTCACCATCAAACACTGAGACAGGTACTAAGTAGTGATGCCGCATTCTAACATTCGTAGTTCGATTTGCCATGTTAGAAATGATTACTAATTTCACAAGCTTATTGTACACATGAGAAGGTTGTAAATATGTCGTTTTGGGAAAATGCTAATTTCACTTCCTTGACAAGGGCAAGTTTCTTGAAACAGAATGAAGCCGTGTGAAGTAAATTAAGGGAAAAATGCATACATATAGTCTAAATACAATACCAGGTCCCTCATATTACGGAGCGTATATAAATGTAAGAATTTGATTGTAGCATGTTGGCATTTGCATTTATTCAGTCCCAACAATCTTCTTCTTTAGTGCTTCTTTGTCTGTTGCTAGTTCTTTTCTACTAGACTGCAAAACATCCCATATAATCATCACTACTAATAGACTGTTCGGGAGTGTACGGAAAGTTTACAGTGTTGGTTCGGATATCCTACCTTGAAGAGGAGATAACGGTATACGAACCACCCAGTGTATCCGAGCCCAACCAACTCCAAGATCTTGGGAAGCTGATGACCAGAAACAAGAGGTAAAGAGACTACATCTACACATAGAAAAGGAGAGAAGAATGCAAGCAGACTTTGTTGAAGAACTTACCAATGGGACTGAGTTGACTGCCCCTACCAGGGTGGAAGCTAACCAGACTGCAACAATGGCACCACCACCGTATGCGATAACAGTAGTTTTGTTCTCGAGAGCGTCCCACTGATTAAGAAATCAAGAATCACTGAGGTGAGGTGAGAAATATGAAGTGGTGAATAATGTGGGGATGGTTAGGGAGGAATTTACCTTCTTCTTTAGGTCGGTGAAGAGTTCATTGGTGTCGAGTGAGGCCTCGTCGGATGAAGAGGCCTTGACAAGGAGATGGGAAGACCTTCTGGACTCTGGTTACAATGGCAGAGTCCCAAATTGAGCACAAGTTTATCAAGGGAAAAAGAATTGTGGAATTTGAAGCAAGTTGGTTTGAACAAGAACTATTTGAAACCATTTCATCAAGTTGGTTAGAAACTTCATTCCATAAGTAACAACCAAATTTATGCAAGTAGTATTCTACTCTAATGTGCAATGCTAAGGGCCTCCAAGACAATTCACTTCTACGAGGGTGATAGATCTGGAGTTCTATCTCTCCCCATCCCGTATATTTAAAAAAAAACTGGTATTGATTAGTTACATCCATAAGCATGCCTTAATCATGTACATTATGCCAATAATTTCCATAAAAAAAAAAACACTTTTTATTAGTTATATGCATTTTCATGAAACTATTACTACAAGTTTACACTACATTACTCATGTAAATTCCCAAGAACTTTTATAGAATAAAACTGAAAAAACTGATTTTGATTACAACATAGTAATAATTATGTAGTACATTATACCATAACCAAGAAATTAACATAAATCTAGAATTTCAATTAGAATTTCATCTTAACACACAAGATATAAATAGAAAAAATGTACTCCCTCCGTCCCACTCATTTTGTCATGTTGACTTTCTAAGACGGAGTTTAAGAAAGTGAATATTGTGTTGTTAATGCTTGTGGCCCACAACATAATTAATTTTCTTAATTGTAATGACTCCAACTAATTAGCAGAAGGGGAAACTGTTTTACTGTTATTTTTATTTCATGTTATTCTATTTGAATTTTTTTTAACCGTATTTGACCAAATTTTTTTTGGTGGGAAAATTCTGTTATGTGATGTCTAAATAATGAGAAGAAGCAGATTTCGTTTTGGAGGGAGGAAAACGCGGCAAACAAACAAAAAAGATTCAAAAAAGGGCTTTTCATCCAAATTCAGCATAATTGAAAATAAGTTTCAAATTTCCCACCTATTCTTATCTATATATAGAGGCAGTAGAAACAAATCATTCCAGTACAAATATTCATTACAAAAAGATGAGAGTTATGCGAAGCAAAAACTTGTCAACCGACGAGAGGAATGGCAGTGGAAGCTGCCGCTGCCATTTTCTGCTTGGTTTGTGCAAATGCGAAAAAACGGTGGTCTCTGCTATTATGCTAAGCCTCTAGCTTTATCTCCAAGATTATGAAAAAGAATTTTTTATTTTTTTTTATCCATATTATTTTTGAAGGTCAATGTTGAGACGAGTCCATTGGCCGACACGTGGCTAAATGATGCTTTCTCATTGGCTACTTTCCTATCTTTACATCTAGCATGGGTACTTTTTAATTTTCGCGTACTAAATAAGTCTTGCACAATAGTAGTACAATACTAATCTTATGTACGTAACATTGTTTCCATTTTATCCACTATTCTCTCCGACCGACTATTAACATCCTACATTTCTTTTTAAGCGGTTACGCATTTAGTGGGTGTTTGAAACAACTTTTTGTAAGTTGCTTCAGTTTTAAGCTGGTGTTGGGGTGTTTGGGACTCCCAGCTTAAGTTGAAATTCTCTAAAATTGGGTCGAAAATAGAGAATCAACTGAAGCTGCTCCACCCCAGCTTTTAGCTTTCAGCTTATAACTTATACTTTTTCCGTACCAAACTACCCCTAATAATTTTATTTAATTCCAGAACTATCCCTAACCCTAAGACTTTGTGAGATTACATTTTTATCATATCTGCCGCGTCTCTTCTCTTCTCTCTCTCAATTCTTCATAAAATTTATGGAGGAATTTTTATGTATTTTGTTTGTATGATGAATTTATACAAATAAATAGTATTTAACATATAATTGTATACTATATTTATTATGATACAATTTTATAATATATATAATATTTAGATTAATTTAGTATTTTATAGTATTAGATTGAAATTGTAAGCAAAAAATAAATATTGAATAACAATTATTTCTGAATTTTATTATTTATTATAAATAATAATTAATAATATTAAGGGCAAAACAGATATTTCTTTTAAAAAATAACAATAAGCTACTTCTATCAGCAGTATTCTCAAACACTATTTTCCCCACTTTCAGCAGCTTTCAGCACTTATTTTCAAACACTAACTGATTTTCAAATAAACTGCTTTCAGCACTTATCAATAAGCTTCAGCTACTCCAAACACTCCCTTAATGTTTTGACTTTTTGAAATGACAACAATTATCTCTTCATCTTAAAATGAAATGCTCTTTATTCACTACTCACCTCACATTCTTATATATTCTCTCTCAAAAAATCTATTTTAATGCGATTTAGTTACTATATGAAAAAAAAAATGAAAAAAAATAAAATCAATTGTCTTAATTATGTTTTAATAAAATTTAGATGAATTTTCATTCTTCCTATCAACTATTTCTTTAAAATAGTGTCAATTTTATTTAATACAATTAAAATTTATAAAATATACACATAAATAAAGTATTTTAATCTCAATACTAAAAAAAAGACGTTCATAATGGGACAGACGGAGAATTAAGTAGGCCAAATGGACTCTTACTAATACTTAAGCCCATTGAATTATTTTTTCTGCTTTTGTACGAAATCGACTGAAATTGATGTGATTGAAATACTTTGCGGAACGATTAAGACGGACTACCTAAATTAATCAATTATTTGTTTTAAAGCGGGCATAAATTGATTAAATAATACATAAACCATAAATACACATACTCCCTCCGTCCCATTATTAATGTCCCACTTGCCTTTTTTGGTTGTCCCATTATTTATGTCCCATACCAAATAAGAAAATAAATGAGTGGACCACAATCAATCTAAGCAAGTGGACCTCACCCCTTTATTCTTTTACACCACAACTTTACACATTTACCTCCACTATCTTAATTACAGTGCTGGTCCCAATGGGACATAAATAATGGGACGGAGGGAGTATTATTTACTCCATTTGATCTAATAAAAAATGACAGATATTTGCTTATCCATGAAAAAGATTCATGAAATATATCAATACATAAAAAAATAGATATAAATGGTGGTGAAATATCCAAAATCCAACTAATCCAACTCACACTCGTTGATTAAACAAAGGTAGCCAACACCTAAGAACAACTCAAAAGAGGCTTCTTCCCCCTCTTTTGTTCAATTTGCCACCCCTAAATTCTCTCTCATCGAACATATTATGCAACAACCGAACTAGAATAAGGCCCTTCTCTCTCATCTCATATTTGGAATATAAATATATATTATGCAACAACCAAACTAGAATAAGCCCTTCTCTCTCATCACCAAAACTTATTATTCCATTCTTTCATCTCTTGCCATCTGCAAACTCTCCCATCCATCCTCAAATCCAACCCAAAATGCCAAGGGGATTGCGACAAAACAATCATTCCTTTCTCCAACTATTCTTTTCAACATTAATACCCTTATTTTCTTGATCCATACACTTCAAAATTCTCTCTCTTCGTGTTAGATCAATCAAGAAAACGTGATAAGGGCTTTGAGATCACTGAAAAGGGAGCCTAATTTTCAAGTTTTCTTGCATTTTTCATGTCTTAACATGCATGAAACTTCTTGTTCTTGCTCTAAAGACAACAAGTTTGGCAGTTTTGATGGGAGCTAAAAGGGATTGTATTTGGATTATAATGATTCTTGCATTTCTCTTCAATCATGTTGAAGCATCAAAGAATCAATCTCTAGATTCATTAAACTCGTTCCTCCACAATTATGCCCTCCAAACAATCCCTAAACCTCGTACCGGCCAACTTTACAACATTCCTCCTCCGGCCAACTTCTCCGCCGCCGGAATTTCACTCCTCCGCCTCCGAACCCACAGTCTATGGAACAACGGAGCCAATCTCACCTCCATCCAAATCCCATCAACATCCTTACCATTCCCCTTCACAAAGAGAGTTGACTTAGTGTATCAAAACCTTGGCAATTGGTCAACTTCTTATTACAAAGTCCCAAGCTACTACACATTCATTGCTCCAGTAATAGGCCTACAAGCGTACGACTCCGACGGCGGCGCCGCCGCCGTCGACCTCGACTTAAGAGGAAACAACCCCATCACCATCCATTTCGATAAATTTTCACTCCATCGGCCCGACGTTGGATTAATGCAGTGCGTTAAGTTCGCCGCCGACGGCGCGGTGGCGGAGTTCAGCAACGTCACCGGAGGGAGCTCGTGTGCGGCGAAGAGTCAAGGCCATTTCTCCATTGTAGTTCCGACGATGAGAGAGAGAACGAAGAAAAAGCTGAAGTGGTGGATGGTTGGAATTCCAGCCGCCGTCGGCGGAGTAATCTTGATCGTCGTTCTTGCAATTTTGGGCTTCAAGATATATCGGTGGCGGAGTATGAGAGAGATGGAGAAGATGTCTGAAAAGAGTGAAGGTCTGAACACAGTTTGGATTGGAGAAAGCAGAATGTTTTCTGCTTCAGGTATCAGAACACAGCCAAATCTTGAAACTAGTTATATTCCATAATTATTATTTTCTTTTTTCTTTTTTTGAAAAAAAAAACTTTTGATTTATTTTGTAAGTGAACATATTTGATTTTTTCTGATTTTCTCCAATCAGCTGTATTTCTTGGACTTGCAATAATGATTTTCACAAACACTGTACACATTTGTAACTAGTGTTTGAACAAGCATATTTACGAGTAACGACTGCGAACTTATTGAAAATAGTTATATTCCATAATTGATTTATTTTGTAAGTGAATAAACTTGATTTTTTTTTATCTTCTCTAATCAGCTGTATTTAATGGACTTGTAATAATGATTTTCACACACAAATAATCAAATTAATAATGGGTGAACGAGCATATTTACGAATAACGGTGCGAGTTTTTTTTTTAAATCTGATTCTTAGAAAATTAAAGTGTTGGGTGACGAAGAAAGATACAAATGGTGATACAAAAGATATGCGGACAACCTTTGACTCTTGTTTTTATATAGTTTACCGCCGGAAGCATATTTATCTGATGAGGGCCAACTTGGGTATTAATTTTTATTCTTTAGAACATATACTATATATATTATTGTGTGTAGGAGTGGACCATGAATTGCAATAAACCTGAGGATTTGGTGTTATATAATTTGATTTGTCTATAGTGTGGGGAAATAATATTATGAGTTCCAATAAAAAGTTATTAGGACAATTGGTTCTTAGGACATTGCTTTTTATTGAAAAAAATAGTATTGACAGATGGTGTGATTGTTTATGTATGTGTGAATATATGAAGAATCCCAGCTAAGGCAATCATCATAAATGAATAAATACGATATACGGGCGGCTCCACGATTATGAAAATAGGGTGCAGTGCGAAAGGTTGAATTTCATGTGTGAATTAATAAAATTCGAAAATTGGGTTTTGCCGGGCTCCTCATGTATCCCATGTATGTGATTTTGTAAATATAATATTTGCTTGATTAAGATCAAGACTTCCAAATGTTGATAAATGAGTTGAAGATGGAGTGATTGAAGGCCAGCCAGATACGTCAAATCATCACCATAGACACAATTGCTGATTTATTCTACAAAATACAAACTTCTTTTTTAATTTGTGGTGAAAATGACGTTGTGATTCCCTCAAATTTGAATACTACTCCATGATTGTCAACTGTACAAAGTATTCAATGTAATTCAAATAATTTACCTTACTTGACCATCCAATTGCACATAAACGGGATTTACTCAAAAACAACCGTCCATCGAAGAAAATAATTCCTGTTACGGTGATCAATTATCTTGACTAAGAAATGAAAAGAGGGGGAGTAAGAATAGAGCCATTGAGAATAGCATCAGCAACAATCTTGTTAGCTGCTTCTGTTGCATGAATTCCATCCCAGCTTACATACTTGTAAGGATCATTACAAGCTCCAGCAGTCAAATTCTTACCATTGATCAATTTTGTATTCCCACAATAGACTATAGGGTCAAAATTGTAATCTCCCCCACCATACCCACAGCATGCTCTAGTCCCATATTTCATCCCTGCCCAAAATTCCAACATGAGAGGGAGAGAGAAGTGTTCAATATCTTGATTTTTAGAGCAACATACCATGAGAAGTGGGGTGCTGGAACAGCTCCAGCATTACAGAATGTATGTCAGCATAAACAACATTTGCATCATTAATCTCTCTTCTTGCTTGTCTTAATTCTTCCTCCAACATGGAATTGTATTCTATTACAGCATTGTTGTAAGAAATCATGCATCCAAATGAGTCTAAATCAGAAGTGTTGTGAGGCAGCTCCACCAAGAATGCAGGGTAGCAGCCAATTGGTGCAAGATTTAGTACTAAAAAACTTCTCCCTCCTAATGCATGAATCTCCTAAAATTAAGACAATACGTTATTACACGAAAGAAATAAAATTTATAATTATAAACTCCCTTTTCACCTTTATGGTGTTAGCTATTTGTGACACTACTTCACGAAGATACTGTTTCACTCCATTTATACCTATCCTTTGTAAGTTGCCAGTGAAGTCATTTTGGCCAATGTAAAATGTGTATAGAGACTCTCCAAAGACATTACTTGAAGGGAGCTTTCTCTCTCCTGTAGAAAGAGAGAGAATAAAAAACATTAAAACATGATTCTATTTCTAACTACATTAAAATCATTAATCTTTGCATGATGTTAAATTAGAATATCTTTAATTACCAAAAGAGTGGTGTTCATCTACTTTGGCCTTAAATTGCTTCATTTGATTGAGCTGAATAGCAAGGGAGAAAGGGCTGACGCCGGTAACAAATAGAGACGTTTGTGGGAGTCGAACTGTTGATGCCAATGTTGCAAAGTTGGCACCATGTCTGAAATCGGACCCTATTGACTGCAAATAGGGGCTCAAGAATGGTAGCCCCATGCCTTGTGCTGCACACGAAAAATGTAATAGAAAATCTAGTACGACTTGGATATGTAATATCCATGAGCCTCAGTACCATGTTTATATTACTATTATAACATAAAATTTGCATTATTAGTTTACCTAAAATGAAATTCAATCCATTCTTCGATTGCTCTTGATTATGACAAATAATATCCTATTATTGCCAGCTATGATATTGTTTTTTTGTCACTTAGTTATATATGGACCAGTATAGTCACGGACTATAATGTTTTTAGCATAACTCAATCATGCAAATCACACTAAGCAAGTAAGATAAGACAAGTGAGACGTCCGTGAGATTCGAATTCTCGACTTATCCATAATAGTAGTTGGGTTGTGAAGAAATGAAGCATGAATAAGCATACCTAAAAAGTCAAGAATGACCCTGCCGTCGGTTGCTCGGCCGGCCGGTTTGTTGAAGTAGGTCATGCCGTACGGCAGCCTCTCTGCTGGGAAAGCAGCATAGAATCCTCCGGTATCAGAATTTGAGTCTCCGAAGTTGAAGATGGCCTTAAAACCATGTTTGCCTTGTATTCTAGCAGCTGACGTGGCTATAATAACTGCAAAAACTAGCCACTTTTGCCTCAATGAGCTTCTCCTAACTTCAAGATCCATTATTGACCCCTCTCTGAGTTCAGAAAGTTGATAAAAACTCTGTGTGCCAAATCTGACATATTGGAAACTATATAATTGTATTTATTTATATATATAGCAGTAGAGAACATAAGGGACTGCTTTATCTGTAAGTAACCACATGTGACAATCATAGTACTGTTATTTTTTTGAGAAAATATCAATTTTGGTCTATTAACTTTATAAAATATTCAAGTTTGGTCCTATAATTTTAATAGGTGTCTGATTTTTGTAACTACACTCTTCCCCGGATGATTAAAATAAGACATTTTGTAAAACTTCGAGATAAAAACAATCACTTTAAAAAGTTACGTGAACCCAAAAACAGATAGAGACCATATTACAGAATGAAAATTGAACTCGTTCTAATAATAAAATGTCTAAAAATTAAGATGAGGATTTTTATAATTAAACAATATATAAAGACAATTCGGCCCGCGAAATCTACAAGGCCAGTGAAGTCATTCTTGTGGTAGAGGGTTTTCTGTAAATAGCAGGCCCACAAAACTTTTGTTTAAATCCAGAAGATTTGTTGGGTTTTAGATATTAAAATACTTCTAATGGCGATTTGGCCCACAAATCTACAATGCTTGATTATACTCTATGAGTCTCGTAATTCTTGTTTTAGTTATGTTCTGCGCGTGTTTAAAAAAATAAGTGAAAATGTGTGTGTTAAATTTGTAACACATAAATTAATTTTCCTCTTCAAAAGAAGATAAGAGTAGCCGAATAGAAAAAGAAAAAAAAACAAAGATAAGAATAGGTGATGAGACTATTTAACATTAGTAGTAACTTTTTAATTGGATTAAATAAAAAAATGAAAAATGATTATAATTCCTAAAATTGATGTAATAGAGAAAGTAGTGCGAGGCTACGAGCATCATCACATCATGGACATTTATCCTTCAAGTCCACGTCAACCGTGTACAGCGACATTATCACATGCGCGCAGCTATTACCATTTCAAGATGCGCGACACGTCACCCAATCTACAACGATTGGTGTCCCGCCACGTCTTCTCTTTAACAACCGCAAATCACGGATCTCCATAAATACTTTGAAATGAATCCCATCCAACGGCTCTCTTAACAATTCTTTCGTAGTAAATTCAATCTTTACTTACACAACTGACGTTAAACCGAACTCTAAGATAAAAACTAAAAATTATCTATATTTAGGAAATTTGAATATATTGAGTTATGAGTTGGATACACAGATATAGTATTAATCTGATTTTTCAATTTCCATTTCCAATAAGTACACAGCAATCATCTGATTCAATTGCGAATATTATAAATTCTCTAGAAAATATTGTGTCCCTTTGTCGACACTAGATTGTAGCCCGTATCTTTTCGTGTTTGGAAATTTTTATTTAAACATCTCCGAAAATAATAGCTAGTTCGAAAATTTTGATTGAAAAATAGTTATTTGTGATATATAGCAGAAAATATGGTTAATTTATTTTCATACAAACTTCAAAATTTGGCGAATTAATACACAAACTTTATACTCCCTCCGTCCCATTATTTATGTCCCATTGGGATTGGACATGGTAATTAAGATAGTGGATGTAAAGGTATAAAGTTGTGGTATAAAAGTATACAGGGTGAGGTTCACTTACTTAGATTAATTATTATTCACTCATTTATTTTCTTATTTGGTATGAGACATAAATAATGGAACAATCAAAAAAGCAAATGAGACATTAATAGTTGGAAGGAGGGAGTAATATTTACAATTGAAGACATGACAAAATCAATAGCTTTTTTGATAGTCGTGTTGAGTTGGATAATTATGTGGATGGTACAAAATGAAGTATGCATTTTTAATTTATGTGATATGACATCAAAATAATACTGTTTTGATTTAAAGATGTGATAGTATTTTACCGCTATATCATTTTATTTTTTTCGGATGGCCATAAAAATTTGGGACCCAATCATATTTTCAATTCAAAAATTGATACACTCACTAATTTGCCAAAATTAAATTCGTGTTAAAATTATAAATTAATTATATTTCGAACGTTATATCTCAATAACCAATTTAAAAATGAAGAAGAGCCAATAGAAAGATAAGTTATGTGCGGAGGCCCACGTTGTTGACACGTGGGTCAACATCTAGAAGGCCGCGAGCAATGACCCGGCTCGCTCAGGCTCCCTCCGCGGGT
Organism: Lavandula angustifolia; assembly: GCA_028984105.1. Classification (NCBI taxonomy): domain Eukaryota; kingdom Viridiplantae; phylum Streptophyta; class Magnoliopsida; order Lamiales; family Lamiaceae; genus Lavandula; species Lavandula angustifolia. Next base: position 6,284,282 of record CM054804.1, on the reverse strand, counting down.
CCCACGCATAATTAATCAGAGGCGTTGTTGGCTGGACACGTCACGCCCACCGACCGATCTTGTGTGGTGCGTGGGTCCCGGTCCAACTTCGAGTACGTGCCGCGACCGCCGATGCCTTTTTGTCAGCTTGTTCGGCAGAAGCCGGTTTATTTGATGCAAAATGACACGTGTCTTATTTTTTAAAACAAATCAATTTTATTTTTTTTCCTTGGTATTGACTTTTTTTTTTTCAAAGATTAACTATAATTAGTTTACACATTCTCCAACTAACACTACTTCACATATTCCCTCTTCCTTTAGCACGTCTTTTCCTCCTCTGTCTTTCACCTTCACCATACCTCTCTCCATTCAAAGCTCAAAAAAAAAAAAAAAAAAAACAAATGGTTTCTTTTGGACTTTTCATTTTATTACATTTCGATTTTCCCCATCATTTCTTTTCTTGTGTTTAGAAAAAGAACGAAGACACTTTTTTGAGGGTTTAGAAACAAACGAAAGTTGTTATTCTCTTCATCTCTAGAGTGAATCGAAGGTTTGTTTCTTGCATTTTATTATTGTTCAATGTTTTGTCTTTGTTGTACCAATGTTATTTTAATATTTTGGAGAGATGGTTTCCTAATTCCAAATGTCTCAGAATATGGAACACTTATTTTGGCAATATTAATTGTTTTTCCCCAAATGTGTATTTTTTTCCTTTTTCCTCTTCTATTGATGGTTCATTGATGCAGTTTAAAGTGAAACCCTATGATGGACGTTCAAGATGTAGGATTGTTGAGTATGATCCTAAGACATCTAAAATAAGATGCAGTTGCCATCACTTTGAGACCCATTGTATTTTGTGCAGTCATGCTCTTAAAGTTTTGATTCATGCAAATGTGCATTTTTAATCTCTGAATTATTTCTTCGCTGGAGCTGTCCTCTTCTTCGGAGCAGTCATCAACTGATTAACTACATATGCGTTGAAACCAATCCATTTACCAACTGGAAGACTCCACTAATAGATGTGTTAGAAATTACCAAGAAAAAACAAATCTTTGTCACACAATAGACTAAATAATTTGTTTCGACACATTTGAACTTTGTTTGACATTTTTTCTAGAAATAGAATAAAAATAGTTGGAGCACTGACGAAAAAGCAGAAAAAAAAAACATTCAATCCTTCGAATGGCTTTCTTCACCTTCTGCTTAACACGAATTTGCAGAAAAAGGAGGAAAAAGAATTGGAGAAAAGAGGAGAATAATAAGTTAAAAAGAGGAGAACAGAGAGAGGAACCTGTTGGTCCCGAGTGTACGGTCAGGTGTAGAGGGGGGGGAGTGAATACACCCGATTCGATTTCTCAACTTCGAACACGAACAGTCCCTATTCGGGATGGTGTCCGATCAAACGAGTTCGGCCAGACCAAACAGTGTTTACGAATCGTGTGCGGCAAAGAGTCCGACTCTACCGAGACTCCGCTAGTGGCCGATCGAGTCGAAATTCGAGATCTACGATAAGAGTTCGGCGTGCGGGAAATGTGTGTAGGCCCAAATCCGGTTGAGTGGTGAAAACGTTTTATGAAAGTCTCGGTTCGGCGAGATATTCGAACGGTATCTTTGAGACAGCTTGATTGATTTTAAGAAATGATGTTCGGTATGAATAGTAAAATCAATGCAACGGTAAGTAAACGACACGAGAGATTTTTAAAGTGGTTCGGATATCGCTCAAATCCTACGTCCACTGTCCCGAAAGATCAGGAGGCTATTATTTATCCTGAGTTAGTCTCGGTCGGCTTGCTTGACCTGGGCAAAGCCGCGTCTTGGTTTTTATACTGATCCAAGTCTCAGTTTACAACTATCAAACTTAGAAGTGTTTGACAAACTTTCTCCAACAGTGAAGGAGTCCTTATACAATAAGGATCAGGTTCAAAGATGAACTCCTTCGTCTAAGCTATAGATAAGAACAGTTGAGCTTAGGGTTAGAGGGATAGGGAATATGAGAGAGTAGCTTCTAGATCGACGAACAGCTGAAGGTAAGCTTTGAGTTCGTGTAACGTCGATTTGGATACTAGAGGCTTTATATGTCGGTTCAGCTTGATTCCCTATGAGCTAGAATGTAGTCTTTCGCCGGAAGATTGTTCTTCAAATTCTTGCTAAGACTTTGTTCTTTGGGTTCTTTGCTCGTTGAGTGCTTTCTGGATTTTGGCTTTGTGGTTCGTGCATTCTCTGTATTCTTCTTGAATAATCCCTCTATTTATAGAGCAGAGATTGAAATAGATCCGTTGGAGACGATCTTCTTCTCTCTCTCTCTTTTGGTAGCAAACGACTCTTTTTGACGTAGGTAACAGTGCCTTTTCCTCCTTTTTCGGAAAGTGTTGACTTGCAGCTTTAGTAGGTAGGATGACACGTGTATGCTTGTCATTTGTCGAGGCGGATAGAGAGGTTGAGACAGAACAGACTTCGAGGCTAATTGAAGCTGACTTCTCTCTTCCTCGTATATGACTATGCTGATTGCATTTCAAAAAGATCGCGATTCGGAAGATTGTCTGCCGATCTTGAGTCCGACCTTGTATTCGGTAGATAGACAAATGAGATAAGTCTATCGAAGATCGGCTACGAGTCCAGATGAACTACTCTGCCGAGTTCGGTTCAACCGACTCTCTCGATATCTTTGCTCTCGCTGAGTCCAAGTATCACCTGAGTCTTCTACACCGGTGCCTTGAGGCAAATAAGCTGCGAGCGCCTTGACCGAGAGCAAAGTGTCTACTGAGTCTGAAACCTCAGAGACAAACAACATATACAACGGAATGGTTCACCAATCAGATAGGGTTTTGGGATCTTCAAATCTTCAGACAAGTACAGAGCACAAGGCTACTGAGCTTAAGATCAGTGTCTAAGACCGAATTATTTCCCACTAAGAGTAACAGTGCTGAGGATGGAATCATCACCCAACAAAACCTTTTTGAATTTGGAATGCCAAAGATTTTGAAGAGAACAATTTATCTATGGCAAAATTTTGAATTTTTCCACCCCTAAAAAATTTGAAATGTGACCGCTTATTTCTATTTGGCAAATTGGCAAAAATAGTCCTCAAACTTCGCGTTTTTGCGAATTTTGTCCTCAAACAATTTTTTTTTTTTTTTTTGACCCTCAACTCCTTGTTTTTGCGATTTTAGTCCTACCGTTAGATTTTCCGTCAAATTAACCGTTAATTCAAAATTTTATTAAAAAAATAAAAAATTGAAATGGAAATCGGATTTTTTATCTATATGGACCAAAATTGCAAATAAAAAATAATTTGGGACCTATTTAGCAAAATTAAATAGTTTAACGACTGATTTCACAAGTTTTAGACAAATAAGCTAATTGCTTCATATCGACGAGATTTTGAATTAAATCTTCAATTTTTCATATAACTTTATTGCTTCGTATCAAATATAAGCTAACGAAGACTTCGTACCAATATAAACAACATTTAATTCGAAATGTAAAATATTACTGTGAATTAACCATTAAAAAATAAACCTATTATTACCCAAATTTTTTTACTTCAAAATAACAATTTAGAGCATAATATTTACTTCAAAATAACATGAATACGAGGAAAATATGTGTCAGTTCGTAATTTACGATGAATAATATGTTATAAAAAATATTTAATTCGTAATTTTTCATGAATAATAGAATACAAGGAAAATATGTATCAGTTCGTAAATAACAGAAAAAATTTGTTTTATTTGCAAATAATATAATAAGCCAAAAAAACTACTGCAAACAAGGTTAGTCTCGTATTCACATTCTCTGCATAGAACTGTCATGACGAATCCCCAACACCACCACCCGCCATTGAAGGTCGTAACCATAACTCACGTCCGCTACCAGCGCGATGATCAGCTCAGCCATTTCCTCGCCTAGATCTACCTCGTCCCCGTGCTCATCAGCTTCGGCGGATTCGTCTCCCACTTCCTCTTTCGCTGCGATCTCCAGGGAATGTTCTTCGCCTTCGGCCTCCTCTGCAATTCGTCAGCGAGCTCATCAATTGCGGATTCACAATTCTCATCGTATTATAGTTATTTTGAAGTAAATATGATGCGCTAAATGGTTATTTTGAAGTAAAATTTTTGGGTGATAATAACTTTTTTTTTAATGATTAATTCACAATATATATTTTGCATTTCGAATTAAATGTTGTTTATATTTGTACGAAATCTTCGTTAGCTTATATTTGATACGAAGCAATTTAGTTATATGAAAAATCGAAAATTTAATGCAAAATCTCGTCGATACGAAGCATTTAGCTTATTTGTCTAAAATTTGTGAAATCAGTCTTTAAACTGTTTTATTTTGCTAAATAGGTCCCAAATTATTTTTTATTTGCAATTTTGGTCCATGCAAATAAAAATTTCGATTTTGCCCTTTCAATTTTTTATTTTTTAAATAAAATTTTGAATTAACGGTTAAATTGACGAAAAATCTAACGGTAGGACTAAAATTACAAAAACAAGAAGTTGAGGGTCAAAAAAACAAAAAAAAAATTGTTTGAGGACAAAATTTGCAAAAACGCGAAGTTTGAAGACTATTTTTGCCAATTTGTCTTTATGTTTCGTCCTTTTTTGGGAATCGGGAAGATAATAAGAGAGATATCAACTAACCCTGGTTAGTCTCCAAAACAAAAGAAAAATATCAATAAAAGAAAAGATGATGGAAAATAATATTTATTAAATTATGGGACACGTGTCGATATTTGGAGAGGGAGGTCCAGTGGTCTCCCTCCCAGCATCAAATAAACCGCAGAAGCCATAGTATTAGTCCACGATCCCGAACAATCGTGGCCGTCGGATGTTAAAATAACATCCGACGGATGAGATTCAGCAAGGTCGATGGCTTGTTATGTACAGTTGTACTACGTGCTACCAAACGCTACTTTAGAGGGTACAGTCACTGTGGGGACCGCGGAATTGAATTTAATTATGGGGGAATGAGACCCTGTATGGACACGTGGTCCTCGTTGGTGAAGGCAGCGTTTGGCGCATCGTGATTGATGATGCGAAATAAGAGAAAAGTGGAAATCCGACTGGGCGTGGGTTCCGGTGAGCATGAGGGCTCTGCCAAACAGACCGGCAACGGTGCTTAAGACAAGGAGTGATTGTCCGACTCGGATTGCGCAATCCTAGGTGTGTGTGTTTTCAACACGCCGGATCAGGATGGTCCCCGCTACCCCATCTTATTCCTACTATAGAGAATTTATCATCCTTATTTGATATGTAAATTTCGATATTATATTTTATTTATATGAATTTTATGAATATTATTGTATGATTTTCGCAATATTAAAAGAAATTTAAACAATTTTACTACTACAGCCTAACGTTCTTAGTGTAGCTAAATCAATTAAAATCACCATATTGAGAAAATAGACTTTTTGTTATACAACAAAAATTTCAGTCGGTACCGATTGAGTGTATGTGAGTGTACATGCATGTTAATATAAATTTGAAAGTGATTATTCTTAATATTAACACAAAAGAGGCGCTAATTACAAGTTGAATGATTAGATTATTAACTTTTTTTTTGAAAAGCTTTTCAGTTTTACTATTTAATTTTCACAATTTCCTTATGAATTACAACATGGAGCGATGGTTGCATCCGGGGACGAAGGAAAATCATTTTTTTTGATTATTTATACCAAACAGGCCTTTGCAAGGTAATAATAATAATATAAGTGGGCCCGCCCGCGGATTTCAAAAGCTCAATGAAATCGAGTTAATTTTCTCCAGTTTTTTAATTAGAAATTAAATTAATTCCCCCGGGAAGGGTAGAGGCAACACGTCACCCCACATGTGCGTGGTGGGAGCATCTGTTGGCCAACAACAACCCGCGTAGTTGGATCTGCAGCGACCACGTGTACGGCTGGAGATCCGCTTAGAATATTAATTCTTGTGCCAGCGCAAAATCTTTAGCGCCAGCTCATCCGCCTCTATATGCCTCTACTTTGACAACTTGTTTAATTAATTAATTACTTATTTTAATTAGATATTTTTGAATGAATTTGCCAGTAAAGCAGGATTTAAACCATCTTTCCATTATATCTTTGTTTGTAAATGTTTAATCTAGTCATTATAATAGGCATATATAACTTGGTTTTGTCAAAAAGCGAAATTTTATGTAGTATGAGAGTTTTCGAATAAGAAATTTGTAAAAACTTCGTATAAAATACTTCCTAAAACCGGCGATTTATGATTTGTTTTTTCGATTGAGACGTCTAATATAAATGATTAATTCTAAAAAATGTTACAATTGTGTAAACTAAATTTAATCAAAAAAATTCAAACAAACAAGACCACATAATATCATTTTTTTAATTCTAGTGCTGAAAAAGAAATAAATAACATATAATAAAACAGAGAATGCAAATTAGATTTTAAAAATAGTATCACGTACCTCTAAGTGAATTATCTAAATTCGAATCCAATATCAATTTTTAAACTGCGAACCAAACTAACCTAGGATTTTTCTATCTTAGACCCGGTCTAAAAGACCTGTGGTGTAGGATTGAAGTTATGTATTATTTAAATTTTTTTATTTCAAGAACATCCCATGTGATATGTTTTATAACCACCGGGTCCACCGGGTCTAGGATAGAAAAATTCACTAACCTATTAACTTGAATGGGGCATTAAATAAAATTTGCGTATTTTTAAATTTAGAAAAGAGATTTACACGGCCGATATTTCTAAAGAGACACGTGTTGCGTGACGTGGATCGTTGCGTTGGCCTTCTCGTTCCTCACTTCTTTCTTCTTCCGCTCCCTTTCTCTCTCCAAACTTCACTCTGCCAAAGCACATCTGCTGAGAGAAAAAAATGAATGCTAGCAGTTCAGAAGCATAAACTGGCTGTGTAAAATCATAATTTCGCTTCCAAATTTACATTTTTCCAGGTACGTTAATTTCTGATTTTCTAATGCAGCTGAAATTTCTAATTATCGGTTGTATGTTTGCTGATCAAACTGGATTTTCTTTTTTTTTTTTTCGTATAAAAATTGTTCGTGAAGTTCCTTTTTCTCGTTTTTTGGATGTTCTCTTTATAGTAACTCTGCTGTATACGCTGGGAGAGAGAACAATTTTTTTAAAATAACTCCTCCAATTTCGCCGTTTGAATTATAGAAGCTGAGTATTTCTGATGATGATGAGCAAAAACTAGTGATTATTTGTCGAATAATTATATAAGAATTCTATAATTTCATTTTCTACTACTGAATTGCTGGCCAATTGCAGTGAATTGAGTTCTTCATGATTTTCAGTTATGTTATTTTAGGTAGTTGACGAGGGTAGATTCGTCATTTCATACTAGTAAGCGTTTGAACTGGTGTCCTAGATTATACTTGGTGCAGTTTGATGGTGAGTGTAAGGACGACAAAGCCCCTTGGCTTGTCTTCCTCTCTAGAACTGTTGTCTGTTGGTGTTTGTCATACCAAACTGAATCAGTTATTACTTTACAGAAGCCTCTGTTTCAATAGTATTTTTTCGGAATTTCTGTTTGATATGGACCTTGAAAACAGTAACAACAATTTTTTTTTTAATTTTTTTTTTAATTTTAATGTTTATTTGTTTGTTATGTGAATATAAATCTTAATTCTTCCATGATTTGAAATAATCAAGGTTTGAAAGTTGTTTATTTTTGCATTTTCCTGGTCTTAATCCACATTTGTGGTTTTCCACATTGACTTTTGTTTTGTTGCTGACTATATAGGGAAGATTTCTCTGCTTCCATTATATTGTTCTTGCGACTATATAGGGAAGTATCTCTCTGTGTTCCATTATAAGTGACTCGCTTTCTTATTTGTGGGAGGGTCTATTAAAAGTGGTTCGATCTTAAAAATAAAGTAAAGAATTGTTGATTAAATTTAACTACCAAAAAGTCAAATAATATACACCACAAAAAATAACTTTCTTAATTTCCGTATCGAAAAGAAGTGAAATTTGTTTATAATAGAACGGAGTACTTTTCATGGCTCTTACTTCTAACTTGCTTTCACTAACTATCTTGACTTGCTACTATGCATGATTATAGGCCTACCGTGTGAGTGATCTTGGTTATGTTCTTAGTTCGATTATGGTCGTGCAATGTTTTAAAAATTCTTTACCCCATCCAATGGCAGAGCGTTGCTACTTGTCATTTCACTCGACTGTCATTAGGCGGAATATCTAAATGTTTCTGAAATACGTTATGGGAAACAGTGAAGAAGGGAAGGCTTCCAAGATGGAAAAATCATCTTCACCTGCAGTTGTGAGTTATCTTAGTAATTGTAGAATGTTTATTTACAATGCACTCGTCTAGCACCTATTAAAAGATGATATTGCAATATGTAACTCTATATTAACCTCTTGCCAACTTCTTTCCCTATGTTATGAATTATCTTTGATTCTTTGTTCTTGATTAAGTTTAAATGCCTTCTACATTGGCAGGATCAGAATAGCATGCATGTATATCCTGACTGGTCAGCGATGCAGGTTAGCATTAGCTTGCAGACGAATAGTCGATAATACTTCTGCACTATAATTGTTCTATCGCATATGGTTCTCTTTTAATCGTTTATTATGGATGGATCTTTCAGGCATACTATGGTCCCCGATTTGCTGTACCTCCATTTATGAACTCGGGCGTTGGTTCTCCACATGCACCACCCGCATATATGTGGGGTCCACCACAGGTACTACAATTCCCTATTTTGATTGACATATAGAAAGTCGATAACACCAAGCTTTGGTTTTATCAGTCACTGATGCCTCCTTATGGGGCTCCATACGCTGCATTCTATGCCCATGGAGGAGTATATGCACATCCTGGTGTTCCTTTGGTAAGTTTTACATCCTGTTAGGATTTAGCTATTGACGAATAACTGCGAGTTGGTTGAGGGCTAGATGATTGATACCGTGTATACAGGCTGGTACTCCTCCGAGCGTGGAAGCACAAGTTAAGTCATCGGAGAATACTACTGATGGAAGCTTTACTAAGAAGTTGAAAGAATTTGATGGACTTACTATATCGATAGGCAATGGAAACAGTGATGGTACCGAAAATGGAACTGACCACAGAATGACAGATAGGTTTGTGGAGATTCAAAGACTTAGCAATATCCCTTAAATTACTTTGTATTTTGAAATTAACATACTGAATAATTGCACATTTTGTTTCGCAAACAGTGATGAGACTGGTGGTTCCAGTGACGGAAGTAATGGAGTTGAACCCAGGGTAAATGGTCTATCTCACTAGATAAGAGTGTTTGTGTTTCTTTTGGTGAGATTTTGTAGTTTGTGGTCTCTAAAAATCATTAAATGTCATTTTAATTTGGTGTAGAATGGCAAGAAGAGAAGTGGACAACGGTCTCCTGATAGAGGTAAGCTTATTTCTGTCATGGTAAATTTCCAGACCCGACTGTACCCGTTTCTGCTGTGCTCTCCGTTAATGTGATTGGCGGCCATATCTATTTGCTGAAACCTCGTATAATGTGATCCCTTCAATATTCTTATACTGTTGAGCAGAAGATGGGAGAGCTCATAAAAGAAGCAGTTTAGCTGAAGTTGATCGAGCTTCTGAGAAGACGATGGATGTGAACGTGATTCCTTCCACTGATAAACCAGTGAAAGCAATGGAGAACATCAACTCTGCATTGGTCAAGGAAACTTCCCTCAGTTCTAAGTCCAGCCCGACCAGTGTTCCTCTATCATCAATCCCAAATGAATCTTGGATGCAGGTCTGCTCAAGACTTCCTCTTTATGTTTACTTCCTTTGATTGGACAAGGAAATTTTTAGTAAAATGCAACATGCATAATCTGGGAATTCGGATGCTCGATTTTGTTGCAGAACGAAAGAGAGCTGAAAAGAGAGCGGAGGAAACAGTCCAACCGAGAATCTGCAAGGCGATCAAGGCTGAGGAAACAGGTAAGTACGGCTAACATTACTATACATGTTTGCTTATCATCCTTTTTGTTGTGCGGTTGCATTCATTACGGACCCACACTTTTTGTCGACGTCTCTATTAATCAGGCCGAGACTGAGGAACTATCTGTAAAAGTTCAAGCACTAAACTTCGAGAACTTGACCCTCAAATCGGAGATAAACAAACTAATGCAAAGCTCGGAGAAACTAAAGCGCGAAAACGCGGCACTATTAGTATGTTCACCATACTCGATTCCTCTATTACTCTTCACACACTCAATAAACTCACTAATTATCTCAATTTGCAGGAGAAACTAAAAGATGTCCAAGTAGGACAACCAGAGGAGCCAAACCTTCACAAGATTGATGATCTAGGCACGGTAAACCTACTCGCGCGAGTTAACAACGATGTCGCGAACGATGAAGGCGACTCATACGATAATCGAAGCAGCCCGGGGGCTAAGCTTCATCAGCTTCTTGACACTAGTCCCAGAACTGATGCAGTAGCTGCTGGCTGACACTTAACTGATCAGCTTCCTTCAACCTTTGACATAAGTTTAAAGCGGTAATTTTCGCGTAAATATGTCGAGAATTGCCTCTAACATCAGTAATAGAGTGGTGAGGATTCCTGATTCCTTAAGTCTAATTCGATTGCATGATATCTCAGCAAGCCCTTGAATGCATTTTAAATGTTCAGATTGCTGGGAAGATACAGATTAGCAGATGTAGAATGCTTCTTGTTTTTAGAAGGGTGTTTAGTTTGTTTACCTAGACTGTTACAAATTTGGTGGTCATGTTTACTTATGTCCTAAATATATATGTCTATTTTTTTTTTCGTCAATTTTAATTGATCGAATTAATATGATAATATAGAAAAAAAATTATTTTATCCAGCTTTTATGATATGACATTAATTTTTTAATAATTTATTTTAATTTACTTAAATTATAATTTTAATATTAATATTTATTTAATTTTATATTATTAATTTTTTTTAATTTATGTGAAAAAATAAATGAACATATAAATATAAAATAGAGATTGAGGGAGTATTTTTATGAAAAATGAGTTTTGACTTGGGGAGCTTTGGTCAATGGTAAGAAGTTGACCATGTGCAATAGTCTTCTTGGAGATGGTGCAAACTGCAAAAGCACAAACATGGTGCGTTGGAAGCAGAAGATGTCTCCTCCTCTCATCACGTGACCTTCGTCCACGGGGCACGTGAGATATGTGAAATAAATATTTTGTTGTTTGTATTTATAAGGTAGATTAGATCCGTGACAAAAATTAATAAAACATAAAAGAAATTGAGTGTCAAATCTGCTAATTCATTAATTTTTTTTCCTAAAAAAAAAATTCGAGATCTGCCGTTGTTTGTAGGCTTGATCAAATATCAATGTTTATTATAAGGTCCAAAAATTGCTTAGCGTATATTACACCTCTGATAATATATGTTACTCCCTCCGTAACATTAAAAAACGAAATTAGTTTTTTAGTTCCTGAAATCAAGAAAATAGTACTCCCTCCATCTTATTGATATTGATAGTGACTTTTTTTCTTTTTCAATTTGTCTCATTTGAAATGACTCATTTCTAAAAAATATATATATATATATATATATTACATTCTCTAATATTTTATTAATTTTTTTTATCTATTTTATCATTCATTATTTCACCATCTCATTCATCTTCTCTCTTACTTTATCACTTACTTTACTTTTTAAATTCCCGTGTCGGAAAGCCAATGGGCTATTATCAATGGGACGGAGGGAATATTACGTAGTATAAATTGTTTGACTTTTTAGTAGTTAAATATGATCTATACATTTTTTGAAATTTTAGGAAACTTATCATTTGTAGTGAGACGTTATAATAAGAAAAATGTGTTATTTCTAATGAAAAAATGAAATATTCTTTATTTAGAGAATTTTTTACATCACACAATTTTTACCTATATGTAATGTGTTACAATTATAATGAATAATTTTGCAAATTTTAGATTTTAATCATAGTAATTATAGCGTGACACACAGAAATACACGAAATATTTTCCATTTTAACAATGTTGGTATTTTAACATAAATATAGGAGGCTATATTTTTCCCTCCTTTTTGGATTTAAAATTGGAAACCCCACCTTATTATATGCATGTGTCCTTTGTCTGACACTATTGTTGCATACATTATGTATAATATTTGTAACTAATATTTGTGGGGCTAATACGGATAGACTTTGATGTCACACAATTATACTTCATTATATGTCACCTCCACAAATTATTTGACATGTTGAATACATTTTAATTAAATAATCAAATCAAAATTAATTATGGTGGACCACATATGTCACATGTGAACACCTTATAAAGTGTAACATGTAAGAGAATATATTGTATGACAGACAAGTCTTTGTGTGGGCTAATAATACAAAAAGATGTCAAGAATTCCAATTTCTAGTAACTTTCTCTCAATGGTAAGAATTCTTGGTAAATTAGGTCTCTACCAAGAAAGGCTGTCCAATCACACATATCTAGATTTGCTAAATCTTTATTATTACTACCATTTAAAGTTCAAATTTTGAAATCAAGATTTGAATCTTCCAAATTTAATTTCTCATACTTAATTATCAAACTATTGTTGTGCGTGTATTAGCCGCTAGGGTTGGCTCATATTGGGGGTGTTGTACCTCCTGCCCTAGCTCTCCAGCACCGCTTCGATTACTTGTACATTAATCCCAGCGCATTTTAGCGCCGCACCTTCTCGACCGTTTGTGTACGACTGCACGTACTTACACGTATCTTTCTCCACATCTTCCGCCTCCCGAAAGAGAACAGAACAATCAACCATTAAAAAAAAATTCCCATTCTTTAATTACTTCACATGAATGTTTCATTATTTTATTGCAAGCCATCCCATGTTTCCACATCCCTTTAGCACAAGTTACGTTACTCCTCAATCGTTTGTTTCTGAATCTAGACTGGATTTATTTAGTGCTTAATTGAGTTCACGATTGCATCGCGCTTCATTAGGGACTCTGCACATTGCATATTTTTCAAAGACAATCAAATTTTTTTCTTTACTGTTTTGGATTGTTTATTTGTTATCTTGAAATGGGCTCTCTTGGATTTGAATCCTTCATGTGAAAGATTCCATCTTTGTTGCTCAGTTACTCCAGTTATTGTTGTATTTGGAATTTGAGAAACTGGGTAGTTTTCCTTTCTTGATTCTGTTCTGATTTGTTCATTTTCTTTAAACTGCTGTTAGTAATTAGGGCTAGATTTGAACTGGGAGTTCCGTTTTTTATTCTTCCCTTTCCAAGATTTTGTATTACTTGAGGAGGGAAGGATTTTACTTGTCAATTTTCTGGTTTTTGTTATTTCAATTGCTGTGATTTGTGAGTTTGGCACCATTTGTTTGATTACCTCATATCTTGATTTAGGGAAGTGTCGTATGGGATTGCCTTAGGATTTTGGTTGGAGGAATTATACCAAATTTGTTTAAACAAATTGGTCAAAAAGATGGGGTGGTAAAGGGATTGGAATGTATCTTTAAGAGTTTCCTGAATCTGAGGGTGTGTGGCGAGGCAGCATTGAAAATATTGAAAAAGTTGGTTATAAATTTGGCTGGCAGATTTTTCACAAGAAAGGTGTTTGTGGATAGATAAGTAGTTAGCTGTCATAGAGGCATTCATTTAATTATTCAAACTATTTTGAGAGACTTGTGAGTGAGAAAAAAAAAAAAACATTTTACTGTGAAGAATGGGGCATCCTGCAGCAGTTTGGGATCATAGAGTTTCACTTGAAATCACAAAGGATTGGAATGGGATTGATCAAGTTATGCTTAGGAACCCTCGAGGAGCATCAGCACGAGTAAGATTCTATCGAGTAGATCTCTATACATCTAGAGGCTGTTGTCCTTAAATTGTTCTAATTGTGAATTTGTGAAATATTTAGGTAAGTCTGCACGGAGCACAAGTGATCTCGTGGAGGAACGATAGAGGCGAAGAACTTCTCTTCACCACTAGTAAGGTGTGGTTTCAATCCGCACTAGTCAAATAAGTCTTTACTCTTTCTATCAGTTGCAGTTAATTGTATTGAGTTCAAGAAAGTGAGTTGGATTTCTGCATTAACGAAGAAAAATCAATTGCTTGGCCTAAAATTACAATAACATGTTTAATGTTTTCAGTCAAATTTCTATCCTAATAGTTGAATACAATTTTACTCTTTTTTCTCTATTGCAGTTAATTGTATAGAATTCATGAAAGTGAGTTGGATTTATACATTAACGAAGAAAGTCCAATTGTGTTTAATGTTTTGAGTCAAAATTTCTATTCTAACTAGTTAAGCAAACATTCTCTTTTTTTCTGAATTTCAGTTTATTGTATTGAATTCAAGAAAGAAGTTGGATTAATGCATTAACGAAGAAATTTCAATTGTTTGGCCTAAAATTATTATAACATGTTTAATGTCTTCAGTCAAAATTTATGGTCTTGCTATATACTTAGTTTCCGAACACTTTGTAGGCCATCTTTAAGTCTCCGAAAGCAATGCGCGGAGGCATCTCTATTGGCTTTCCGCAGGTGCACCTATTGAATCTTAGTGAATCTGATTAGTACATGTTTCTTTACCTTATATCTTGTCTATGCTTCAGTATGGGAACTCTGTTTCGCTCGAACAGCATGGATTTGCCAAGAACAAAATCTGGACAATCGAGGATGATCCTCCTCCACTGCATCCAAATGATGCAATTAGTAAATCCTTTGTTGATTTACTACTTAAACCTGCTGAAGAGGATCTCAAGTTCTGGCCTCATAGGTTTAAATTCATTTACTTAGCCATTTTATTTCAAAGTCAAGTTGATCATGGTAGTGATTCTCCCTATGCCTTCTTATCAGCTTTGAATTTCGCCTCCGAATCTCTCTAACATCGGATGGAAACTTGATACTGATATCCCGGATCAGGAACGTAAGTGGGAAGCCTTTCAGTTTCTCTTTAGGCTATCATACGCACTTCTCTGTTTCGGACATAAGGTAGAACTTGTCTTAACGGAATCAATGCACGACCGTGTGGGATATTCTTGATTCTTGATAGTGTTTGCCTTCTTTTTCGTATCTTAACAGCGAAGTTCGTGTGGAAGGCCTAGAAACCCTTGACTACCTCGACAACATCTGCCAAAGGGAGCGTTTCACGGAGCAAGGCGACGCCATAACATTTGAATCAGAGGTCAAAATCTTGTTCAATTTCATCCAAATCAACATCCTTTTCTTTGTCTTTAATCTTTTAGTCCTTCTGCTATATCTTTCTCTCTAGATAGACCGCGTTTATCTAAGCTCTCCCAAATGCGTCGCAGTCCTTGATCACGAGAGAAAGCGAACATACGTAATTAGAAAAGAAGGCCTTCCTGATATAGGTAAGTATCCATCATCTTGTCCATTCATACCAAGATCTAATTTTTGGCCTAAAACTATAATCATCTTTCATGTAGTATCCATCATCTTGTCCTTTATTATTAATGCCAAGATCTGATTTTTGGCCTAAAATTGTAATTATCTCTTATATGTAGTATTCATCATCTTGTCCATTATTACTAATATCAAGATCTAATTTTTGGCCTAAAATTGTAGTTGCCTTTCATGCATTATCCATCAAATCTTGTCCATTAAACCAAAAGGCCTAAAATAGTTATCTTTTTCACTTAGTTGTGTGGAATCCATGGGAGAAGAAGTCGAAAGCAATGGCCGATTTTGGGGATGAAGAATACAAACAGATGCTCTGTGTGAATGCAGCAGCAGTAGAGAAGAGCATCACCCTTAAACCGGGCGAGGAGTGGACCGGCTGGGTCGAGCTTGCGGCTGTGCCTTCTACCTTCTGCTGCGACGATCTCGATCCTCGCCTCGAGTTCTTTTAACTCGATGCTCGATTCGTGATTGTTCGTTCTACCTTTTCAAAGCCTTCGGTTTTTGGGAATGGCTTCGAATTTTCTTGAAATTAAGGCGTTTAGTCGTACGGTTTTCAAGTTTAAGCTTCTGAACATGACTCGTACGTGATTGTAAGTTCGTAAGTCGGGTTTGTTTCACAATTTTTTGTTTGCTAGATTCTAAATATGCATATGCCAAAACTAAAATTTGAATCCAATACTCGATTTTTATGAACGCTAACAATCAAGAATGTTAAAAAAAGTAAATTGATATGCTATAGTTGGGAGCTTTTAGAATCTCCATTCAAGACTGTCTTACTCTTAATATGAAGTCCAATTCGAGTGATTAATAATCCAAATATAAATGAGAAATAATTAAATAATTTAATGCACAAAAAAAGGGAGCTAATTATAATAGGAAAATAAATAAAAAGTCGCACTATATTCTCCTGAGAGTCTTTTTCTTAGCGTCAAGAAGCAGCAGCGGCAGCTCAACCAGACGAAAAAAGGGGGAAAAAGGCAAGCGAAGTCATCTCTTTTTTTATTTGTCGGATTCGTGCAGATAATTTGACCGTTCGTATATAATCAACCTATAATTTCTGGGTTGTCTTAAATTTCGTATTTTGATTGTGGGTTTCAATTGTTTTTGCTTGAATTTATTTGGCAGATCTGATTGTTGGAGGATGGCTTCGAAACGGATCTTGAAGGAGCTAAAGGATTTGCAGAAAGATCCTCCCACCTCCTGCAGCGCAGGTATTCATATGGTCAATTTTGTTATTTTTGATTTGATTATTGTGGAAATGTTGTTTGATCTGTTCTATCTTGATATGTGTGTTGTGGACTGTAAAGGAATGTGTATTTTCTTATGGGTTTGTCGAATTCGAGTTTTAGCCGGTCAAAAATTGATCTTGGCAATTATGATTTGTGGGTTGGTATCTTGAGGATTATCATTTTTTTTCATTGGTAAAAAATTATCATGTGCATGAATGGTTTGTGGTTTTGATCCCAAAAAAGGGCAAAGGGAATGAAGAAAAGATTCTGCTGGCTCATAAATAGATGTTGGGGTGTTTCATTTTTCTTTTGTGTATATTAATGTTGTTTGTGTTTGATCAAAGTTTGTCGGTGATAAAAGCCATTTTGCCAACGAAAGTTTTTCCGTGGTCAGGCTGTTCGTTATTTGAAAAGCGAAGAAAATGAGTATTGGCTATCAAGCTTATAATCTTGTGGTAATTGTATACCGTTGATGTTGTGCTTAGAAAATGAGGTTCAGTCATATGTTGCATAATGTCATAAACTTTTACAAGCACTTAAGTTGTTCGCATTTCTTATAAGTCAATATCATGTGTTGATATGTAAGAAGCACTTAAGGCTGATAGCTGTTCGTACAAGAATTATGGTGCCTATCATATTTCTTTTTAAGATTGGACATTTGTTTGTTCTTTTTTCTTGCCTCTAACAATTGTCTTCTCCTGTTTTTACTTGCTTGCTTATGCAGTTTGATCTGCATTTCCAATTTCCTCTCAAAGTCGTCGTTTCCTTATCAGCATTACAAGTTATTTGCGAGTGTCGACTTTTGTATTAGATCCTTTGTTTAAACAATAGATCTTGTGTATGACTAACTGAATTAACGTTTATAGTTAGTTCTGTATTCTAATGGTAAGATGGAACCGTGTTGTTAACAGGACCCGTTGGTGAAGAGATGTTTCACTGGCAAGCCACGATAATGGGTCCACAGGACAGTCCTTATGCAGGAGGCGTGTTTTTAGTCACGATTCATTTTCCCCCTGATTACCCATTCAAACCACCAAAGGTAGCTTATACCAAATTCTTGTTAATTGATTTTTTCTTTCTATTGGACCTTCAAATTTCATGAGCTATATTGTTCATCTTCTCAATACGTTTTATAAATCACACAAACACATGAAGTCGTTGTCAAACATAACACCCTCTACCATGTGGATTGTTCTTGGTTCCATTTTGCAGGTGGCGTTCCGGACGAAAGTATTTCACCCAAATATTAACAGCAATGGGAGCATTTGCCTCGATATCTTGAAAGAACAATGGAGCCCTGCCTTGACAATCTCCAAGGTTACTTCTCTTTCTTTACCCGTTCATTTCGCATATTTAGCCTTATCATAAATCCCACACAAAATGAATTAAATCAACGAACATATTAATATGATTTCTCCCCTATTCCAAAAACGAACTATCCACATTCTCATACATCATTCTTTGCCAAAATTGATGATTTGATTAGGTTGCCTAGCTTATTTTCTATAACATAATGTTGAAGTCATTGTATTGTTGTACCGCATTGACTTTGTATGTCTGAGTATAAGTTAGGATAACTATATCTCCTTACAAGGCCGTTTAAAGGGACAAGTGATTCAATTCTAATACTCAATTTGAACTTGCAGGTGTTGCTCTCAATTTGTTCGCTCCTGACGGACGCCAACCCGGACGACCCCCTTGTGCCGGAAATCGCCCACATGTACAAGACGGACAGAGCGAAGTATGAGCAGACTGCTCGGAGCTGGACCCAGAAGTACGCGATGGGTTAGTTTGGCGCGATTGCGCTTACATTTGCATTATGTACAAATTATATGGTTCTTCATCAATGGTGGTTTGAATTGTTCATATGGAATCTCCATTCACAAATGACTGGACCTTGTTTCAATCTTGCAGCTCTGACTGGATTTTGTTTATTATTGTTGTTTTGAATATTCAAGTGTATCATTAATATCTCTTTTTTAATCTTTTTTAGGTTTGTGATCTTTACATGTTAGATTTAACTAATTGTAGTATAATAGGAGTAAATATTAATAAGACATTATATAGTACACCCTTTGTCCAATTAGGAATGTCTTTTCTTAAGTAGTTATTTCATTATAAATATCTCATTTCTAAAAACAGGTAAAAACAAATTTGACAAAACTCTACCATTCAAAAAAATAAATAACATACCCAACAAAACACAATTTTCTTAATAAATGTGTGTCGAAAAGAAAATAATACGTTACTAATAGAACGGACGAAATAATATTTATATCAGTTAGGTTAATGTTGGAGTTCTATAATATTTAAATAAATGTAATATTGAAATTTAAATGAGAATCGATTCCTTTTACTGAATCAATAACCTAGTAATGTCGTGCACAAGGATCTCAAGATATGGTACATTCAAACCTTCACGCAAAATTACGAATTTCTTTAATTTGAGGATTGTTATTAGTAATTTTAATTTTATTAAAATTAAATCAAACATACGATAAATTACTCGGTAAATTAATAACCTCTAAGATAATATTTTTCACTGGTCCGATCAAACATACGATAAATTACTCGGTAAATTAATAACCTCTAAGATAATATTTTTCACTGGTCCCGACTCGGACCAGTGTAAAAAATCATCTAATAAGATAATAATTTTCAGAAAACTTAAATATATGGTCACATCGAAATCATAAATTAATAATTATTTAAATTACCAGAACACTAAGACTATTTTCTAAAATATGATTCACTTTTTTTTAAAACTTAAATCTAATTATTTTCTCATCATCTATATATAGTATATAATATTACCATTATACATTGAATATCTTTTAATAAAAATACAATGAATTTAATTTTATTATTCCTAAGTAGTCAAACAATTCATTGTATTAAAACAATGAACTTAATTTATTGTTCCTAAAATTGTAGTCAAATGATTCATTGTATTTTTTATGGTTCATTATTTTTAGAGATTAACTATGCATTCTACTTCGTTTAGGTCGAAAACTCTTTAAATTAATAAATATTAATTTATCTATAAATTAATATCTCTTTAAAATAATAAAATCTCCAAGTCCCAATTATATTTAGAGAGGTTTTACTGTAGATTAGCATAATTCTTGCCAATCCAACTTGTCTGTGTTTTGAACAAAAAAAAGATTATAAATTGAGAGGAATCATTTGTTTCATTTAAGTTTCTTAATTATTTTCCATTTCCACCAAACGTCTACTTACAATAAAATAGGCCTAAAACATGTTACTCGTTAGTTCACGCCAGCATGAATTTGGTGTACGGACATACGGTCGACTTGTACAGCTTTGTTATATACTAGTATAATATAACGACCGCCGTGCATTGCACCGTTAGTTTTGTATAGTTTTTTCGCCTTATCCTAAAGATTCTCTAATTTCTGCAACTAATCCTTTTATTATTATTGGTTGACTTAAATTTATTATTTCACTTCTTTCTTCATAAAATTTGGTACATGCTAAGTGTACTTTTTTTCTTCATATATAAATTCACAAATTGTACTCTCAAACAGTATTTGAAAAACGCTTCTGGACTTTTTCACTATAGAAACACTTTTTATAATGTTTGGAATGCATAATTATGCATTTTTCAACTTTAAAATAAGTTAGAATAAACAGAAATTCTTAAATGGATCGATGTGCTTTTTGAACGCAATAACAAACAAAAAAACTAAAAAACAGCTAATGAGAATGTTTTGCATTACTATTTTTTCTAAAATTAAGATACTTTTTCTTCTAATATTAGAAACACTAATAATTTTTGCTTAAAATGAACTTTAAACAACTTTAAAAATAAGTAGTTAAAAGTTGTTTATAGAAGTTATTCTACTGACCTAATCGTTTTACAATTGTATCATTCATTCTAGTTGTGTGTCACGCAAGAACACACAATTTAAACCTTAAAAACTTTTGGATAGGTAATTTTAAATTTTTGAATAGTAATTCAAATATAGGCGGTGTAACGGTTTTTAGTGGATATTATGAAAAGTTCCCAAAATTTAATGGAGACAAATAGGAAATATTTACTGTGGATGGCGATTTTTCCGTCTTCCTTTTGCTTGAAGCCCAAGTTTTCCACTGTGCGCGCGCACCACTATAACCAAGAAATGTGATTTTTCTTAAAAAAAACAACAAAAAAAAACTTAAAAAGTCAAAAATAAATTATTGAAAGCTTCAAATTCAGCTGCTATTTTTCTCCATAAAAATGGTAAAAAGAAATTGACTTAGGATTCTCTTTATAAATCGAGCATTAGTAGTGGAGAATCTCACTCTCAGTCATCAGTTCTTAATCTTCAGTTACGACTTTCTCTCTCTAAAACTTTTTTACCTCTTCTTCCGCAAATTCCTTATTTTAAATTTACCCTCCGCTTGTCAATGGTTTTTTCACTCTCTAAACTCAAAATGAATTCCAAATATTTACATCCCAAATATTCGGTGCAAAAGATCGTCACCACCAAACTCCTCCCTCCGCCGCCGTACAGAGGCGGCGACGAGGCCTTCCAACCACCGCGTGTGGTGAGGATCATTGTCACCGACGGCGACGCTACCGATTCCTCCGGCGACGAATGCTCGCGCCAAGTCAGAAGGCACGTGAACGAGATTAGGCTAGAGAGAGAAAATGCTTGCGGCGGCGGCGCCGCCAAGAAAAATAAAAGGAGGCCGGCGGCGCAGCGACCGGAGGAGCAAGAGGGGAGGGGGAAGAAATTCCGCGGCGTGCGGCGGCGGCCGTGGGGGAAGTGGTCGGCGGAGATACGCGATCCGGCGCGGCGCGTGAGGATATGGCTGGGGACGTTCTTCACGGCGGAGGAGGCGGCGATGGCTTACGACACGGCGGCGATTAAGATACGCGGCCCCGACGCCATCACTAATTTCTTGAAGCCGCCGGAGAAGACTTGTACTGCTGACCAATCCGAGTTTAAGGCGGAGGATACGGCAGCTATCACCGCCGGCGTCGAAGATTCCGATAAGGAGGAGGGCGGCGAGGATTATGGCTCGCCGACTTCTGTTTTGGGGTTTTTGAGGTTTAGTGAAAATGAAATGCAAAATGAAAAATCGGAAGAGGAATACTTGCTGGACGTATGTCTTCCGTTGGATCAATCTTTCTTGGATGATCTTTCATTCGAGCACGCGTCTCTGCCGTCGATCTGCGATGAGATTAGAGTGCCCAAGCAAATTGACGATTTTGGGTCTATACCATGGGATTTTGGTAATGATTATTTCGAAGACCAACATTAGAGTAATGCTTTGTCGGATTTTAGGTAAAAAATTAACGACATTATAGTATAGTCTATTTACTAAATCCTAGTCCTATTTGTAGTTTTAACTTTCGAGGGTAGATCCGTAAATGTATGGAAATTGTCTAAATAAATTTTCTATTATTATATATTTAAATTCACTATTGTTACACCCAAATTAATTATTCATTTTGTTCTATTAGAAATGACATATTTTTTTCATTTTTTTATAAATGATACGTTTTCTAAAATTATAACAATCATGTATATCATATTTAACTATTAAAATATTAAACAATTTATGTAATTTTTTTAACATGTGTCCAAAAATAACGTGTCGTTTTTAAATAGAACGGAGTAATACTAAACAAGTATCTATTTGGGTGTGATTATGAGCGGTAATCGGGAGCGTTACTAACTTGCATGTAAATGGTTCGTATTCGTTGTTAAATATAAAAAAGATAATTAATTAATAATTAACTTAGGCAATAGACTAATAAAAAGCACACAAAATAACGTAGTGAGTTGTTCATATTGTCAATTTAAAGTCATTAATCCTTCCCTAAAAAAAAATTGAAGTATGTAATCCGCCACGTGGAAACTGAAAATACTACTCACAATAAGTCTGGAAAATGGGCCCATCGTTTAATACATCGGCAACCAATCAATTCGTGATACATAAGTTCGATAATTAATATGAATAAATGAAAACTAGAAAAAAATAGAATTCGAGTGGTTAGTAGATTGATGAATGTTATCGAGTTAAAATTTCATCAATTTATATTTAAAAAAAAAAATGAGTTAAAGAGATGAAATTAATAATCTGTACCATGCAACAAGAATCTTTTCATGATTATATCGAGTACGAAGGTTGTTAGAGGCTCTGTAAATTGCTTAAATGAAGCATATATAATTTAATATATGGTATTAAAAAAAATTGCCCATTAATTTGTATGGCATAATTAATATATTGTGGATAAATATTACATTTAAAATTGAGAGAGTAATGACAAATAAATTAAATAAGGTGAGTAAGATTGAAATCGATGATAGATGGGCTTTTTACCTTCTGTATAAATTTTACTAAAAATGATTTCTCTGATATCTTTGTCGGTTACCCCGCTTCTGTCGGTTGTACCATTTTTGCTTCAATTGTTGTCCTTTCAACTGCCCACATGACGCCCCATAATTAATACTTGCACCTTCTAAATATAGAAGGAGATCAGAACAAGTATGAAGAAACCAGCACATCATTATGCCCTTCATTTTACTTTATGCCCTCTATTTTACTTTTGTCGTTCGTTTAACTGATGATATCGTGGTAAGTTACTGTTTGGGTGTTATGAGATGATTTTTGTTGTTGTTTCTTTACCTACTTCTTATAAATTATTGTATAATGATGGAACAAGTGTTATATATACCATACCCGAAGATATCATAGAGAAACATATTTTCATAGACATCGTAGTGATTATTTTAACATTAAAATCAAACAATACCAAATAAAAGAAAACAGGCAAGATTGTACATATAATTCCTTAAAACAGCTTAATCAATATTACTACCCATCACACCAAATTGTATCACATCATTCATGCTGTACTTTTGTTTTTACACTAACAACAATCGTGTTCCTTGAAAAAAAAAAATCAAATTCCTGATGCACAAAACGACGACTTTAGCTAAAATTAAACTATTGGTCCAAAGCTGAGTCTTCATGTATAGTGGAGATTTAAAACACCTGAATACAAATTTAAACTCGAACGCGAAGCTCAGTATGGTATTGAATATGCTTGCTGAGTAGTTCAGCTCGCCAAGTAAGGCTTCAGATCGCATAGGCAGATTAATTCAACTACTAAATCTCGTCTACTGACTTTAGTCAGTCTACAGTAAATTCATTGGAAGAGTGAGTGCGGAAGTGTAGGCCCAATTTTAATTCGTCTATTGTAGAAAAACGTTTTTATCAAATATGTAAAGGTTGTGCTTGTGCGTCAATTCAAATTTTACTGAAATACTAAGTTTATGCTTTAAAAGATATTTTATGCAGTATGAATAGTAAGCAATAAAATAGTAAATTGCACAACGATTTTTAAACTGGTTCGGATACACAAGATCCTACATCCACTCTCCCGAACATAAGCAGAAGGTATTGTCTTTATTATACTTAGCAAGTTCTCAGTAATCTGTACACCGGACATATTTACTACTTATAATTGTAGCAACTTTACAATTATTCAAACACTAGCTTTGATTTTTTCCAACTAAAATGAGTTCTTACAATAAGAATAGTTCAATGAGTTGAACTCTTTCATTTTTTCTATGATTAAAATATTAGAAAGATTGCTTAAAATAGAGAAAGGGAACAATGGATCTTTAGAGAGAAGAACTAAGAATTATCTCTCTAAGTATGAGTTCTTCGCTGAGTGTACTTGTTGATTGCTAGAGCTTTTGAATCCTTGAATGCTTTAGTTCACGGTGTCTTCTTTGCATGAAGACTATTATCTATTTATAGTATCGACTAATGAATAGATCTGTTGGAGGGATTCTAGACACATATCAAAAACGCCAAGAAAAACGATCATCTCGAATTTGAATATCACTGTAGAGATTCTCTATTTTTCAGTCTAGGGAGCAGCTTTCTGTCAGTGCAAGTAGAGTGATGACAACTCCTCATTGGTCGAGGTTAGGAAGTTGGTGAGGCTTGTTCAAACTCCAAAGTAGATGCTGAGTTGAATTCTTTTGATTCTTCGGACACGTGTACTGAGTTGTCTCCAGCTGACATTCTTCTCAAATTTCAGTACTTGGCTCGAATTTCTTTACTGATTCAGTGGGTTCTGAAATACCCAACTGAGTTCTGAATGCTGAGTCCATCCGGCTGACAAAAGATAACTTTACTGAGCCTATCAGCTACTAAACTCTAGCTAGTCTACTGAATTCCTAACATGCGAACTCAACTAACTTATTATATTATCAAGGTTCATCATTCAGCTAAGGGATTTTGGGATATTCAGATCTTTAAAACTTATATCACTGAATATCATACCCAACATAAACAATACGAAACCAGTAAGAATGTAAAAAATCAGAAGGAAAAAAAAAATCTACTAAACTCAAAAAAATATATTGGCAACTTTGAACTCCGTTGATCAATTTCAAACCATATGGGAAATATTCATATCTTTCTCTCTGCAAAGAAAGAAAACAAGAATTTTCAGTATGTTGGCCATTATACGTAGAAGTGGATGCATGAATATGAATTAGGGAGAGAAAGAACTGCAATTTCGAAATAGAAGGGAGCGAGACCTACAAGGCTAGCAAAGAATTCATTTATAGACTTATATAGTGGAATATATCAAGATGAGTAGCAAAAACTTGCATCTTTAGAATGAAGAGGTCTCCTTGTGGATGGAATCAGATGAGCAGTTTCAGGCGTTGATATGGAATTACCAACTGCATTGAAATGATTTGGACTACCCTGGCATCAAATGGAAGGCAGCCATACAAATATCAGAGTCACCTCTAATATGCATATGTTTAGCATTGGATTTAATCAGAATCAGAATCAGAATCAGAATCAAACTACTAGTATAGGATATGCAAAGTTCAAAACAAATGGATTATAATTGCTATTTGGTCAAGGCTTAGTCGAGCAATAAAAAGGGTTTGTTTTCATGTAATGATATAAACTTTATTTTTATACACCATTGTTCCAACTAGACGACATCGTGGAAGAGTCCATTTACTGACCATACTAGAGAAAATAAATATTAGAACATCTCAAAGTAGATATAGGTTCCAACATTCCGTTTTACAGTGAGTAGATACCCGATAGTTGAATTACACTCACTCTTGTCCTTTTTTTATTGCTCTCCAATGTATAAGTAGGCCGTCAACACTACTTGTAATTTCAATATTTGCTACTGAAGCACAACCAGAATTGGGACGTCCAACATCAAACTATTCATTTGCATCCAATACTCTAATGTCAATAAATTCATTTCACCTTTCGTCCCATTTTTGTATTAGAACGATAGAAAGTCACAAGACTTAAACCCTGTTCTAAAATACTCTCTACTACTACCCATAAAAACATGGAAGCAAACTCAAATTCAACAAAAAAGATCAGAGACCAAAACTTTTAAAAGGTTGAATCACAGCAATTAAACAACCACCACTTTCCCAATTAAAGCGGCTATGCGTAAATTACAGATAACAGAATACTACTGAATAGAATTCGCTTCAGGCAACAAAGATATTCAGATCGAATTTGGAATTGCTCGGACATTCACATACACACAACAACTGTAATTGGACATCAATTAAACCTTAAAAAATATCCAGAATCCTAAAATTAGCATTACCGTAACTGGCGAGGAATTGCAATTGGGAAGCTGAGTGAGTGTTTGAACTCTCAGTAAACCCGTTTGATTTTCCCAGACGCAGACGAAGGGATATTTGAAGCGGTGTGTCGAATGTTGCGTGTGCATCTTATAAAGGAATCGGTGGCAGGGTGGAGGTGGCGGTGGGAGGACGGTGATGGCTGTTGGGAAGAGTGGGGAGGTGCACAAATCTTATTAGTTATTACTTTCTCTGTATTAAATGGGTAGGTTTGCATTTTAATTATAAGACTGCCACACTCCCTCAGATATAAGAAGAAAAACTGTTGATGGCAAAATGGAGAATCCGCCAAAGGTAGGTGTATTTTCGGAAATCATGGTAAAAAATGGCTAAAGCACCAACATAAAGGTTTTGGGCCTTAATAATTGGACAGGATTTTCATAAACGCCATTTACGCAAATAGCAACAAAAGTAAGGTGTAATGGCAAAACAATAAATATTTCATAGAATAGGAATATTTCTGAGAGTTTAGGTCATTTTGAGTAGATGGTGTAGGACATTTTTAAGTTATAGATAGATAAGCGGGAAAAGAAGAAAAAAGCGAACGCCCAAATGCAATAATTCGGGCCTTTTGACAAATCATAAAATTGGGCTATAAAAATTAAGATACAATTCATGAATTTCATACAAATTCTATACATAGCTATTTAGATAATATAAACATAAAGTAACATGCATAATATAATACTCACATTTGTAGTAACATGCATAATCACATTTGTAGTAATCATATAGTCTTGTTTCTTTTCGGCACGGAATTTTTAGTGTTATCTTCTTTCCATTTTGGCAAATATTATTATTGGGAAAATCTAACCAAAAATATATGAGATATTGACGGGACCTTATTAAAACATTCTCAAGTTTTTATTTGACAGATGATAGGTGTGAATTCCTATGATTTTCATGTTTTTTTTGGTCTATCAACGATTGATAAGTATGATAAAATATGTGTTTCAATAAGTCGAATAAGTAAGAAAAAGTGAAAAAATGAGATTTTTTTTAATATTCTTAACTATATAATGAATGTCATTACTCATTATGGGAGTATTCTGTATAATTAAAAACGAAATATTATTTTGTATTATTACGTCACTTGCTAACAAACAAAACTTATCTTTGTGTATAATCAATACCACGAAAAATAGAAATAAAGCAAGAGGAAAAAAAAAAAAAAAAAAGGCGAAACACAATTAGAAGTAGTGAAGTACCACCACCAAATGCAGACCATAAAAAGCAAAAGCTTGGCTCCCATACACAAAAAAAGAAAAAAGAAAAGAAAAATCAAATCCTTGAAAAAGAAGTAACTGGTTCACAACATAACTCATTTGAAAAAGAATATATCAAACATGATTAATGGAGTTGAAGAACAACGACAAGCTGCAGATTCTTACAGCCAAAACATTAGATTTGCATCGAAGACTCAACGAAGAAATCAGTGTAGGTTACAAAAGCTGCTATTACAACCACAAAAGTAAGTCGGAAAACACAAATAAAAATAAAGCTAGAGATCAAAACTTCGTCGAGTCGAGGAGTCCTCTCTCCGCAAGACGAAATACGCCTCGGTAGTGCTCTCGGTGTTGGCGTATCGTCCCCAAAGATGAAACGATGAACGTCTCGAAGATAGCAGCACCGCAAAATCTACGAGCTCCGGCGAACTGGACTTTTCCGGCGAGGACAAGCTGCTGAAGACTTGAGCTAAGAATGCAACTAGAATGCTTGTGAGATGTGGTGTGTTCAAATGGCATGCAGACTGATCCTATTTATAGGCAGTCCCAGCTCAGGTGAAAGGTTGTTGAGTAACACTTTTCAATTAAGGCAGGCTGACGTGTCCAGGGGAGTGGAGAGTGGAGATATGGAAGGTTGACTGCTGAAGAGTCTCTTCCAGATCCTTCCAAAAAGACACACTCTGGTGCAGCAGGAGCACTGCACCACGGAGAGAGGAATCAGGTGTAACTGGTTCACTACACCGACGACTGGGCCAGCTCACCTAGCCCAACTGCCAAGCCCGACGGACCACCCAAAGGACCAATTGCCAAGATCCAAGTCCAAGTCCAAGTCCAAGTCCACGGACACGGACACGGACCGGAACCGGAGCCGGGCACGGGCGCGGGCGCGGTGCGGGCGCCGCGTGTGAGGCGGTCGTCGAAAAGGCTCGCGCGCATGACCATGTGTGGCCCAAGCCCACCACATGTCACTTAGTTATCTCCTACAATGTGGTAGAGACTTAAATACTACACAAAACATTATTCATTAATCGATGTGGGACATTGATTAATGTAATAACTCTCCAAAACCCGAATAAGGTAAGTTTCTCCACTTTAGGTAACATATTAGTTTTGTCCCCCAAACTTCGAGCCACTATTTCTCACTCACCGAAAATCGGAATCGAGAAATTAAGCACACTATAATTATCTACTCGAAACGTAGATCGACGTCATATATCTCAATTCTTAAATCGGATAAATATCGAGGCTCGAAAATGCGATCGAAAAGGGCTGAATTTTGCCCAAATCAAATTAGCAATAAATGTTAATTAACTTTCCATAATAACTAACTAATTTATATATATATATATATATATATATATATATATATAAACATTTTTCGATTTTCCAACAATCCTCCACATGAGTGGAAATAGCCAAATGCATGCATGCAGACACACAGCTCTATCCTCAAGAGACAATAAAGCATCAGGGTAGGTGGCTTGTGACCTTGAACCTTCCTTAGTCAGTGCTATCGAGCATACCGGCGGATTAGTGGACACGTGGCCTTGAACTATTCCTCCATGGTGTATACTTAGACAATAGCACCAACACTATAAAGTCTCAACCTCGTTCGTTCTCATGTTTGTGTCCTTTACTGGCCATGGACAACCTCTTTGGATTCATAAGTGTTACATAGAAGCGGCCTTCACTTCTCACTTACATAGGTGATTCTTACTCGAGTATCATGTCATACTCCACCTTCTCAAGGCATCCAAGAATCATTAAAAATCAAAGACTTAACCTTACCACTTGACAGGTCACCAACACTCTCGAGCTCTTTTAGGGAATAGACTAATTGAGTGCGGTATCAACAGACTCATATAGCTTAGTTTTCCCATTGAACCAAGTTTATGGGATCTCCAATCTACAAGGTTGGGTATCCACTATAATCGTCTTTAGTTTGTGGATTTAACTCTCATTCTCTCTACGAGCTTATACATTTGATCTCGATTCAAACTCTTAGTAAGCGGATCCGCTAGGTTATCTATAGACTTGACATAGTCTACAGAGATAATCCCACTCGTGATCAAATGTCTTACGGTATTATGTCGACGACGAATATCTCTCGACTTACCACTATACAACTCACTCTTTGCCCTACCAATAGCCGCTTGGCTAACACAGTGAATCATCACAGGTGGCACGGGTTTCGTCCAACATGGAATATCTTCAAGGAAATTACGGAGCCATTCGGCCTCCTCACCGGCCTTATCTAAAGCAATAAACTCTGATTCCATGGTGGAGCGGGCTATGCACGTCTGTTTCGTGGATCTCCACGACACAGCTCCTCCCCCTATAGTGAACACATAACCACTAGTAGACAACGAGTCTTTAGTGTCGGATATCTAATTTGCATCACAGTACCCTTCAAGTACTGGGGGATGTCTCGAGTAGTGCAACCCAAAGTTAAGAGTGTATTTTAAATACCTCAGAACTCTTACAAGAGATTTCCAATGCTCTCTACTAGGATTACTAGTATAGCGACTCAATTTGTTCACCGGACAAGCTAGATCAGGCCTCGTACAATTCGCGATGTACATAAGACAACCAATGACTCTAGCATAATCCTCTTGAGCAACAGGATCACCCCTATTCTTGCTCAAGTGAACATTAACTTCTAGATGAGTCTTCGCCGGCGCACTATCAAAGGCATTAAACCTTTTAAGCACTTTCTCAATATAATGAGATTGAGACAAAACAATCCCTTTGGGAGTTCTTTGAATCTTCACTCCAAGAATAACATCAGCAACTCCCATATCTTTCATATCGAAAGTTCTCTTAAGCATACGCTTGGTATCATTTATGACTTGAAGGTTTTGTCCCATAATTAACATGTCGTCTACATAAAGACAAACAATTACAAAACCATTCTTTGTATTCTTTATGTAAACACACTTGTCACATTCATTAATCTTAAAACCATTCGACAACATAGCCTCGTCGAATTTCAAATGCCATTGTAATGGTGCTTGTTTCAACCCATATAGGGATTTCACCAACTTACATACCTTTCGCTCTTGGCCAGGTACTACAAACCCTTCAGGTTGTTCCATATAAATTTCCTCTTCTAAATCTCCATTTAGAAAGACAGTTTTCACATCCATTTGGTGAATCTCAAGATTGTGCAAAGAAGCAATCGCGAGAAGCACACGGATAGACGTAATTCTCGTTACAGGCGAATAAGTGTCGAAGAAATCATATCCTTCAATTTGCTTAAAGCCTTTAACCACTAAACGAGCTTTATATTTGTCAATTGACCCATCTGCCTTATACTTTCTTTTTAGGATCCATTTACATCCTAAGGGCTTGCAACCTTCGGGTAAGTCTGCTAAGACCCAAGTGTGATTCTGCATAATGGAATCAATTTCACTTTGGACAGCTTCTTGCCAAAGTGGGCCATCGGGTCTAGAAAGAGCTTCTTTTATAGACCGCAGTTCTTCATCCAAAAAGAAACACAACATAATCAGGACCAAAGTCCTTAGCAACTCTTGCTCTAGTGCTACGCCTTGGTTCTAAAGTTTCAAGATCGTCAGCTTGCCTCTTACGCGTAGCGGGTTCTACCCCTACATTTCTAGAACTACTTGCTTCACCACTAGAGCTCGACTCAACTTTATCATCCTTTTTACATGGATAGATATGTTCAAAGAATATAGCATTCCTTGACTCAATAGTAGTTCCAACATTCATATCGGGCACAGACGACTTATGAATGACAAATCGATATGCACTACTATTCAGTGCATATCTTATAAAGATACAATCGACGGTATTAGGTCCGATTGTAACTTGCTTAGGCAAAGGCACTTCTACCTTAGCCAAACACCTCCACACTTTGAGGTATTTATAGGAAGGTTTCCTTCCTTTCCACAACTCGTAAGGAGTCACATCTCTACCTTTTAGAGATATTTTGTTTAATAAGTAGTTGGCCGTCAAAACGGCTTCCCCCCACATGTTCTGGGGCAGTCCAGAACTTATCAACAAAGCATTCATCATCTCCTTTAAAGTTCGGTTCTTCCTTTTAGCTACACCATTTGATTGAGGCGAGTAGGGGGCAGTGGTTTGATGAATAATACCACTTGTCTTACACAACTCTTCAAAAGGAGCTACATATTCTCCACCTCTATCACTTCGTACCAATTTAATTTTACAATCAAGTTGGTTTTCGGCATCTGCTTTGAAGTTAGTAAAAGCTTCAATTGCCTCATCTTTACTCCTTAAAAGATAAAGAGTACAATACTTAGTGCATTCATCAATAAAAGTAATAAAATACTTTTTCCTACCTCTAGTTTGTACAAACTTTAAGTCACATACGTCAGTGTGAATGAGTTCTAGAGGTTTTTTGTTCCTTTGTACAGAATGAAATGGCAGCTTAGCCAATTTTGCTTCAACACAAACTTCACACTTGGTTTTGTTAAACTCATTTACTTTAAGTAGATCGAGATTAACTAGTCTTTTTATCGCATTTAGATTAACATGTCCTAATCTAGAATGCCATAAATCGGAACACTCAATCAAGTAGGAGGAAGTAGCTTCGTTATCATTATTTTTAGCCTCAACGGGCTCTTGGCGAATCGCCATTACACTTAACTTAAAAAGGCCCTCAGACAGGTAGCCTTTTCCTAGGAACATTCCAAATTTAGTTAGGATAAATTTATCCGACTCAAAAACTAGTCTAAACCCTCTCTTGACTAGTACAGAGCTGGACACAAGATTCTTCCGGATGTCGGGGACATGCAGCACCTCTCCTAGAGTAAGGTTCTTCCCGGAGCTCAACCTTAGCACCACAGTACCATAGCCAACTACCTCAGATGAGGCTTGATTCCCCATATTGAGCTTCCTCCCTTGGCAACTCTTGTACTTGGTGAAGCGGCTTCGGTCACCACAAACATATGTCGTGACAGCGGTATCAATATACCACTTCGCCTCATTCTCCACGACGTTTGCTTCTTCAATGACAACGGCCGCAAGGTCGATTTCAGTGAGGTCAATCTCCAACATATTGGCTTGACGAGCCCTCTTCTTCTTCGGCTTTCGGCAGTCCTTGGACATGTGGCCGGATTTGCCACAGTTGTAGCAGTCCCCTTCAAACTTGCGGGCTTGCACCTTGCCCTTCCCTTTGGGGTTGCTATTCGGACGCCCTCTCTTAGCATTGTTGGAGTTTCCACCTTTCTCAGCAAGGTTGACTCTTGGCTCCACGGGTGCTGGTGATCGCTGTATTGCACCAAATAATCCTGTAAAAATCAGAGAATTACTTCAGTATAGTTCACAGGTATCGAACACAGGGAACGGACGACTAGACACTTTATTTTTCCTACTTATCTAGGGTTTTGGTTAGCAACCACGCAAGAATTGGGTTTTCTATTAAACTACGAACTTGTAAAATTAAAAGCAAATATAAAAACAGAAACCGGAATTTAAACTGAATTAACTAGGCAATTGAAAGGCAGGTCCAACAGAATATTTATGCACATGTTTATTCCAATCCTTGGCACTTAATATGAATTAATCTCAAGAATCTACTAGTTATAGACCACCGTAACTTAAACTGCGTGATCCTCACTCCCACTTACTTATTCGGTAACCGCCATGTTGGGCATAGAAACGGCTACTTCCCTAACCTAGCTACAACCTACGTTGTTGGGTAAACAATAGATTTAATAGCTAGACAGCTTTATCGAACTAAGGGAGCCTAGTATAGGAGCCTACTCGTATGTTGGGCATCTCATAGTCTCCTATCGGTTTAATCCAATTACTCTAATGAATAATTTTGCTACTTACCTAGCCTTGTTCCACGAGAAACGATGGAAGTACTAAGTTAGCTACGATCGCAGCAACCTAGGGTGATCAATCCTAAATTACTAGCCAGATTAATTAATTCAGAATTATCCCGAAACCCTTTTGATTAATTATGAGCACCTAAGCCTCATGTACTGTTCACGTGTGCATTCACATTCTGCCGAACCCTAAAAAGTTTAGCTACTCATGCAGACGCTTCGGATGGGCAACTGGGACAGTTTACAGAACAGAAACATAAACACGAATAACCCTAGATCTAGCATGAACGAAAATTAAAACTATTAAGGCAGAAAATATAAATCTACGAAATTAAACTAGAACTTGAATTAAAATAGCAACGAGTGTTCGAATGTAAATCTTAAGATCCTAGAAAACGATTAAATGCAAAACGAAATAAAACTAGAATTCAAACTTGGAATTTAAAAACGTAAGAGACGGAAATTAAAAAGTGTTTTCTTCTTCAACTACTAAACTACGAAATCGGGTCGAAAGGTTCGGAAGTGTCTTCGGCTTGGGGCGCTCGGGCGGCGGTGGTTGTGCGGCGGTCGACGGTGGTTCGGAAAGGAGCAATGGCCGGAATGTGAGCTCGGGATGTTGGGGACGTGTTCTATGGTGCGAGAGGTGGTGTCAATTTCGTGCCCCCTTCATCTCTTAATATACTCCTCCTTTAGATCTTGATTAGGAAAAGATTTGGGTGGATAAGGAAACAAGATCTTTCCTTAACCACCAAAAGATATTTTCTTGATCTTTTCCTTTCCTCATAACCGTGCCCTAAACCGCGACTTTCCGCGCCTTTTCTTCACCAAAACGCGCCAATTAATATCCTTGTCATCTCGCCATGTCATCACCGAAACCCCGCATAATACGCCACTGCGATCGCACCGGTTGGCACATTAACGCACTTTTCGGCCTCGAAATCACTAAGCACGAAAACGACTCATCAAATATCCTTACACTTGATTTATACTCGCCCTCGAGTATAAGGAGAGAAAAAGATAAGTACTTAGTTATTTCGGCCAATCCCCAAGACTCAAAACAAAAATAAAAGACTCAAGGAAAACAAAGACACGACATGACAAGGATAAAATGACACGAACAAAACAAAGACACCAAAGAAACACACAGACTCAAATAAAAATATGAAAAACAACGACGTGAAGCAGCACCAATTAATTCAAAATTCTCAACACCGATTAACTAGCCAAGCAAATCAAATCATGCAAATATGATCTCATCAAGCAAGTAGACAATGCAAATTTCGAAACTAAGCACACATATATCAACTTGGTCAAAATCTAAACAATGTGGATCTCCTCAAGTTTCGCTCATCACTCAACTAATCTAGGTCCGGTTCAAGCCACTCAAGAAAATAAATCCACGCAATCACGATAAGAGATCGTCACAATAGCAATATCAAGGAGGTCTTTCTCATTAGGTTGTAATGGGGCTTAGGACTTAGACAAATTGATGTTGGTAAGGGTCCTAAGGGTACTAAGCTTCATCAAAATTATATTTCAATGTTATGCATGTCAAACTCACTTAGTTGTGCAATTAATGTAACAATTCAAAACTTCCTACCACTTAGCAATTTCGAATACATGCTACAATTATTTTTATGTACCCATTTTTTCTTTTTTTTTCTCTGCCACCTCTCTCTTTTTTTCTGAATATTTCATATATATATTTTTTTTTCATGGCATATTTTTTCTTTTTCTGGGTACAGACTGTCTCAACTGGGCAATCAGGCCACTTACATTCTGCTTTTTCTTTCGCAGCTTATACATTCAAGTTTCGACCTATACACATCTTTTTGCAGCACCTCTTAATTGGGTAGGTAGAGGACATATGTAACACTCCTCTAAACAACAATATCATGCACAAGAAAGTTTATAAGACATGCAATAACATGGGTCAAGAGAAAGTTTAAAAGGCCTTGGCTAATATTTTACTAACTCATATCAAAGAATCGGTCAAGGCTCAACTTGGCTCACTAGGGGATAATTTAGGGTCGAAAATATTTTGTCGCGGCCGTTTGGCTAAAAATCCCTAGTGCCTCCTATCATGTATCACAAATGACTCAAACTTATTGCAATTTTGCGGATAAACACTCTCAAAAGAAATAGTAGGAAGTGTCCTACTTTAAGGCTCAAATCTAATATAATGAGTGGTTTATAAAATTCGATCCAACAAGGTTTATTTTTCCTCATCCCAAGTTACATACACATATGTGCCTAGATCTAATTTTCACAAAGTCTACAAGCAAGCATATTGAAACATAAAAGCACAAATAAGACATGCTTGAGCATAGAAAATCGGCGTATCAAAAATCAAAAATTTTGGCATGCTTCGACACAAAATACCCCCCCTCCTTACACTTAAAACTTGCTCGCCCTCGAGCAAGGAGAAAAGACAAAACAAAGAGAGAAGGCATGACAAAATAAAAACAAAAACACCCTCCTTACACTTGAACCCTTTCAAGTGTAAGAACATACTAACACAAGAGACAAAAGAAAATAAACTACCCCTCCTTACACTTGAACCCTTTCAAGTGTAAGGCCATAAAAGACTCACAAAAACCGACTCAAAACAGAAAACAAAAATGAAAAACAAAAACTGGGGAGAAAAGTTACTTGGCGCCTCGCTTGGGCAAGCGAGGCGGTCGGCTCATCACGATACGACGAATGGAAAATGTCGGGCAACAACCGCACTTAAGTGAACTAATCACACTTAGCCAAGAATCGAAAAAGAAGAACACACCAAGCATAAAATCAAATGGAAACAAAATACGAAATAAAATAATAAAATTACTAGAAACGCGGGTTGCCTCCCTGAAGCGCCTCTCTTTAGAGTCTTTGGCTAGACCTCCTCTTCAAGATCAATCGTGTGATAGTATGTGCAGTGGAGTCACATCCACTACATTGATCACCCGCTTCATCTTCTTCCCACGATCTTTATACCACTTGAAATCGTCATAGGCCTTATTCCGAAATTTTTCCTCACACTTGGTTGATGGCCTATGCACCTGCAAGACGATGGTAGTCTGCCCTCTTGCTGTCCTTTTCTTATCTCTTTCAGGTTGGGGCTTCAATCCCACGGTTGTCAGCCATTCTACTATAGAATCGTCTTGATTGGGCAACTGAAACACACTACCGACAATTTCCAGTTTTGGAGCTACGTATAAAGCCAAGAGACTTTCTCTGATCTCCTCGTCCATCATATCTTCAACATCTTCTTCGGTCAGTCCTTGAGTCAAGGTGACCTCCATTTTATCCTACATCACATACGTCTGAAGATATTCTTGGACAATAGCATCAATGGAGTCAGTAGAAAAAGCATTCTCATTCTCATGATCATAGGGTTCCTTAAGTGTTTCAGCTATGTGATGAACATAAGTTTCGTTATGGTATGCTACACTTATCGAACCCTCATCTACATTAATTATAGCATTTACAGTCTTTAAAAATGGTCTACCCAATAACACTCATGCAGTTCCTTCAACTTGCCTATCATTTGTGTCAATTACATAAAAATCAGCAGGATAAACAAAATTGTTGATTCTGACTAAAATGTTTTCGAGTAAACCTATCGGAGCAATGCATGACCTATCCGCTAATTGAATTATCACCTTAGTGGACACTAATTCAACTCCAATTAATTGATTATAGAGGGACAATGGCATAACATTAATGGACGCTCCTAAATCACACATGGCTTGCTTAATCAAAACATCACCCATCAGACAAGGCAGTGTAAACATACACGGGTCGGCACATTTAGCAAAGGCATCTTACGTATGATTGCCGATACTGTGTGGTCGAACAAGAGTTTTCCGGACTCGGGAACTTTTCCGACAATGAAATTCTTCACAAATTTCCCGAACTTGGGAATCTTTATGGCTTCAAGGAAAGGGATATTTATCTCTAATTTCTCGAACATCTTCATGTAATCCATGCTTTCCTTGTTCGGCGTTCTCTTACTTTCCAAAGCTTCCGGAAATGGTGGAGGAAGTATCGGTTTAGACTCCGATCGGATAATCGGGACAACTTCCTCTTCCTGTTCTGGTTCAGCATCTTCAACATGCTGCTCTACTGGACGGTAAAGTTGTGCAGGCTGTTCTGCGGCCTTCTTCTTTTCTGCCAGCTTTTCTGGGTGTCTCGGTTGCACAATTGGGCCAGGCAGTTCTTTTCCTCCACGCAACGTAATCCGATTGCGGTTATGGGAATTTAGATTTAGCAGTTTTGAGCTTGTGAAGGTAAATGCTCGTGACCTCCCTTCGATCTTGGAGTGAGTCGGTCATTTTGAACACTTGCTCGAAATAGATTTTCCAAAGTAACTTGCCGATCCATCTTCAATTTTTGCATCTCTTCCTTCATGGCTTGAATCTCATTTTGATTTGAGATTATCTCTTTCTGCATCTGCCTTTGATATGTAATTGATTCCTTTTGAGAAGCAATCATCTTGTGCATCAATTCTTCAAACGAAGAAGATCCCCTGTGCCGCTTGGCCATGCGATGGACCTTGTTGTTGGTATATTTGATGGTGTGGAGGTTTGTATGCTTGAGACGGTACATTTAGCACAGTTTGTACCATTAGTAGGTGTTTGGTACAAATTGTCATAGTGATGGATGAGTTGTTGTACTTGACTTTCTCGGAAATTCCACTCGCTTGGGCGATCGGGCACCGTTCTCTCCATCTGTTGTTTCCTTTTTACCGCACATACTTAATTGACTTACATTAGCCATAGCATTCGGGTTAGGGCGAGTCCGAGCCGGAAGTTGTCCTTGAGAATTCTTCATCTCTTGCATCGTAGAATTCAGCTTATTCATCTGCTTGGCCAAGTTTTCCATCGTAGCTTGCTGATCCTTCTTTGTCTGATTTATCTCCCGCTGCATTTGTTGTTGAAATGCAGTAGTGTCCTTCTGTGAAGAAACCATTTCAGCCAAAAGTTTTTCCAATGGATTCTGGTGCTCTGGTTGGGCAACTGGAGCACTCTGCTGCTGGAACTGCCTTTGATGCGGAGGCCTATACGTCTGCTGGTAGCCATTCTGATTAGGAGCTTGATAAGGTTGCTGAAAATTTTGTTGATGCTGGTATGGCTGCTGGAATTGTTGTTGATGTGGATTCCTCGATTGAAATTGTTCTTCCAGTTGCCTCCATCGAAGGTTTGGATGAAGCCCTTGCTGTCCGCTCCAATTTCAAATGCGTTTACTTCTTCTCCCGGACATTGTAGTGAGGTATGTCCTTTTTCTCCACACGCTCCGCATGCGTGATCGGCATTTGATCGTCTTGAAGCGGGAGCGTTCTGCTTGAGTAACAAGTCGAGTTTGTCTTGCAGGAGACTGAATTTTGCCTCCACTTTACTATCAATTTCCTCCAAGTAGTCGGAGTGAGACCAATTTACTGCTCTCCTTGTTGGTCTTGGTCCTTTGTATTGTGAGGTAGACTCCGCAAGCCCTTCAATTATATTTCTTGCATCTTCGTAGAGGCTTGTATGGAAATTCCCTCTCAGGCCGATATCAACCATGACTTTAGCTTCGTCTGTCATTCCTTGATAGAAAATTTGTAGAAGCTCCACATCCGAGTAGCCATGGTTCGGACAACTATCGACGAGTCGTCCAAATCTCTCCCAGTATGCGCCAAAGGTTTCGTCGAGTTCTTGAGCAATCCCGGAAATCTGCTTCTTTAATGTATTTGTCTTTGACTGCGGGAAATACTTCTTTAAGAAGACCGTACGCATCTGGGCCCACGTCGTGATCATGTTCGGCTTTAGACTAGAGAACCACGCTTGTGCTCCGTCTTGAAGAGTGAATGGAAAGGCCTTGAGCTTGAAAGCGTCCAGTGTTGCCTGCCGGTGCAGATTACACACTTGGTTGAACGACGCCAAAAAAGAATTTGGATTCTCGTTCGTCCTTCCATAAAACTTCGGCATGGCAGCGACCATGTTCAGCTTGACATCTATTTGTTCTGTAGTAGTGATTTGGATTGGTCCCGGTAGGTCCGCTCCCATGTCAAGCGATCCGGTATTCATCCTCAAGGGTGGTGGATCATGCACTTCGTCCTCCATCTCTTCCTCCTCTGATTCTGAGCTTGTTACTGGGAGTGTTGTGGAGTGTTTTGTCGAACAAAACAGTCTCGGTTCTGAGTCGCTGATCGGATCAACGGCATATGTTTTGTCTCTTGGTTGGGCAGTTAAGACGTCTCGCGCCCTTGACGATGAATTTGTTGCTTTTGCAGCTTTGTCTCCTTCCTATTTCTTTTAGCTGCCTTCTCGATCTCAGGATCGAATATAGAATTAGGCTTGGAATACCTGCTCATGCAACATTAAAAAGCACGAAAGATTAGTAGAAAAATCAAAGAAACTAGTTAACACCGTTCCCACAGACGGCGCCAATTTGGTGATCGTTGTATTGCACCAAATAATCCTGTAAAAATCAGAGAATTACTTCAGTATAGTTCACAGGTATCGAACACAGGGAACGGACGACTAGACACTTTATTTTTCCTACTTATCTAGGGTTTTGGTTAGCAACCACGCAAGAATTGGGTTTTCTATTAAACTACGAACTTGTAAAATTAAAAGCAAATATAAAAACGAAAACCGGAATTTAAACTGAATTAACTAGGCAATTGAAAGGCAGGTCCAGCAGAATATTTATGCACATGTTTATTCCAATCCTTGGCACTTAATATGAATTAATCTCAAGAATCTACTAGTTATAGACCACCGTAA
This sequence comes from Lavandula angustifolia, assembly GCA_028984105.1. Classification (NCBI taxonomy): domain Eukaryota; kingdom Viridiplantae; phylum Streptophyta; class Magnoliopsida; order Lamiales; family Lamiaceae; genus Lavandula; species Lavandula angustifolia. The sequence goes on along the minus strand of CM054804.1, from coordinate 6,244,220 downwards.
CTTAAACTGCGTGATCCTCACTCCCACTTACTTATTCGGTAACCGCCATGTTGGGCATAGAAACGGCTACTTCCCTAACCTAGCTACAACCTACGTTGTTGGGTAAACAATAGATTTAATAGCTAGACAGCTTTATCGAACTAAGGGAGCCTAGTATAGGAGCCTACTCGTATGTTGGGCATCTCATAGTCTCCTATCGGTTTAATCCAATTACTCTAACGAATAATTTTGCTACTTACCTAGCCTTGTTCCACGAGAAACGATGGAAGTACTAAGTTAGCTACAGACTGCGCAACCTAGGGTGATCAATCCTAAATTACTAGCCAGATTAATTAATTCAGAATTATCCCGAAACCCTTTTGATTAATTATGAGCACCTAAGCCTCATGTACTTCGTTCACGTGTGCATTCACATTCTCGCCGGACCCTAAAAAGTTTAGCTACTCATGCGAGACGCTTCGGTTGGGCAACCGGGACGGTTCTACGTAACGTAAACATAAACACGAATAACCCTAGATCTAGCATGAACGAAAATTAAAACTATTAAGGCGTAAAAATATAAATCTACGAAATTAAACTAGAACTTGAATTAAAATAGCAACGAGTGTTCGAATGTAAATCTTAAGATCCTAGAAAACGATTAAATGCAAAACGAAATAAAACTAGAATTCAAACTTGGAATTTAAAAACGTAAGAGACGGAAATTAAAAAGTGTTTTCTTCTTCAACTACTAAACTACGAAATCTGGTCGGAAAGGTTCGGAAGTATCTTCGGCTTGGGCAGTTCGGCGGCGGTGGTTGTGCGGCGGCGGTCGACGGTGGTTCGGAAAGGAGCAATGGCCGGAATGTGAGCTCGGGATGTTGGGGACGTGTTCTATGGTGCAGAGGTGGTGTCAATTTCGTGCCCCCTTCATCTCTTAATATACTCCTCCTTTAGATCTTGATTAGGAAAAGATTTGGGTGGATAAGGAAACAAGATCTTTCCTTAACCACCAAAAGATATTTTCTTGATCTTTTCCTTTCCTCATAACCGTGCCCTAAACCGCGACTTTCCGCGCCTTTTCTTCACCAAAACGCGCCAATTAATATCCTTGTCATCCTGCCATGTCAGCACCGAAACCCTGCATAATACACCACTGTGACTGCACCGGTTGGCCAATTAACGCACTTTTCGGCCTGAAATCACTAAGCACGAAAACGACTCATCAGGTGCTTTGCCCTTCCCATCTCGAGTCCTCATGTCGGTCTCGATGCGGAGCTTGACCACAAGGTCCTCAAGCGTCATTTCCTTTCGCTTGTGCTTCAAGTAGCTCTTGAAGTCCTTCCAGCTCGGGGGAAGCTTCTCAATTACAGTTGCCACGATAAAAGCATCTGGAAAAAGCATACCTTCGGCATGGACGTCATGGACAATGAGTTGGAACTCTTGCACTTGCTCCATGACTGGTCGAGAGTCCACCATTTTGTAGTCCAAGAACTTGGCGACTACAAACTTCTTGGTACCTGCATCGTCAGTACAATATTTTCTTTCAAGTGCCTCCCAAATTGCCTTGGAGGTCTTTACATTTGCATATACACTGTACAGACTATCATCTAGTCCACTAAGCAAGAAGTTTTTACAAAAGTAGTCAGAAGTTTGCCAATTATCATAGGCTATGCGGACTTCCAAGTTCTCTTCGTTGTCATTTGGAGGGGGCGGGTGCATTCTCCATCAGCACAGTGGTGAACCCCAATGTTGTCAAATAGAACAACATCTTCTGTTGCCACCTTTTGAAGTCGGCTCCACCAAACTTGGCCGGCTTCTCGGCAGCGGGCAACACTCTAGACGAGTGCAGAGGTGCCGTCAGGGTCGAGTTCGAACCCCCCACAACTCCATGGTGGTTCACACTCCCAAAAGGGACATTGCTCTGCAAGGCAGAGGACATTGCATTGAAGTTGAATGCCGTGTTAGAGGCATTAGCACGGTGAAGTGCTATCCTAGCATCGGTGGCGGCGGACATGGCAGCGAGGGTTAGATTAGCAAAGACTGGAGTAGGTGTAGGGACAGACACCGGTGGAACTACGTTGGCGGAGGAGGCAATGACGTCAGAAACGGCGGGGTTGGTGGCGGCAGCAGAAGCAGCGGCGGCGGCAGCGTCGGAGATGGCAGCAGATGACGAAGACATGTTTTCAAGCAGCTTGAGTAGGTAGGATATTTCGTCTTGCGATTGTAGGTTACAAAAGCTGCTATTACAACCACAAAAGTAAGTCGGAAAACACAAATAAAAATAAAGCTAGAGATCAAAACTTCGTCGAATCGAGGAGTCCTCTCTCCGCAAGACGAAATACGCCCCGGTAGTGCTCTCGGTGTTGGCATATCGTCCCCAAAGATGAAACGACGAACGTCTCGAAGATAGCAGCACCGCAAAATCTATGAGCTCCGGCGAACTGGACTTTTCCGGTGAGGACAGACTGCTGAAGACTTGAGCTAAGAATGCAACTAGAATGCTTGTGAGATGTGGTGTGTTCAAATGGCATGCAGACTGATCCTATTTATAGGCAGTCCCAACTCAGGTGAAAGGTTGTTGAGTAACATCTGTCAATTAAGGCAGGATGACGTGTCCAGGGGAGTGGGGAGTGGAGATATGGAAGGTTGGCTGCTAAAGAGTCTCTTCCAGATCCTTCCAAAAAGACACACTCTGGTGCAGCAGGAGCACTGCACCACAGATAGAGGAATCAGGTGTAACTGGTTCACTACACCGACGACTGGCCCAGCCCACCTAGCCCAACTGTCAAGCCCGACGGACCACCCAAATGACCAATTGCCAAGATCCAAGTCCACGGACACGGATCGGAACCGGAGCCGGGCACGGGCATTGCTTGAATCACGGCCGATACTGCATCGTTTCGGATCAAGACGAGAGAGAGAAGATGATGGATGTGAGAGATTCTCTCAAAGAGCTTCACAGCGCCGCTATCTCCTTGCAGGTATAAGAATTAATAAAACCAACTTTCTTAATTATTCAAATTGGCGGATTTAAAGGGGGAGTGCGGGTGTCGCCACCCCTAAATATCCGTATAAGAATTAAGAATAAAAATGACTTAACATCGTATTTCTGATAATTCAATGAACATGATTTTTTTCGGTGTAGAAATTTTAACAAATGGAAAGATCATTTATTTACATTCTAGTAACTTTTTTAATTTTAATTTATGAAATTCGACATTTGCCATGCAGAAATTGAGATTGAGACACGAGAGAGAAATGGAAGGAGCATTAGGCTTGGTGGAGGAGAGGAGGAATATGGTGATGGAGAGGGTGAAGCGGTGCTCGAAAGAGGAGAGAGAAAGGATTAATGGAGTTATTGGAGAGGTGGTTGAGTTTGTTGGAGATGTGGGAAGTGATGAATTTTATCGGAGTGAGAAGATTGAGGAGAAGAATGGGAGTGAGATTTGCAGTTTTCTTGTTGGGACAGTGAGATTTGGGTTGGAATTTGTTGTGATGTTTGCTGCGATTTATACGAGTGTGAAGATATGTAAGAGTAGACAGCAGATACGTGTATTGGATTCAAGAATCAAAACAGAATCAGATATTCATTTAGATGTTTTACGTGGGAGAGGTTGAGATTTTTAGGTGTTTATTATTACCATTCAAAAGGTCGATATATCTAATACGAAAATGTAAAAAATTGCAGATTAATTTTCCTAATTCCTGTTATTTATTTATTTATTCATTTAGCTTTTGCAACAGTTGAAAAAAGTGTTTCTATATGGTAAATAATTGTTACCATAAGCTTATTGAGAAATTTATAGACTATTTCAATGGGGAAATGACAAAAAATACCTCGTGTTAAGGTGAAAATGCGTAAAACTATCCTGTATTTGTTTTATTGCAAAAAACACCCATGTGTTTAATAAAATGCTGCACGAAAAACTCTCCCATCAAAATTAACAACTCATTTATCTCAATCGCTCTTAATTTTTTAAGAGTTTTAGTATCTAAATGAACTTACTAAACTAGACGAGGCAAAATCTAAATAAAGCACTAAATAAGAATGGTGAGAAAATGTGAACTTTGAAGAACTGAGAATTAATCGACTTAAACTGCGAGCAACAATACGGATGCGTATGCTTGTGAATTTATCAAAATTAAATATTACATGCTCATTGTAAGAATATTTTAAGCATTATTTATCAAGAAAATTGTAAAAATCTTTTCCCGATATACTCGGAACGATTAAAATATACGAATTTGATGTTAGGGATTTTCTTGCAACACATTTAAGAACACAATGGTTTTTTTGCAATAAAAATAACACAAGGTAGTTTTGTGCATTTTCACATTTCCCCCTATTTCGATAAACTCTTTTAAAGAGAGGTTTTAATGATAATAAAACATGCAATTGCTCCATAACAAGGCTTTATTTGTGTTTTAAAAGGCTTCTATCAAGGCCAATTTCTCTTAATTGGTTTCCAAACGCAACCAAAACCCACATATTACAAAAATTTGTGTGTATCATATTCGTATACTATTTCTTATGTATATCACATCGTAAGGATATTGCTATGTGACAAATGTAGTTCATTTTTTTTAATGAAAAACTCCCACATCAATACTTTTTATGGTTTTCATCTTGAATTTTCTAAGATTCATCTTATTTTGCCTTTCTTTTTCGAATTGTCACATTTATCTTATCTCATTTAAAAATAACAATTTTTCTATACATAATTAACCACTAATGAATTATAAAACTCACCATTTCACTCACAAAAATAAAGTACACAAGCTCAATATGATGGAGAGAGATTCAATCTGATGTGGAGACCTAGAAGACTCTAGAGTTTGAGAGAAGTTAGAGAGGCGCTCCAACAACCACCTTAATTATTATTAATATTAATATTTATTTTTATTTAATAGTGTGCTAGGGTTTTGTTGCAATGGGTATTTAAGCCTCCATATATGTTGTTTAGCGGAGTTTTTTGAATATGATGAAATCTGAATGAAACTTTTGTTTCCTTCTTATTATTCGTATACTTAGAGGAACGAATATTAGATGCCTAGATCTGGATATCTCTCGTGAAGATCAACAGATTTGGAAGAGTTTCGAACGGCTATTCGTGCGCCGAATCAACGTTCGAGGCTATTGTGGGTTTCCCCTGCATCAGTTTGTATCAGAGCTTTCCGATCCAACTCCATGCCGCCGCGATGGATCCGACAAGATAAAGTCGTGGAACAAGATGAGTATGCCCAGTTTGAGGAGCGTTTGGGGCGAATCGTGGACGGATGTATGGAGAGGATGATTGAGCGGTTCACTCTACGGATGACGAACCTCCTCGATGGTCGAAAGAGAGGGCGCCGACAAAGCAGATCCGTGAGCTATTCAACGGGAGTAGTTATGGAGTCCGCCGGACATACTCCATTGAGCCGACAGCGAAGTCACATGAGGTTTGAAAAGGAAAATCGACTCGGGGAAGCTTGGATTACAATCGATGCTCCCAAGTACGCCATGGAGTATTCCGATCCACCAATCTACGATGAATCTGCGTTTGAGGAAGAAGGTGGGGATGATAAGGAGTATTCGCATCCACCAATTTATGATAAAGATGTGTTTGAGGAAGAAAATGAAGATGTGTTTTGAGGAAGAAGATGGGGCTGGAAGAAAGTATTCTAATCCACCAGTCTACGATGAAGATGTGTGTGAGGAAGTAGTTGTAGAGGATGATGATGAGAATGACCCCATTGAACCACCCGTCTGCGAAAAGGAGACATTCGATGAAGAAGTCATTGAAGAGGTTAAAATTATTTTGATGCCAACTCAACCTACTGACAAGCTTGTTACTACAAGCCTCTTCTCTTCTGTTGGCCAAGCATATGATCCCCTCACCAACGTACGTGACATTCACAAGATGGGAAATAATTCATCTTCGACTAACAAAGCATACAAAGATCCCGCCATAGACCGACACCTCCTCAATTTTGAATCCAATGTTGGTGATTTTGTATGGGGCATTTTGACCACGGAACGTGGCGGCTACAACAAACTCTCGGCAAGGAAAATTGGTCAAATAGAAGTTGAGAAAATTAATTCCATCTCCTACAGCCTCAACCCTCCAAGTTATACTTGTTCTGCAGATTTGTTCAACGTTGACTACCTTTTACTTTTTGAGGGAAACTTTTCATACGACGATGTGGTAGATCAGACTTCGTGGGCGAAGCTCTTTGACCCCGGCGGGAATGATGTGGAGACCTAGAAGACTCTAGAGTTTGAGAGAAGTTAGAGAGGCGCTCCAACAACCACCTTAATTATTATTAATATTAATATTTATTTTTATTTAATAGTGTGCTAGGGTTTTGTTGCAATGGGTATTTAAGGCCTCCATATATGTTGTTTAGCGGAGTTTTTTGAATATGATGAAATCTGAATGAAACTTTTGTTTCTTTCCTATTATTCGTATACTTAGAGGAACGAATATTAGATGCCTAGATCTGGATATCTCTCGTGAAGATCAACAGATTTGGAAGAGTTTCGAACGGCTATTCGTGCGCCGAATCAACGTTAGAGGCTATTGTGGGTTTCCCCTGCATCACAATCAATAAATCTTTGGAAACAATCCATGAGCAGAAAATATATTGCATTGAAAGAAAAGAGTGCGATTTTGAACAACGACAATTATTCCCAAATTCTCAACTACAAACAAATTTTCGTCATCCACCAAGAATAAAAGAAACAGAATAAAAATATTCTCCCTTCCCACAAATTAAATCCAAACAAAAAAAGTAGCATTAATGGATTAAATAAGTTAGTGCCAAAGCAACCGCCATCAGCAGGTACGCAATCCCTTGGTCGATCGACGAACCGTCGCTAGCAGGTGCGAGCGCAGGGGAGAACTCCTGAGCTCGAGCACAGGGAATCGCGGAGCTCAATAAAATCGCAGAGATCGCCATTAACGCAATCACAATCCTCCTAGCATCCATTTCTCTCTCTATCTCTCTCTATTTAGAAATTGTATCTTATTTAGAGAGAGAAAGAGAGAGCGGAGAAATTATTCCGGGTGCAGGTTTTAATCGGTAGTTAGAGCAACTCCAAAGAGACTGCAAAACTCAAAATGCAGCAGCAAAACTCATCCAACGAAACTGCAAACAAAACTACAAAATCCCAAATATTGCCGTCTTTCTACAGTAACAGATTAGATATGGGTATTTACTGTATAAACTGCAAAGGAGTTATTTGCAATTATTATTTTTGCAATTCTACCCCTCAATTAACACAAATCTAAACAAGATGCTAGATTGGGGCAACGTCGTTCGTCGGCTCGTTTGGGTTGCAGAGGCAGTCGAGTGGGAGCAGCTACGGCGAGAGTTCGATATCGGGGGAGTATTACGCACCTTCGTTGTCGAATCCGGAAGGAGTTTTCAATCCTTTCAGTGAGGGGCGTCGGAAGCTCGCCGCGCTGGATGAATGACGGCGAGTTGATTCTTTTCTGGCGGCGACTTGATTCTTCTCTGGCGGCTCGGAGGCCATTTTTGATTTCTCATCGACAATGAAGAAAATCCCAAATTTATGATTTACCCTTTAACCTAATTTAAGTTATGTATATATATTTAATAATATTATTTATGTAAGTTATGTAATACATATATAATTTAAGTTTTGTATATATATTTCTCATCAACAATGGAGTTACTTATGTATATATATTTAATAATATTATTTTTTATAAAGTTATTTTAGATATATTAAATTTGTATCTAATATTTTAGTAGTAGGAAAGTGGAATGTATCAATGTGTAATTAAGAAAAATATATAGGTAGAATTGAAAGGTATTTTGTGAAATGATATAAAGAGAATATTCTTTTGTGTTTGTATTTGAATTTGATGATTAGAGATAAATTACTGTTTGATGTGACAGAAATTGAAAAATGGATATTGATTTTGAGTTTTGGGGAAGGGGATATTTATATGGGACATTTGCTTAACTAACCATTTCTACTAAAACAAATACAAATATACCCAACTACTATAACTATATTCACAATATACCCAAATTTACAAAATTAACCCCACCTTTTTTTAAAACTTCCACCAACACCCTTAAAAAGCTCCCACCAACCACCTTTTCATCCTGGGCCCACACAGTTTTTTTATTTGACTAACTCGAAAACTGTGCAAAAAAGTAAAGAAATAGTGGTTTTGATAAAAAAATAAGGGTATTATTGTAATATTGGGTATTTTATGAATTTAAATTTAGTAAATAGGTATTTTTGTGTTTTTATAATTGATTTTGGGTATATTGATATATTTCCAATATTTATATTTATTTATACAGAACCGGAATTGAGGAGAGAGAGAGGGCCCCACCGACCATGTTCACAAAGTTTGCCAGCCCATGTGGCGCCGCCTCTTATTCGCTCTTTAGCCTGACAGCTTGTTCGGTCGCTTAGAATTACCGATTTGTCCCTGAAGTGGCCGCCACCTGGCTGCTGATTTAGTCTATTACCCGAACGGTCAAAAGAAAATCTTTTTTCTGATTTAAAATTTCAAATTATTGATCCACTTGTTGCTAGGGGTGTAACGGTTCGATTTGGTTCGATTTTTTATGTATTTTAGGAACCGAATCGAACACATAAAAATGATTCGATTCGATTCGGTTCGATGTGTTTCAAAATATCGGAATCGAACCAAACCGAACCACTTATAAATGGTTTGGTTCGGTTCGGTTCATCGGTTCATCTTTTTATTTATTTTTTTATTTTTTAAATCCTAAATAATGCAAAAATAATAGTTTATATGATGTCACTCATTCCGAACTCATAAGTATAGAGTTGTTACTCCTTTCTCTTCCTTTGTATAGATTAGAATTGATCTTAACTTATATCAAATATTTAAATACAACGATATTCTCACATAAGAAAGACAAATATTAAATAAAAAAATTAAAAAATAGGACATTGGTTCGGTTCGGTTCGAACCGTTCAAAAATTCTTGAAACCGCGAACCGAATCGAATGTAAACGGTTCCTAAAAAAATAAATCGAACCAAACCGCGAAACCGAACCAAACCACATTTTTCGGTTTGGTTCGGTTCGGTCCGATCGATTTCGCGGTTCGGAGCGGAACCACTTACACCCCACCTTGTTGCCGTTATTGGATTTTTTCGGTTGTTTTGTATCTATCTGCTTACCGTTGTTTATGCCTGCAATTGTATTTCTGTGGGTGCATATTCGGTTTTCCAGCTTAGAGCATTTGTCGTCCATTATCTACCAGAATTATGATTGGGAGAGAGAAGATTAATTGCTTAAATCCAAGATAATATTTATGGAAATAAAATCATTTCATCAATAATAGGCAAATTATTCTATAACGTACTTGTTTTTTCCTTCGATTAAAGTGTTTAGCATGTTGTCGAAATCTATATTTTCGAAAGTCACCGACACCGGTATGTGTGAATTTATTATTTTTAACATTTAGAGTGTTTTACCTTTTGTGTGACTTGTATAGGCTATTGACGGAATCAAAGTTTACTTGTGCTCTACAAAGGAAGAGGCTGTCGATCCTCGTCATAATAATAAAAATTATATAATGTATTCCGAGCCTAAAACGTAATAACTTAACACTCCCTCCGTGTCAATTATTTTGTCCATTTTTTCATTTTGCGATGTCCCAAATATATTGTCCACTTTCTAAATATGACAAATTATTTACGCACAACTTTTTTTTCGTGGAACAACAATTTTATACAACTCTAAACACAACTAAAAACTCGTATTAAAACCGCACAAAAAATAAAGTGGACGAGATAATTGGCATGGAGGGAAATTTAAAAATGTAATATTTTCGATTTTGTATATATTAAAAAAATAACTATATTATGATTTGTATTCGATTTTAATCCTATAATGAGTTACAGTTGCAATAAATTCACGTTTTATGAGAGCGGCCAAATTTGTCCGATTTGGAGTTCCTTCTTAATATTAAAACATAGAAGTAGAATTAAGCTATTAGGTTTTGGGCTTTAATTTATTTGGGGTTTAGTATCCGGATCCGGCCTTTATACTATGCCCAACTGAAATGAGTAGAGCTAGATATCTAAAAGACAATTATATTACGAGTTTGTTATCATTTATAAATTATTTACATTAGAGCAAGCGAAACAAGAAGGCACATATATGAATACTTAATTTTTCGAAATATATTTAGGCCATTCGGTAAAAAAAATACGATGTAAAGAGTGCGGTACCTCCATCTGCAAGTAGAATTTAGAATTTGGAGGCACGATTAAATCTGCTAATTTGAGTGTGCAAATATGTAAATAGCAATTCTTCAAACTATAAAGACAATTAGGAAAGGAAAAAGAAAAAAAAAGCCTTTAGAGGGGTAATTTTATCATTGAAATAGGATTTTTAGCAATTATTCAAATTGTAATTTGATATTCGAGACACCAGCGGCGGCGCCGAGAGCTTGGTGAAGCATGTTCTTATTCCCGCCGCACCGGAGATTATCCCACGGCAATAAGATCATCGGCAGCAAAATCGCACGGATTATATTCCGGTTTGTTGGTTAGCAGCATCGAGCATCCGCACGATCGGAAGACGGAGTCAGGTAGCATCACGGTACCTGTTCGACGAAATGCCTCAATCAAATATCTGTTCAATTTCAAGCAATTTAGATCGGATTGGTGTTGGCGAAGTACCAATTTGGACCAAGGGATTCACTGCGAATGTCTTTTTTTGGTAAACTCTGAACATCTGCCGGACGAGATCGGACAGTTTGCGCAGTTGCCGGAGCTCCGGGGCGAACAAAGGCTGGATAAATCGAAGATGAGAATATAGCCGTTGGCTTCAATACTACACCCGTCTCAATTATATTGTTCACTTCATTTTTTACACAATTTTTAAAGTGAATTGTTTGTTTTATATAAAATTGTTCGTATTTAAAAAGTGGATAATATAATTGAGATATCTCAAAATAAAAAAATGGAAAAAATAATTGAAACGTAAGAGTATTTATTTTAGCTGGCACCGAACTATTAATTTTAAGTTAATACCGATAATACCCCCTTGTTTTACTATTTTTATTTCCAACATGTGGACTAACCCCTTTTAAGATAACTAAGAAATAAAAAATTACAATTCCAAAATAGAAGTTCAAAATAATCATAAAGATAAATGAGCCCGTCAGTTAATAGAATTATACAAAACGGTACTCATTTGTAGGTGAGAGCTATTTCTTGAGTGCAATTTGCTTCCTTTCCAAAAAGATTTGTAATTATTTATTATTGATTGTCTTATATTTAGGCTGTAATTATAAATTTAATTATACAAATGCAGATTATGAAAATGCCTTTAATGAGTCAAATTTCTTCTTTTTTAATTTAATTTTAAATGCCTACATAATGAAAAATACTAGCTATTGATCAAGAAAATGGATGGATGAGATCAAATCTCATATTTCATATGAAAATAAGATCTCATTTAATCCATTCTATATCTATATTTATATATATATATATATATAGTAGCATTGACCTTGGCCGGCAAAATGGCCTATTCGTCCTCATTCAAAACAAATACTAATTAGGACCATACGTGCTGCCAAGTGTTAGGGGTCACAAAATTTTTGGAAGACAAAATTCCAACAATGTTTGTCCCAACTCAGATTCATCCAAGTGGAACAAAAAACTCTTGGATTAATTTGATTAAACACATCCCACAATTTGATTCCGCATGCAAAACATTCTTCTGTTGTTCTTGCATGCTTCTGCTGCAAATCAAGGTTTCTTGTTCGCCACATTCATACAAGATCCATTCTAGCATTTGATGAACATGTGTTGAAGAAGATTCAAATATCAGATTTCATAATCTGTCATCTGATCTTGCTGATCATAACCATTGATATTGCATCATCAATCTGGTTTGTTCTTGTCTCTGCTTGATATAGATCTTGTCTTTCCTGTTCAAGAATGGAGCAATTCAGACAAATAGGAGAAGTTGTGGGAGGTTTGAATGCTTTGATGGTTTTCCAAAACCAGTTGTTCAATCAGAGGCAGTGCTGTTTGTTGGTAGAGATGCTGACTTCAGGCTACAAAACAATAGCAGAGCAGATGAAGCAGAATCTCAAATACGAAGAGAGGACCGCGAAATGGAAGATCATGGAGCAGCCATTGAAGGAGCTTGTCAGGGTCTACAAAGAAGGAGAAGCTTACATTAAAATGTGCCTTGAGACAAAGGATTGGTGGGCCAAAGCCATCGCGTTGTACCAGAATTCCGACTGCGTTGAGTTCCACCTACACAACTTGCTCTGCTGCATTCCTGCAGTTGTTGAAGCTATAGAGATGGCTGGACAGATTTCAGGCAGTGATCAAGATGAAATCCTCAAGAAAAAGACAATCTACTCTCTCAAGTACAGTAAAAACTCCAAAGATCCAAGGATCTTCCAATGGATGTTTGGAAATCAATACTTAGTTTCTGAAGATTTCTGCAATAGGATGGAGTCAGTTTGGGATGAAGACAGATGGTTTCTCCTCAAGGAGGTTAAAGACAAGAAGAACTCACGCCGTCTATCATCAAAACATGACCGGCTGGCTGATCTTCTCTTGAAGTACTTGAACTGTCCAGATAATGTGGATGGCGTGCTATTGTCAAGCGCGATTTTAGTCAGCTCAAAGGATTATAAGGTGAGAAGGCGGTTGGGGACCGGGAAGCAGCATAAGGAGATTCAATGGCTTGGTGAGAACTTTGCTTTGAGACACTTTCATGGAGAGGTTGAGACGCTGCAGCCGGAGATCTGTTCTGATTTAGCTCTTTCACATCCAAATATCATGCACATTTTGTGTGCCTTCACTGATGAGGAGAAAAAGGAGTGTTTCTTGGTTATGGAGCTCATGAATAAAGACCTCTCGACGTATATAAAGAGACGTGTGGGCCCAAGAAGCGAGTTCCATTTTCTTTTCCCGTTGCAGTTGATCTAATGCTGCAGATAGCAAGAGGGATGGAGTATCTTCACTCAAAGAAGATACATCATGGAGAGCTGAACCCATCCAACATTCTGATCAAACCAAGGCCTAATTGCACAGAAGGATACATTCTTGCGAAAGTCTCCGGTTTTGGCTTGTCTACCTCTATCCGTAGCCTTACACAGACGACGGATCAGCTGCCCTACATCTGGTACGCACCAGAAGTGTTAGCAGTGCAGGAAACAGAAGCAGAAAACATAAAGTACACTGAAAAATGTGATGTGTACAGCTTTGGGATGGTTTGCTTTGAGCTTTTGACTGGTAAAGTCCCTTTTGAAGATGCTCATCTTCAAGGAGATAAGATGAGCCGGAACATCCGGGCAGGGGAGAGGCCATTGTTCCCGTCCCATGCGCCTAAATTCATCACCAACCTGACCAAGAAATGCTGGCATACTGAGCCTGCACAAAGGCCTAGCTTCTCATCTATATGCAGGATGCTGAGATACACCAAGCGTTTCTTGGCGATGAACCCGGAATACGGGCAGCAAGAAGCTGCCCCAACGCCATCCTTGGACTTCAGTGAACTTGAGGCTGGGATCATGAGAACCTTCTCAAACAAATCTAGGAAGCCCCAAGATGTACCTAGTATCACAAATCCCACACCAGATGTTCATTTATAGGGTGAATGAGAGAGAGAAAGCCAATTCCAGTCAGAGAGAAACCTCGGAATCAGGCAGTGATGGAGCCTCAACAGGTGGTGAAGAGAATACACTAGCGGTGGACGATTCGTGGACAAAACTAACTGAGAGGAGATCACTGCCGGCCATTGAAACTGCTCCGAAGAAGGTCCCATCATCAAGCAGATCATTAGATATAAAAAAGACAGGTACGAAACTACAAATCCACATTGATCAAATCTTTTCTATCATAAACATTCATGCATTAGTATGGCATGGAAAAAGGTTAAGTGACAAAATGAATCTTTTTTTTTTTTTTGCAGCGACTCCTAAGAAGCTAGTTAGACCTCCACACACGCCTGTCGGAAGGCCGGTGAGGATGAATTCCGAGAGCCGGCTAACCGTGTTGGCTCCATGAACGAGGAGACATTCGGGTCCCTCTTCGGACTCTGAGATGTCTTAGCACAAATGATCATTACGAGCCGATTGGCACAGGTTTTGGATTTGCAATGAGGTTGTAAGAACTACTTTCAACTAGTAATTTGCAGAAATCTAGCTTGTTTTTTACTCCCGAATACAAGTTATACAAAGTAGTTGTGCTGTTTCTGTATCTCTAGCACGACTATTTGTTTAACTAAATGGTCTTGTTCTAATTACAAAATCACATGGTTCAAATTCTCTATTATTTTCACATTAAGTAATAATCCCACCAAATGCTGGAACCTAGAATTGGCTACTAAAGGGGGAGATTTGCAGATCTGGACATGGATATTCATATACCTAGATCAATTCATTTCCACAAATGATCACAGAAAAACTAAAAACATTCCTTTCCTCAATCAATCATGTCAATCGAGAAATCACATAACAATCGCCACAGCAATATGAACACCAAGATGAAAAGCCGATAACAAGCACATATAAAAAAAACGTACCTGCAGAACCTACACTCCTCCGACGACTAGAGATTTGCAAATTCTGTAAAATTGAAGTTTAGAAGACCTAATTTCTTCTTCCTTCTCGAACTTCACCTCCTCAACCAAACTACTCACTATCTTCGACACCGCCGAGTCGCTCGTGTTCACATCTCCAGACGCCCTCAAAAACTCCAAAATTTCCCCCCAAAAACGATTAAAAACTAAATACTCTCAACAAATCCCCAGATCAAGGCGATCATTCTACTCTCTACCATATCCTATCCGCGCGCGAGCGACGATTGTGGCGGGAAGCGATCAGAGATACAGAGAGACGACAATTTTCCAAATTTTCTTAATCACATTCACACCATACAGTATCTGAGTATTACGCTTTGGGCCTTATGGCCCAAGTTTCGATTCTTTGCTGCCAAAATGGTCTAATAAGATTCAGACTCTTGGGCCTCTAGACCCAAACACGGTACCTGGGCCTCATTCAATACTTATACCACCTATTTTCGCATACGTTCTCTTTAGAGAGAGAAAACAAAATAGGAATTTATGTTTTGAGGGAATTGTTTTTAAATTTTAAATTTTTTTAGTTTTTTTACTTTAAAAATTGCAAATTTAGTTCCCAAAATTTAGAAATGCTTGCTATTTTGGTTTTTTTAATTAATTTAATAACTAAATAATATCAATGATGATTTATTGAAAAGTAAAATCGTAAAATCGAGCGTAACATTTTCTTTAAATAGTATTTTTATGTTATAATTTTTTTTATGATTTATAATTAAATAAAATTAGTAACTGAATATTATTAAGAATTAAAAGCTAAATATCATTAAATTTTTTGTGATAGTTTTTCTAAGAACAAAATATTTATGTATATGGTTCAATTTTATATAAAAACATAATTTTTAGACCTCATTTTAGTATTGTAATATTTGTGTAACATAAAAAATATATTATTTACAAAAATTAAACATATATGAAAATAAACTACTAAGATATTTTAAACGATGAAAGTAAAAATATAAATTATTAACCTATTAAATAAAATTAACATAAACTACTAATTATAATGACCTATTATTTTGATAGTTTAAAATCATTATAATTATTAAAATAAAACTATATTATAAAAAAAATTGGAAAAAAATCACATAATCTTAAAATTTTACCCTTTTTAAAGTATAAATCATCATTAACATTATTTAATTATTAAAATAATAAAAGACACCAAAATTGCAAGTATTTCTTAAGTTTAGGAATCAAATTTATAATTTTTGAAGTAAATGTATCAAAACTCAAAAAAGTTAAAAGTTTAGATACCAAAATAGTTATTCACTCTTTATCTTTAAATTCATATATTTAATGACAAATGTTATAATATAGTGATTGAGATGCACACGATACTTTCGCGAATAGCTTATATAAGTAGCAATAATATCAAAGAGCATAAAATAAGTGGTTAGGTAGATGATATCAATGAGAGAATCGTATGATATGATGTCGATTATCGAGCTTTTTCAACTCTACTATTCAATTTCACTAAGTACGATGATTAAATGATATCTCTTATTTGGACTGCTAGGGATCTTCTATCCCACTATATGTCCCATATCAGTAACTCCGTATAGGATTATTGAGACAACTTTGAGAGCGAAACATATAGTAGAACATAGAGTGGGGTAGAAGATATCCACCCTGGTTGGACTAGCTATGTCATTTAGTTGTCAATTTTGAAAAATAAATGTCAATTTGGCATAAAATAAACATGCCTACAATAAAATTAAAAGTGACCTGCTGTTTTTTGCCTTTTAACAATTTTCCTATTATCGACAAGAACAAAATCAAAATGTCACGTCCTACTATCGATACCTAGGTGCAATGCATATGGAAAGTTCAAAAAAAACAATATAATAAAATTTTGAACTCATTTTCCCCATTTATGACTGTAACATAATTCATGGGAATATAATTAGATTTGCAGTTGATTTCTTCTATAAATTGGTAGCCGCAGACATTAATGAAGTCTTTTTCTCTGAGGGAATCATATTCGAGTCATCGTTTTTTGGAAATTTAATTTCCGGTTTATTTTTTACAAGCGTTACATCCGTCGCCTTTACATTTCATTTCCACAAATGATCTATAAAATAATTACATTTAGGATATAAAATAAGTCGAATCAAATCGAAATCACTTATTTAAAATTAATATCGAAAATTATAATTGAGTTTATTTAATAACCCTTTATTTGATAGTCATTTGGACCTTGTTTGGAAAATAGTTTAAATAAGGACTTATTGTATAAAGTTTTTTGTATAAGTTTTTAAATTTGATAAATTGTTGTGGTTTGGAAATAACATTGATTATAACTTATACAATATAAATAAAATAAAAATTATAATGTAAAAATTTGATGGAGATAGGATTCGATGAGTAGATTTATGCATAAACTCCTCTTTATAAGTTATAAATATTAACTTATAAAAATAAATTAAAAATAATTTATAGAAAGAAATAAATTATTTTGATAATTTATCTCAAACGCACGTAAAATAACTTCAAACACGAGCTCCGAATATACTCATCTAGCTTGTGGAGTTTTAAATATTTATGAAACTGAAAAGTATATTCGAAGTTATTAAATTTAATTATTGATTTAATATTAATTTTATTTATATTTTATTTAAGATTTGACAATTTTCAAGACGATGACATGGTTGGGTCGTAAAAATACTCCTTAAAAAAAAGACGAAGAAAATAATACCATAAATAACGTCACATCTTACGTCTCTAATTTATTACTACTATTTTTCTTTTCTTCATTAAAAACTTCTGTTCTTGGATTTTTCTGTTTAAATTTAGTAACCAAGTAGCCGGTGCTTTTTATAATTGAAATTCTAGACGTTCCTCAATTTTAAATCATTATTAGTACTCTTAAGGATCCAAGACGAGATTTGAAAATTTTAAAATGTAGAATTACGAGAGAGATGTAAAAATCACTCATAAAAATTAGATATCGATACAATTTCAAAGCCCGCATACGTCTACCAATTTTTTCAAAATCAAAGTTGTGATGATTCATCCATTTAACCAGTCAATCTACTTCAAAATTAATGCTCAGTAAAATACGATATTAAGGTAATAATACTCAGTACATTTAAATTTCTTTAAAGTAATAATATTGTGATAAGAATATTCGTTTAATAAGGTTATTATTTTACTGAATATTATTTTAGTCCGTTAGTCAAATCGGGACCGAAAGATTTTTTTATCTAAACAAGATCATTACTCTATCAAACATTATTTTATCAAGGTTTAATTGTATGCGACTTTGTCATTTCATTTAATTAGCACTAAATTTGATTGTCAGTAATAACTATATTATAAAATTATGTACGTCCATCAATAAATGAATTACGAGATTGAGATGTAATGAAATATCAAAGTTGCGTATGCAATTAATGGTGACACCTTAATTAGAAAACTACGTGTGGAAATCGTACTACATTAAGATAATTGCATGCTTATTATCTAATGAATTAGCTTTAAATTAGTTAATTCCCTCATGCCTAGGTGCCTAGGTTGGACTAGTTAGTAGCCTTGCAAATTGCTAATTTAATTTACAATCATACAATTAAGCCTCGTTATCTTGATGAGGCTGATGGGGTTGAAGCCTTTGTCAGCTTGCAATTGTATTTTAGTTACGTATTGGACGTATGCTGTATTTTTGTGGTCTTGTGGATTTGAAAACTAATCAGTCCATCACGACTATTTCAATATTAACGGGATGCACATCGATTAATGGCTGTGAGTTTTATTCGTTATACGAAAAAAAAAATTATCATATTTTTATGGTTATAAGAAGTAGGTATATTTTTTTTTAAAAAAAAATTATCATATTTTTATGGTTATAAGAAGTAGGTATATTTTTTTTTTTAAAAAAAATTATCTGTGTGTGATGAAATCTACTATTTGTATTTGGTCGATTCTTTAGTAATTCGATGATTAACAAAAAAATAAGTTGACAAATTAAATGTGAACAAAATTTTCTATATTAATTAGTTGGCCACGAGAGCGCAACTCGTCAAGGTTAATGACTTTTTAGTGTTGCTACAAAAATTGTCGAATAATAAAATTTTCAGCGACTCTCACATAATGAAAAATATTTTTCCATAGATTTGAGAGGCTCGATTTAAAAAGTGGTAGCGGATGAGAATATCTAATCTATATTATAATTGCAAAACGATAAAAGTCTAATATATGTACTTTTCCTAATATGAAAAAAAAATAAAAAAATTCACGGCTATTATAAAAAATACACATTAAATAAATTCCGATCTTGATCTTTCATATTTGTTTAGTTATGAGATGGGGCATAATCCATGTCGATCGTGGCTCTTTATACTAATAGACCACACTAACAACAATTTATTTAAAAAATAAATAAGAAGAGATTAGTTATTTGTGATTGGTTGAAGTTGCTGGCGGTTGATAGACTTTGTCAAGAATCAATGGAACCTTCAATTACTTGTGTCATTTTTTATTTTGCAATTGATTAGAATATGAGTATTAGATAGAGAGGGGAAAAAATGACTATTCTATAAAAATAAATTACTTTGAGTATTTACACATTCTTAAAAATATAAGTTTCTAAAGTTTCTATGAGAAGAACTAATATGGGATATTTCTGTATTCAACTTTAAATAATTATTTTATAACGAAGAAAATTTATAGTTACTATTCAATACGTGCAAACTTTTAAACTTGTAAAAGTATTATATAATATTTTATAATTTTGTTTTTAGTGGATGAAGGACATGAATAATGAATTATTTTGCATGGAAATAATCACGTGAATGTACGACAGATGGATATTTATTGTTGATCAAATTATTCATCTTTGATTAAACGCCACTAGTATATATATCTTATATTCCAATATTCATAAGTACAATCATTTAATGCAGGTGTCACCTTTATTTTCTAGCTTTACTTACGTACTTACAGTTTGTACAACAGCATATTAATCAATTTACCCATAATTAGGATACCAATACTAACCACTAATAATAATAATAAAAAAGAGTTGAAAATCGAAAGAGAGATTGTTAAATATAGTAAATTTTAAGGAAATAAAATAAAAAATCCAAAAATTTGGGAGGAGGGTGCAAGGCGGAACCCATATGTCTTCTACATCCGCCGATGCAATTGTAAATGAAATATGCATTGAGAACATAGTAAGTACTAATAGATTGATCATTGAACAAATAAGTAGGGCCAAAAATAAATGAATAACAAGCTGGATTGGACCACTTTTTCTCTAATTTTCTCAATTTCGTTCAAGTTAAAGGGCTAAATAGCAATAACTCATAATTAGTTGAAAGATCCATTATTATCCCTAATTAAAGATTGCCCCCCACGCTATACAATATTTTCGAACAAGACCATATGTATCATTCATTTTCCTCGTATTTTGACAAATTAATTTTTATCGAAAGATATTCACAAAAATGTCGCATCAGAAAATCAAGAAAGTAGGGCAAAATGTATGTGGGAGACAATAGAATACGTGCCGAGATCCCACCTCTCTCTGTGTGAAGGGTAAGAATCTTGCATCAATTTTCCTCCAATTCTTGTTGTCTCACTCGCAATTTGTCGAATTCCCTCCCTCCCCATAAAAATCCAATCTTTCCTCTATAAAACCCCCTTCTCTCTCACACACGACACGCACTGACACTCTGCACTAGTTAGCGACCCTCGAGAGAAATAATCAAGACCCCCTACTTTCACCTAAACCGTTATTACATCGGAACGCCCGCTTTCTACTGTTTCCTATTTTGAACAGCCGCTCTCTATCTCCTCTCTCTCTCTCTCTCTCACACACACACACACTGTGCGTGTATGCAGGTTGGAGGTCTGTCTGTCAGTCTGTGAATTATTTATTATCAATTATGGTCTTATGTGAATCTTTTGTTTGTGGGATGTTGATATTTTAGGCGGGTTTTGTTTTTCTGGTGAGATTAAGGCGTATAGTTTGTGAAAAGATGATGAATTTTCCTTTTTCCTTTTTCTGGGTTTGTGGTGTGATCTTTTATTTTTTCTCTCTCTTGTTGGAAGTTGCTTTATTCAGCTTTTGATTGAGGGCTTATCCGCAAAATGGGACTCCCGTGTTTGTTGAAATCTTGATGAATGATGAATCTGAAGTTTTTTAATTTTTAATTTTTTTCTTGAAGCTTTAAGTGTAAATCGAGCGTCTTTTTCATGCATTTATGATGACGGTATAAAGTTCCCTCTGTACCTTGAGAACTAACTTTCCCCTGGTTGAATCTGATTTTTCTGCATTTGGAAAAAATCTGCTAGTTTTATTCTTCTTTTTGCTATATATTTATGATTTATGATCCTGCTTCCAAGCATTTATCCTCACCCAAAAGATAAGGATCTTGCCTTTATGTTTCACTCTCTAAAGTGGTACTATGTTTTATTCCTTCTCTTGTAAAACGTAAATTCAATCAATTTATTATTGGATTTAGCCATTTAGGCCTTTTTTACTTTCTCCAAGATTATGATTTCCACTTGTCCATTTTCAAGATTATGATTTTCATCTTGTTCGAAACTGCAGCTATCTTGATTGAGTTGTTAAGATGCTTGAGGAAAGATTGGATCCAGAAGCAGTGATAGAAGAATTTGAGTTGTTGTCAAGGGATGCAGGGAGAGTTCAGAGAGAAACTCTGCAGAGAATCTTGGATGAAAATGGCAGTACAGAGTATTTGCAGAGATTTGGCCTTAATGGAAGAACTGATCCTGATAGCTTCAAGGCTTGTGTTCCCATTGTCAGTCACAGTGATTTGGAGCCTTACATTCAGCGCGTGGCCGACGGCAGTAGCCCCTCCGCCCTCACCGGAAAACCCATAACCACCATCTCCTTGAGGTGCAGTTTTACAGTTGAATTCTGTTTTTTTTTTTTTTTTTTTTTTAAATTTGGTTTTGGATTGTTAATGTGTTGAGATGAGTTGAATGTTTGTTTGCAGTTCTGGTACCACTCAAGGGAAGCCAAAGTTTGTACCTTTCAATAATGAATTGATGGAGAGCACTATGCAGATATACAAGACTTCTTTTTCATTTAGGAACAGGTTACTCTAATCTTGTACATTGTCTTTAATGAGGCTTTTTTGTTATGCAAGGTTTTGTTTGCTATTTGCTTTATTTAACCAATAATTTCCCTTTTATTGGCTTCTCTCTATCAGATTTCTCTGATGAAACCATAACTGTTCTTCCCTATATCGAGTTTGAAACTCCTTTGATGAAACCAATAATCTAATCTTGTACATTGCCTTTAATGATTCTTCTCTATATGCAAGAATCTTTATTAACCCAATAATTTCCTTTTAATGGGATGGGAGCCTTTGAAATTTCTGCTCTGATGAAACCATTACTGTTTCTTGAATGGTGAGTTTGAATATAAGCTATCTAGTCTTGCTCTTTATCACTGTATGGAGATGATTAGTGTGCAATTTTGTTAATTTTGGTTAAGCAAACTCTCTTATGTTGCTAGTTCTTTAAATAGTGGAAACATTTGCTTTTATAGGGAGTATCCAATTAGGAAAGGGAAAGCATTGCAGTTCATATACGGTAGCAAACAATTCAAAACAAAAGGCGGTCTAGCTGCCGGAACCGCCACCACCAACGTCTATCGTAATGCCGAGTTCAAGAAAACAATGAGGGCAATGCAGACACCCTGCTGCAGCCCAGATGAAGTGATATTCGGACCCGATTTCCACCAATCACTATACTGCCATATGCTATGTGGACTGATCTTCAGAGATGAAGTTCAAGTCGTCTCGTCCACATTCGCGCATAGCATAGTCTACGCTTTCCGGACCTTCGAACACGTCTGGGAGGATCTTGTCACCGATATCCGTGAAGGGACGTTGAGTGCCCGGATCACAGTCCCGTCCGTACGAGCCTCCGTAGCGAAGCTGCTCAAGCCGAATCCGGAACTAGCCGATACTATTTATAGCAAGATATTAGGGCTAAGCAATTGGTATGGCTTGATTAAGGAGCTCTTTCCAAATACTATGTACATTTACGGGATCATGACCGGGTCTATGGAGCCGTATTTGAAGAAATTAAGGCATTATGCTGGAGAGCTACCTCTTTTGAGCGCAGATTACGGGTCTTCGGAAGGATGGATCGGGGCGAATGTTAACCCCAAGCTACCCCCCGAGCAAGCCACGTTCGCTGTGCTTCCGAATATTGGGTTCTTCGAGTTCATCCCTTTGAAAGATGAATGCGAGCTGGCTGCAGAGGCAGAACCCGTGGGGCTTACCGATGTCAAGACAGGCGAGGAGTACGAGATCTTAGTCACCAATTTTGCAGGTCCGTATTCTTCTCTTAACCTAATTATGCATTAGATTTCAAGATTCAAGAATTAGTTTAACAAACTCCCAAATTGTGTTTAATGCTTAGCATGTGGTTGTTGGAGAATGGGGGCATTGTTTTATGCAGGCTTTGTTGCTTCCGTCTACTGTCTGCTTGTGTTTGTTTTGGCATTAAAGAAAGGATGCATCACATGATGAAAGTCTTAATCGCTTCGATTTGCACATGATTCTTGTTTAATACGAGATTAAATATCGAAAGCGTGTCGTTTTTCAACCTTATCTGCTCACTGCTTGAGGTTATGGGGAAACAAAAAACACTTCTTTTAAGGCTATGCATGTGTTTGTCTTTGGTTTCTAAGATTCCACTTTCTTGCTTGCTTTGCATTTGCATTTGCATAATTTCTTGTTTTAGTGTTCATATGCCCCTCTATTATTAGTGCCTAAAAGATAACTATATATGTTATCCTCATTCCATCATCTATCAATGCTAGATTTTACAAGGAGCGGGTCAGGCCTCCTCCTCCCCTAAATCATGCACAATCTCGTATTTTGGGAAAAATTACTATTTTCGTCCCTCTCATAAAATTGCAGATTTCGCTTCCTAATTTGTAACCCTTGACCCATATGTTGGCCTTGTTCGATCATCTATCAATGCTAGATTTCATTAGGGCAGATGGGCCGAATCATGTAGAATTCCAGATATTTCTTGATTTTTTTAGAAAGTTACCATTTTGCCCTCATTCTAAAATTGCAAATTTCGATTCTTAATGTTGGCCTTGTTCAATCATTTATCAATGCTAGATCTCATAGGACGTAGATGGTCCGAATTGTGCAAAATTTGGAATTTTTCTCGGAATTTTTTTTGTATACTTTTGGAAAATTACAATTTCGCCCCTTCTAAAATTGCAGATTCCGCTTCGTAAGTTGTAATTCTTGATCCGCCCCTAACATGTATGGTTGCAGGGCTGTACCGGTATAGACTAGGCGACGTCGTGAAGGTGAAAGGGTTCCACAACGCGACACCAGAGCTGCAGTTCGTCTGCCGGCGAAACCTCCTCCTCACCATCAACATCGACAAGAACACCGAGAAGGACCTCCAGCTCGCCGTCGAGGCTGCCGCCCGCCTCGTGGCTGACGAGAAGCTCGAGGTCGTTGACTTCACGAGCTGCGTGGACTCGTCTGAGGACCCCGGCCGCTACGTCGTGTTCTGGGAGGTGAGCGGCGACCCGCGCGACGAGGTCCTCCAGGACTGCTGCGACTGCCTCGACCGCTCGTTCGTCGACGCCGGCTACGTGAGCTCGCGCAAGACCGGGGCCATCGGACCGCTCGAGCTTCGGATCGTGCGGAGAGGGACGTTCCATAAGATACTTGACCACTACGTGGGGCTCGGGGCCGCGGTCAGCCAGTTCAAGACGCCGCGGTGTGTGGGCCCCACGAACGCGACCGTACTGCAGATTCTCGCGGCGAATGGCGACCGGAGATTCTTCAGCACGGCGTTTTAGGGTTGGTGGGGTTTTGTTTGTGTAGCGCGGCTGGTAGTTGTTTAGATTCGACGGCGGTGTAAGAATAAGAACTCTGTTTCTGTTCAACTGTGTATAAAATCAGTCAATTTAGTTACCGCTCAAACTTCCCTAGTTTCCATAGCTGAAACTACAAGATTAAATCTTTATAGCTATTTCATAGGGGAAAATAAAATATCTTACTTGAAACTATTATGTTTTTGTTTTTATCAAAAAATACTTTGTATTCTTAAAAGATGTTCATGAGATCTCTCCGGAGAAATCTAATTGTGTGTACATCTTAAATATTCTCAACTCTTTCATGTCATTAATTTGTTAAATAAATTACGTTTTTTTCTCCTTTATTTACATAATTAAATTTTAAATGAGGAAAAGACAAACAAAATACCTCGAGCACAATTAAATTTGGCAGAAGGGGTTTTTATGCAACTTTTTTAACAATACTATATATTTTTTTTGCAAAAAATCAAATAAATGATAGTTTTACGCATTTTCATCGAACATAATCAATGTGTTCGCATCTTATTCCTAACCTTATTATTTCACACTATATTTACACTGCATCAGATCTGTCACTTCCCACTAAATTCTTCCTAGTTTTAGCACTTAGGTCATCTCCAACCGAATACTCTATTTTTAACACCATTTTCCAGTTTCTGTCATATCAAACAGTAATATCACTTCAACCCACAACCTCAAATTCATCCTCAAAAAGAATATTCCCCATATATTCCATTTCATACTACTTTTTCTATTTTTACAACAATACCTATATATTTCTTCAATATTATACATTAGACCCACAACAATTTCAAAAAATAATTATATATGAAATATTTTTTATTATGTAACTAAAAATAAATAAATAAATAAATGAAAATTACTTGTGCATTAAATAATATAAAATTACATAACATGATAAAATAAAATTACAATAAAAAGGATAAATCCATGCACATTCTTTAGTAGCCAATGAAGATTAGTATTCAATCTTCGAAATTGGTATACTCCGCCCACAAATGAGCAATTAATGCATTTCGAAGTTCAAAATGACCATTTTGATCTCTTATGTTATTGTAACGACGGACATAATCATTCATTGATTCCCGTTCATTCGACGAGAGATTTGGTTGTGGAGTAGTCTCTATTGTAGCTTCAATTGGAGCGATAAGATCACGTTCATCTTCCACGATCATGTTATGTAGAATTATACATGCAGACATTATGTCCTTTAAATATTTAATGTAACATGCAACCTCTTTATTGTTTTAAGCTGTTGTTCTAAGTTATTGTTTTAAGTTATTGTTCTTAATGTAACATGCAACCTCTTTTCAAATATTTAATTTTCTTATAATTATTGTTACTATTTATACTTTGCCACATAATAAGCTCGGAACCGCTGGAATTAATCATCGTAGAGATTATAATTAATTATGCTTAATATATTAATAATGAGACTAGATCATGCAATTAAAGACATAAACATATTTATGAAATTTTAATTAACATTCATTTTCATTTAATACACGTGCCTCTTCTTTCTTCGATTTTTCAAGGTTAGATTGAATCATTTCTTTTTTCAATTAAATGAAAATTTCCATTTAAGAAACAACCCATTAAATTTCCAATACACGATTTTTCAAGGTTGATTGAATCATTTCTTTTTTCAATTAAATGAAAAATTCCATTCAAGAAAGAACCCATTACATTTCCAATACACGTGGCCTTTCTTCTTCCTTCTCCTTCCTGCTTCCTCTGCTTTCTTCTCCAAACGCGATTTCTTATTTGTTATTTCTTCTTTCTCCTTTTTCTCCACCCAGCGACCATTTCCAGCAGAAGGGCTGATCTGCAATTTTCAAAAGGGTTGATCTGCAATTTTCACAAGTATAAACCATTTTTCCAGTTCATGAACAGTTAACACTAAAAATCCAGTTCTTGGAGAGAGAAAATGAGAATCTTGTTATTTTGCAGTTGTAAATCCAGTTGGGTTAGTCTTGATTTTGAACTGCAAATCCTCAATATAGGTCCGGTTGGAGATGCTCTTAGCTATTAAATTGCAATGATTCAAGGCTTTCTAATAGTCCAATAATTTTTTATTGTAGACAAATCGAATTTGAAAAAGTAGGTCAGAATCTGAGCAGTTGCTGTCCCTTTATATATGTTGCTGTCCTAACCAAAATCTCCCTAATTTTAAACCCTCCAAAAAGATGAGCATAATTCAAGAAGCCCATGTAAGAAAACAAGAAAATGATGACGAAAAATCGTTCAAGATTTGGGACGGTGGAAGCCCTTTATATGATGCACATGAATTGGTTGCAGTGAGCCAAGTTGTTGAGAGGCATATCATGATTCTTCTGCCCCATCTTAGTGGGTCAAGAAATCTTGCAAGAACTGAGGTTTCTTGCTCGTATTCGTCGTCGGAAAAGGCGGTCGGAACAACGTCGGAGAGTGTTGGAGGGTCATCAGTGCTTGGCTTCTTGAGGAGAGGTTTGTGGAAGAGGAAGATGGATGGAGAAATAAAGCAGAAAGTGAAGAAGCAGAAAATTGGGATCTCAAATATTTTTGCATGGAAAAAATAGCATTATCTTTTTCTTTTTTTTTTATCTTTTTTTTTTAAATGATCCATGCTTGCAATAAATTTTTTTCTCTCTCTATCTCATATGGAGATTAGTAATGTTAATCTAATTACTGTATCATTTTGCCGGCGGAGAACACTAATGACAATTGACAACCACTAATTACATAATTATTATTGCCGGCAATCTTGTCAAGTGAGATATGTCCAATTAACGTTGTCCACGTAGGGAACAATTGAAATCGTTCGATGAAGTAATGTTAATAATTAATTGATGCATTTGAGATAGTCATCGACATTTTTAAAGATAGTGAAAGTTCCGGCTAATCTTCCATTCATGAAAATCTCCATTAAAAAAAAAGCATTAAAATATTTATCCAATAATGTTTTAAAATATATTGCAAAATATAAGCCCACCATTTTTAGTGGGTTTCAAAGTGGACGCTTTTTGAAATGGGCATTGTTTGTGGTGGGAAAAAACTAATATACTAATCTTAATAATTAATAGAATATATTCAGATAAATTACATAAATTATCTTAAAAGTATATTATTTTAAATGCTTAATCTTCATTCTAATCGTATATTAGTATTCATGGGCTATATTGGTCCCCAAAAGAGACCACTTTAAGGCTGAAATTTTATAGCCAGTTTATAAATTGGGACACAAAATATTTAGCCCAATATTAAATTAAGACTTTAGCCCAATAATGTGTTTTCTAGGAAAGAAAGAAACTACTGTACGATTGAATTCAAGAAAAATCATTAAATTGAAAATTCAATAAACGTGACAAAGAACCCAGAAATGAAGTCATTAATTAATCTTTGTATTTATTTATCATAATACAAAATCATAATGTGCCTACTATAATTGGGCTGCTGCCACTAATCAAGCAAGGCATGAAACAAACAAGGCGTGATTGGGACATAATTATTTGGATTGGGTCAAGTCAATTACCACTATTTGAAAATGAAACTAATTTATATTTTAATAACCATTTATTTAGTACTTCTATAATTAAATATATATATCCCACCAACCTACTGAAACTTAATTTCTTTTCATCTTTTCTATTTGTCGAATGCATTAACTAGTTGACTTGCCTAATCTTTGACCATTTCTTTAATTTGTATTTTAAATACTCCTATATTATACAACAAATCCCAAGATTTTCGCCATTATTTTACAAGATTTTTGTAGGATGATGCAATGGCTTACGATTTTTTTATACAACAAATACGCTAATCACAAAGGTTAAAGTCGATGTATGAGATGCGTATTGCATAAATTTTTACGTATTATATTTTTTATTATTATAAATGCTGCTTTAAAGGGATAAGCTATTTACTTTTAAGTGTTTTGCATATTTTATTTTCAATAAGAATTGGGGTGTTTGGTGATGGAAATTATAGGTGGGGTTAGTTATAGATGTCATCAAATGGAATAAGATGAGGTATGAGAATATGATCATGATAATGATGTAAGAAAGAAAGGCAACACAATAATTTAATAAAATAATAAAGTGGGTCCATGAGATAATTCTTACCCATATTAAATAATTTATCAATTTTGCCAAAAGGGATATGTGTTACGAAATTAATCAAAAATATTATGGAATGATCTAATTAATATGAGTGAAATTAATACCAACTAACACGCCACAAAATTCTTAAAGAATGTCCGAGAAAGTTGAAAAACAATTAGTCAAAAAAAATGAAGTTATTGAATGTGGAAATATTCCTTTTTTATCCATTCTCACAAAAAAAACACAAATCTACCCACCCACTATAATAAAAGTTATAGAATATCCGATATTACCTATTTACCCTCAAATTTCTAAATTGGCGATTGGGTGCCGATGAGACCCTACTAGTGCCGATCGTATGTCATCGGCACTAGTATTATCCAATTCTAAATATGATTTTTATTAATGAAATAATTGATAAACAATATTAAAAACGAGTGCCGATAGGTAAAAACAGTAAATAGGCACTACAAAAGGTACTTCCATCGGCACTCCTTTTCTTTTTTTTTTGAAAAAAAAATAGATATACAGTTAAACTACGAGTGCCGATTGGCTAAGGGAACCCATCGGCACTGCCTAACGTACTGCCATCGGCACTAGTATTTGAAATCTTTTTCGGTTCACAAAAGTAAGTCAAAAGCTGCGAAAGGCACTGCGATTCTGCGATAGGCACCGAATATAATTTCCAGTGCCGATAGAGCAAATAACCTCATCGGCTCCTCCATAGGCACTCCCATCGGCACTGAGTGAATTTAATGTTTTTTGGTAAGAAACGACATCAACTCTCACAGAAACATCACAACCGTGCGAAAACTGATCTCGGCACCGAACATTGCCGACGTTGAATCGACGGGCCGCCTACGCTAAACCGACGTCCCGCCGCCGCTGAACCCGCCGCCCCACCGTCGTGTGAACGCCGATCCACGCCGCCGCTGCAATGGCTTCTTCGGCACAAGTATGTTTTCTTTCTGCTCCGTCGGCTTTGAACAATTTCTTTAAATTAATTGCGCAATCGATTGAGAATATATGATTAGGTTCTGATTTAGTCATGTAATTTGATTGGAATTGTTGTTAAATAGACGGAAATGCAATGGAATTGATGTAATTTTAGATTTTCCGGCCGAAACTGCATTTTACTACAGTTTCGAGCCGGTGCCGATGATTGGTGCCGATGGGTGCCGATGGTTAATTCTCCATCGGCACTAGTTGATTTTATGAACTACAATCCTGTCGGCCGATGTCGGCTGACGGCCACTGATTTCGTTTTTTTTATTAATTTAATAATAACAGATTATTTATTTTCAGCCTAATTATATCCGACTACCCGTTCGGGAAAAATCCCCCAAAATTACAACTTATTGGAGAGATCAATTGCCCGAATGGATTAAGCGGTGTCTTTTACGTAGGGGGGGTAATGAATTAGTTCTCCGATTTATGAGTGGTCAGTTTGGGCACCTTCTACAGTGGAGGAAAGGGAAGAGTGTCTCGCAGGCTCTGCATCAATTGATGTGCTACGAGGTGCAGTGCGAACATGGGGAGGTTCGTTTTAATATAAATGGGATAGAGTTGAGATTCTCGAAATTCGAGTATGCATTAGTTACTGGGTTGACATTTGGGGAAAGTACTTTTAATCCGGATGCGCCTCGGCAGCCACAAGAGTCGGGAGTCTTCATGAGACTTACAGAGGGTAAAGCCATTTCGGGAGGGGATTTGTTGGCACTCTTAAGAGATAACAAACTCGGTGATCTTTCAGCTGATGATTATTTGAAGGTGACAAATCTAGTGGCTTTGATGTCCTTCTTCTTTGCACCTGCTGATACGAAGAAGATTGAAACGTGGATGTGGGTTTTGGCCGACGATTTGGACGCATGGAATACTTTTCCATGGGGTTCGTACACCTACAATGCCCTACTGCACTACTTGACCTTTGTCCCTAAACGAGTGGATCGTGTGAAGTCGAGATATAATCTGTACGGGCCAGTTTGGGCACTTCAGGTACCATTGTAGCTTGATTATTTATTTTGAATTTGTTGGTTAAAAGTCCTTTTTTTAATTAATATAATTTATGATACAGATTTGGACTTATGAAGCGATTCCAGATCTGGCACGGTTGTGTGTCTGCCTCATCAATACGGGAAGTATGCCCCGCTTTACAAAGTGGGCATATATTACTCCACCAGATATAGAGTGGATTAGCTTCTTTGCATCTCCGGTAAAATAATTGAGTTTATTTTAATTTGGAGTAAGTTCAACAGTATTGTGTAATTCCACTTAAATTTTCCTACTTTTGATTTTAACATCTTGAACAGATGGAGGGCCCCCTCTCGTCCACGCTGACCCCGACTGATGAGGAGCAGTTGAAAGAGTACTGGATAAGTGTGAATGGACAAAACCCGGTTGGTGTATCTTTCCCGACATCGGTCCCTGTTCAGCCGTGGCAGGTGAGCACAGATAGTGTGCGAAGGCTACGAGCCCCTGCAGAAAAGAGAAGAGGGAAGAAGAAAAGCACTGGCCACGCAACAGAAGAGTCATCTGCTCGTAGGCTTGAAGATATGCCTCGGGTCCAGTATGATAGCATGATGAGAGATTTTGATGAGAGGTGGAACAGGCGTGAGAAGGCCTTGTTGAAGAAGGTGGACGAGCATTGGAACAAGCGGGAGGATAAATTTTTCAAAAGAGTGAAAGAAGCATTGAAAAAGGTATTTCACATTGGCAAGCGCGCGGGAACCACCTCTAGGACTAGTTTCTCGATAGAGACTGAGACCTCACACGAGGGAGAAGAGGATACAACGGCTTTCCCTAGACGCATACCGACTAGTGAGTGGTCCCCTTGGAACAGAGAGGAGTCAGTAGAAGCTTCCCGAGAGGACAATATGGATCAAAATGCAGACCCTTGGGAGACTGCTGCTCAGAGGGTTTCTAAGGTGAATCCTTTTTATTATGGCGCTGAGCAGTTTGACTTTGGGCAACATAGTATGTATGAGCCGAGGGATGTGTGGATACCCCGTCGTTGGTCGCCAACACGTGCATCTAGAGTGGGTTCGAGTCAGTCTGTGGCCACTGAAGGAGGACTGAGTCAGTCTGTGGCCACTGAAGGAGGACCGAGTCAGTTTTTGCAGTCTACACTCGTTAGTCCCCGATACAATCCTACTGGGATGCCTTTGATGGTTGATCGTGATGGTGTGCTGATGCGAAATTTTGAGGAGTTCATGCAAAGTAGAAAGTGCGCGACACTGACGGTTTCACAGGGGGAGTTGCCGCACCGCTTTTTCCAAAATATGCTCGACGTAAAGTATGACATGGGGCAAGCCATGGTGGATTTGTACATGAGGTATCTTCGTGTGAGACTTGTAGAAAAGGACCGTGATATGTTGGCCACTCCTGATTCTCGCTACACTGTTATTGCAGACTAGACAGTTTTTGTAAGTATCATTTATTCAAATTAAGTATCAATTTGTAAAATTGCATGTGTAACCGGAAAAATTCCAATCCTTTTCAGACTACGTTAGAGCATGCTTGGAAATCGAAGATTCATGAGCCGGATAACGACGGACATGAGCAGACCATAGTTAGCTACTCTGACTGGGTTCCTAATGATGGTTTGCTCGAGTGTGTGTTTGGAACAGAAAGGGATGTGACCAGACCCGCGTGGACTAATGCTAAATTTGTAAGTTT
Organism: Lavandula angustifolia; assembly: GCA_028984105.1. NCBI lineage: Eukaryota > Viridiplantae > Streptophyta > Magnoliopsida > Lamiales > Lamiaceae > Lavandula > Lavandula angustifolia. The sequence goes on along the minus strand of CM054804.1, from coordinate 6,212,018 downwards.
TTATCGTATACATGTAGCAATTTATGCATTTTGAAATCCATATTTGCGTTATTTGCAGATCATATTTCCGGTTTTGGCTGCGAGCCACTGGGTCCTAGTAAGGTTGTGCATCGAGAACTGGACCCTTGAGTTATATGATTCATTAAACCAGAACCAGGATCCAGACATATTTGAATATAGAAAAGCAAATTTGAGACCGATCCGGAAGCTGATAGGGCGTTTGCTTGATGTGAGTATTTTTCTCTTTTAGTATCATTTTATTATTTTCGATAGTGCTAATGAGACGTTGTTTCACAGGCTGGCAGTTACTAGATGGTTAACAAGTTCAAGTTGTCGTACCCGGGACTACAGTCTCCACAACTGCAATTGATGCCCCCGGATGCCCAGTTCGAACAACCTGACTCTAACAGTTGCGGCCCATTTGTATGCATGACAGCTGAGCGATTGATCACTGGATTTCCTACACCGAGGTGGGGGAATCAGAAGCATAACATTCGCACATATCGAGAGTGGATGGCATGGAAGTGTTTCGAGCAGTGTTATACATGACAGTTTTTGTAATGATGATTTTCAGAATGTTAATTTTGAATGTTATTATACAATTTCGAGCAGTGTTATAAGTGCCGCCTTAAAAAAAAATGGTTCAGTGCCTATGGGTGCCGATAATGTAATCGGCACCCTTAGGCACTGAAAGATTTATTCGAAAAAAATCTTCCTCTATCGGCCGATGAACTTGTAGGCCGATAGAGGGAATAAGTGTCGCCTTCAAAAAATAAAATAAAATAATGGTTCAGTGCCTATGGGTGCCGATTACATAGGCACTGAAAGATTTATTTGCAAAAAATCTTCCTCTATCGGCCGATGAACTTGTAGGCCGATAGAGGGAATAAGTGCCGCTTTAAAAAAAAATGGTTCAGTGCCTATGGGTGCCGATAATGTAATCGGCACCCTTAGGCACTGAAAGATTTATTCGAAAAAAATCTTCCTCTATCGGCCGATGAACTTGTAGGCCGATAGAGGGAATAAGTGCCGCCTAAAAAAAATAAAAAAATAATGGTCCAGTGCCTATGGGTGCCGATAATGTAATCGGCACCCTTAGGCACTGAAAGATTTATTCGCAAAAAATTTTCCTCTATCGGCCGATGAACTTGTAGGCCGATAGAGGGAATAAGTGCAGCTTTAAAAATAAATAAATAAATGGTTCAGTGCCTATGGGTGCCGATAATGTAATCGGCACCCTTAGGCACTGAAAGATTTATTCGAAAAAAATCTTCCTCTATCGGCCGATGAACTTGTAGGCCGATAGAGGGAATAAGTGCCGCCTTAAAAAATAATAATAATGTTTCAGTGCCTATGGGTGCCGATAATGTAATCGGCACCCTTAGGCACTGAAAGATTTATTCGCAAAAAATCTTCCTCTATCGGCCGATGAACTTGTAGGTCGATAGAGGGAATAAGTGCCGCTTTAAAAAAAAATAGTTCAGTGCCTATAGGTGCCGATAATGTAATCGGCACCCTTAGGCACTGAAAGATTTATTCGAAAAAAATCTTCCTCTATCGGCCGATGAACTTGTAGGCCGATAGAGGGAATAAGTGCCGCTTTAAAAAAAAAATGGTTCAGTGCCTATGGGTGCCGATAATGTAATCGCCGCCTTTAGGTTCAATGCCTATGGGTGCCGAAATATCCATACTAATACATTTCCCTATAAATAAACATGAACTGCATACATAGAAATTCAAATACTAATACTAATAAAACAGATCATCCATTATTTGATGTTCCAGAAACAGGGCATGTCGGCCTTATATGCCCTTCTTCGCCACAGTTTCTGCATTTCTTCCATGCACGATGTCTATGACCAGATGTGCTCGCTTCAGCACCAGAAGGCAGACAACTAGTCCTATGGCGTCCTGCTTGGCGGGGAATTGTTGGTGGGAGAACAACAATATCCTCAACCTCCGTCGGAACACCCCACTCGTCTCGCGGAGGTAATCGATTGACGACACCGGCGTATATCTCCTTCCACGTATTCATGGTGTAGAAGTAGTGGATATGATCATACAAATTTTTACGCCGACTATAACGAACATCAACAACGTGACTACACGGTAACAGGTCCATCTGCCATACACCACAGTCACAAACTTCGGTCTCCAGCTGAACCCTCCACTGTTGATCACCTTCTTCATCCTTGTATGTGTCAGCAGTGACTTGCACAACCGTATACTTTCGTGCAGCATCCACCTCCTTTCGCATTCTCATTTCTGAAGCCACTGTCAACCGATTATTTCTCGCATTTGCCTTTCCTCGGCAACCAAACCTCCAGCATGTGCCGGATTGCCTCGAGCATAGCAATAATTGGAAGACGTCTAGCTTGTAGTAATCGAGCATTGATCGACTCGGCAACGTTCGATGTTAGCAGGGAATAATGCCGGCTTTTGCTGTAGAATCTAAACCACTTATCCGGTCCGATTTCCATCAACTTCTCATAAATTGCCGGTTTAGCCTGTCGGATAGCGTTCATATACTGATGGAACTCGGTTGGCTGATATGTGTATGCAGCGTTATAGAACAATCGCACAACCCAATCACCATGCCGGGAAAGCTTGTTGGACAGATGGTAGTAGCAAAGGTCGTGTTGCGCATCTGGAAAAACGGCTCTTACAGCATTCGCTATACTTTTATGTTGGTCCGACACAATAACTAAACTCTCATCCGGAGGAAATACAGCTTTCAGACGTATCATAAACCACGTCCACGACACATCATTTTCGATCGGACCAACACCAAAAGCCAGTGGAAATATTTGTTCGTTCGCATCAAAAGTGGCAGCGACGAATAATATTCCCTTATTTCTCCCCATAAGATGCGTTCCGTCGACAACAATTACCTTCCGTAGATTATACAACCACGGTGCACGAGATACACCTAGGGTAAAAAAGACATGTCGGAACCGGCCATCATCACCAACATTGAATCAGTATAAGTGCCAGGATTCGTCATTTCGAGCAAATGAAGATATTTAGGCAGTTTGCCGAATGACTCTGCATGTTCGCCGTAAATCATGGATATGGCTGCATTGTGTGCTCGCAAGGCAACACCATATGTCGTTTGAATTCCATACTTATCCATCAGATCCGCCCGAATATCCTTGGTTTCAGTAACTTGCTTAGGCGGCGCATTCTTCGTGCAATATAAGCGACTACAACTTTAGCCCGTACATTTCTACAACGAAGGCCGGACAAATCACCTAAACAAGTGTGCACCTGGCGGAATGTAGTCACTTCCCAATACCGCTCGCCTCTACAGTGTGCCCGCAAAGCAAATGGATAATCTGGAGTTCGTATGCAAATATATTCCAATCGAGCCGCACACGAACGTTGAACTTTGAAATCAGCTCCGTTTTCCATATGGAATAATGCCACCGCAGCATAAAGTTCGTCTTTTGAAGAAAACATCAATCCTAGATGCAAATTCCCGCCCACAACATGATCCAAGTCATTCGCCACTGGTGAATCGGATATATCAAGGGGCACAATTGGGAGTAGCCAATTGCTTGCTGCTTCCATATTGCTATATATAATATCGTCGTTCCAGCTGGGGTGGTTCACTGGGACGAGCATAGACATAAGTTCGCTAACACCACCCTCTCGCCGGACCCATGCAGCAAAATCAGCAAGCGAACAATTAATCAGAGCATCCGGAATATCTTCATCTTCGTCATCTGATGATGATGAGTCGAGATGAGCCTCGCGATCTTCATCACTCTCAACACGAACATCCCTTTCGGGAACACTTCCAGATGGATTGCTTCCGCTATCGTGCTCCCCAAACCAATTAGAACCTCCGAAATGCGAAATGTCTTTCGGTCTTTAGTTTAGGTTGGGGACTGCAAATTGAGGGTGTTGAACTATAGGATAAACAAGATATACCACTGGCTCTACGTCAATAGCGCACAAACGCATCAAATCAATATCGTGGCCGAGGAGGGCCTTCATCATCCTACCGGTTTTTCAGGAAGCGGCGGTATAGTAGATGAAGTAGTTGCATGAAAAAGAATAAGCAACGAGCATTCTGTCAATATTCTCCCGGAGATATGCAAGAGAAATATTATTTGAAGGAATCTAAACAATGAATTCATGGCCGCCGACGTAATTCGATTCATGATCGAATTCGCCGTTCACTTTTACGATAATAGATCGAAAATCTTCCATTTTTTGTCAATCAGAACGAAGAGAAAAAGAAGTGAGTGAGAGTAAGAGTAATTTTGTGGGAGAGAAGGAATAAGTTTACATATCAAGCTCGTCTGCTCGTCATACTTATATGCAAAAGAAACTGTATCAACAACATTTTTACCTCGTTCAGTACTCCAATCAACTTAATTTTGCGTGAAAATTCACCATGGGCACTCCTTCGGCACCCGTCGGCTCTCCATAGGCACTGAACATAATAAATGAGATAGTCTGTCGCCTACAATATTGCGCAGTAACACATGTCATCTCAATTATAGGCACTCCATCAACACCCATAGGCTTTCCATCAGCACTTCAACAAAGTCCAAAAAAAGTCATCCATCTTGTGTCTTGTCAGTCTCGAAAATTGAGGCATGCATACTGTGTATCTTTCGAATATGTTCAGGCAGTCAACAAAAAAAAGTGAACTATCGGCACCTATAGGCACCCTTGGGCACCCCAACGGCACTTCTACTCATCTATAGGCACTAATTGTCGGCACCTGTAGGAACTGTTTTATTTATAAAAAAATTAATATTTTGAATTCAAACTTAAAATAAATCGTAGGTACCCATCGGCACCAGTAGGAACTACATCGGCACTATAGGATTTTAACAAAAAAAATGAAAAAAAAAAAAGTTGATGAAATTAGTCGTAGGCACCCACAGGCACCCATAGGCACTCCATCGGCACTGGATGATTTTAACAAAAAAAAAAAAAAAACAACAAAACTGATGAAAATTTGAGAACAAATTGATAATTTTGGGTATTTGGTGAAATAAGTTTAAAAAATGAGTATTTTTGTGTTATTTTATATGGGAAAAGGTAAAAGAGAAAAGATCGAATTGAATTGTAGTAGGTGGTACCTATAACTTCTCTCTCTCTAACGTACTTGAGAGTTGAGAGAGAGAAAACTGAGTCAAAGTCGGCATAATTTGTCAGAATGTTTGACAATTTCATGCTACATTACAACTCAGAAAAGTTATGCGCATCACTCGTTTGTGTGCTAGGCCAATTCGTTACTTTCATTCTCTCTCTCCATCGCAATCGCCTGCAATTTTTCATTACATAAGTCATACAAAGATGTGAAAGATTTTCACATTCATATCATCTAATTACATTTTTTCCAACTCTGATTTGTAGACCCTTCTTCATTTGTATCCATTTTAGAATAGTAAACGTTGAAAAAATAAATAAAAACAAACTATGTAAATACTCAAGAAATTGCAAGGAATAGAATGTTTAATACGACTTTCAAAAATTTGTAGTGAGTTTACTCGTAAATAAACTCATGAGAATTTTAATTTTCATCTTGTAATATGGTATTTGTTCCTTTTTGGTTCTTCGCCATTGTATCTATATCCTTTTTCGGTTCAATTATCATTGTTTGGAATAAAACTTTCAAATTATTAATATTATAAATAAATTATCAATAAATTACGCACCAAATAAAGATGCATTGAGTACTCTAAGCTGGAAGACAAAAAAAAAAAGAAGATATTTTTGAACACGTCAAAAAATAAATAGAGAGCATTTTTTCCCTATTAAATCAACCAATTGGAAGTAATAACAATATTAAATGTTCAAGGCTCAAAATATTCTTATTAAAATTTACAGTACGTACTACAAACCAGCAATTATTATAATATTTCTTCAGAATTACAGAAGTTCATTAATTTTTGCGTACTCTCTCTCTCTCTCTGCAAAGTGCAAACTGTAAACAAAGTAATCGTACAGTCACAAGAATCAAAACACATCCGGCCAAAGAAAGCCAAACCACAGCCAGTTCGTTCACACTTTCCACTCATGATGTTTCAGAAACCTTAGATTTTTCCTCTGAATCTCAGGAATTTCTCTTCTTTCCGTGTTCACTTCAGCCGTTTCTTTCACTCAAACCCACTGAATTATTTTCTGCAATTCTTGAAACCCCTTTCCCCCATTTCCCTCGAGAAATTTGCATCTTTGAACATTGTTACATTATTATTATTATTACTTTTTTTTCTGGGACGTGTCTGAACGGCTAGGTTGTCGAGTTTAATGAAATCCCAGCAGAAATTTGTTGAAGCCCACTTGTCACGATTCTTTTTTGAGCAAAAAAATTGTTGATTCCTGCACTTGCATGCTTGCTATGTTTGATGGGTTGTTGACGTGTGAGATTTGTAAAGGGAATTAATGTCTGAAACTGCAAAAGTCCGTTTAGTTCGTTGTCCCAAGTGTGAGAATTTACTGCCGGAGGTCACCGATTTCTCTGTTTATCAATGTGGTGGTTGCGGTGCTGTTCTAAGAGGTACCTCTCTCTCTCTCTCTCTCTCTCTCTCTCTCTCTCTCTCTGAGTACGTGTGTGTGTTTCTTGTTTCTATGATGTTCTTCATGCTTTTAAGGAAATTGTGGATTTTGTTGGTGTTAGGGCAAAATTTTGTTTTTATGAAGAATTTATTGGATTTAGTTTTTAGATGTATGAATCTTCTTGATTTTATCCATAATATTGGGATTTTTAGGTAGAGCCTAGCTAATGATGCAGATATTTCTCTATATTTTTGTTGCTGAATGGTTGACTTTTACCAGCCAACAACAAAGGTGTTGACGTGGATACATTCTCGAAGAAGTCTGATGAGGAAAGGATTGGTACTAATCTAGACAAGCTGTCTGATAGATATGAGAAAATGTTGAATGTTTCTGATAGAAGAATGGCAGAGATGAGTGATGGTTCTGATTCTGATGTAAGGTCCACCATTAGTTCTTCGAGCCGGGGTGAGAGGAGGAGGGTTTCGCGCGATAGAGCTGAGATTACTAGGAATGGCTTGAACAAAGATGTTGAGATTGATGTGATGAGAGATAGAAGGTATGATCAGATCCAACGCGCGAAAATGAGTCAAGATTATGAGGATACGAGAAGGCCGGGTAGAGTGGGAGATGGTAGGGTTGTGGAGAAGAGCGAGATGGAGGGCGGTTGGAGGGCTAATAGACGGGTTAAAGAGGGTTCGTTAGATAATCGTGTAGGTGCTTATAGTTATGAGTTTGAGGATCAAACTAGGATGAGAAGTGATGTGGATGGATTGAGCAGTGGTGAATTTGTTGGAGATGATAGAGCCGATCTTTTGAGGCAATTAGACGAGTTGAAGGATAAGCTTATGCGTTCGGGTAATTTGAACGACAAGGGTAAAGAAAAGGTCCCTCTTGATAGGAGGATATCTCCCCATGATCCGTACATGCAAAACTCGTATGGTGATGTAGGGTTCAAAAGACCGCCTTTTAAAAGCCAGTATCCCGAGCAACCTCCCTTGATGAGTAGGCAAGAAATGGGGGAGAATGGGTTTTATCCTCCGCGGTATGCTCCAAATCAAGGATATGGGGATCCACCGAGGTCTCAAATGCATGGAAGGGGTCCGCTTGAAGCTCAAACCTCGTTTCAAATGCCACCCGCTCGTGCATATATGTCTGGACTGTACATGGACGAGCGTGTGGCTTATATGGAGGGTTTGGAGGTGTACCCTCCGAATGTTGGCCGGCATCATCCATCTTGCTCTTGTTACCAGTGTCGACAAGTCGGCAACCCGGTCGTGCCATCTTCGTACGACATGGTTTCTAGCTATGGAGATTACAACCGTCGAATTCTGGATCCGCCCCCAGTGAGACCTCATAGTGGTCAAACTCATGCGAGATGGCATAGTGATGCGAATTCGGAAGTGGATGGTTTTGTTCGTCGTAGGCCTAATAGACCGCATTTGGCTGCCGGCGTGAAACATTGCAGCCCTATAGCTGGTGGAGCTCCATTCTTGACCTGCAACAATTGTTGTGAATTACTTCTATTGCCTAAGAAAGTTGTGAACAAGAGTGGGAGTATGAAGAAACTCAAATGCGGGGCGTGTTGTTCGCTTATTGCCCTCGTAGTTTCAGGCAAGAGCTTAGTCGTCTCATCCAACGTAGAGTCTCTAAAAGTTGAAAACAAGCGCGATTTGCCATCGGCTCGTGGAGATGGTCACCCGAGCCAAACGAGGACAACCTTCTCATCCGAAGATTACGACTCCGGTTATGATTTCCACTCCATGGATAGAGAAGTGGCGAATAAGGGAAGAGACAACAAGCCTACAGATTCAAGAAACCGCCATTCTACATCTACGTATGCTTCTGAAGCAGAGGATGAAGCAACCAATGCTAGAAAAGACGATAAAGGGCCTACACCTTCATCACTTCAAGACTACTTTGAATACCCGAAAAAGGATTTAGGGAACAGAAGCGGACGGTCTGAGCAAGATATCGAAAGAGTGGTACCGAACAAGAATGCTGCTAAGCAGTTCTTGAGGAAGGAGTCAACTGCTACCGAGATAGATATATCATCCAATGAGTTCGGAACGGGGTCTACCTTTGAGTCGAGTGAAGCAAGCAGGGGCGGTAGAGGAGCTGGCTCGTTCTTTGCTGGGATTATGGGGACGTTTAAGGACCCACATAGATCCGAAGAAACTAGCAAGCAAGAAAACGGTAGTGTGACTGTCAATGGCCATCTAATATCCAATCGCTTGCTGAAGAAAGCTGAGAAACTAGCTGGACACATCCAACCCGGGCATTATTGGTATATACTCTCGTACATTTTACGTAAATCTCTCTCATACGCGAGGTTTTAAAGCATACAATATGACTTCACACCCAAATTGAACTTGCTTATTCATTAGCTGCAGAGAATTGCTAATATTTCGATTTTCTTGATCTTTCTTGAATTAGGTACGATTTTCGAGCTGGATTTTGGGGTGCGATGGGAGGTCCTTGTCTCGGCATAATTCCGGTAGGATTAGTAATTTTTATCTCAAGAGTATACCAAGATGAAGGTCTTATAGTCGTCTAATTCTCGCTCGTTTAACTAACTTGAGAGGTCGGTTTCTTGCAGCCGTTCATAGAAGAGTTTAACTACCCTATGCAAGAAAATTGTGCTGGTGGAAACACACACATATTTGTAAATGGTAGAGAACTTAACCACAAAGATCTGAATTTGCTTGGAAGTAGAGGCCTACCAAGGGAAAGAGACAGATCATACATTGTAGAGATCTCTGGTAGAGTCTTGGATGAGGAGACCGGCGAGGAGTTGGAAAGCCTCGGAAAACTTGCTCCCACGTGAGTATTCGTTCTATCTTGTCTTCGTTTTATTCGCTATAACTGGCTTTATGGTATGCAAAATGTTGATATACTCGTGCATATATGTTAGCACTTGAAGTTCAAGAACACATTTTAGACTATTTCATGATCACTTTTCTATGCATGAGTATTCATATAAACATTTCTCCTAAAACAATATGAGAAATCTTGCACAAATTTCTCAAGAAAACACCCTCTAAACATCTTGAACTTGTAAAGATACACTAATTGTCTTTCCACTTTGATGCAAGTTCTATATTTACTAACTGAATCTTTTCGACAGTATGGAGAAGGCAAAGCGTGGATTTGGCATGAGGGTTCCACAACACGCTGCCTGATCGTTAACTACGTCGAAACTCGAAGGCATCCACTCCTCTCCTGTAATGTTCATGGTACAAACTACTTTTAGTTTTTCTCTTGTCTATTGAAAAAGATTAAGAAGGAAGATTCATGCTATCCATTTGAGACACTGCTGCTGTTCTTCCATGTTTGATCGATTGATTCCAACTGCAAAAAGTTGTGTAGTACATGTAAAAGATTGATCTTGATGCTATTTTCTTTAGATATTTTGTAAATCAGTTCAGGTCTAAGAATCCCTTTGAATCTTGAAAAAGGAAAAAAGAACAAATTGGTGGTTTTGATGTTCATTTCTATTGTAGTATTCTGATTGGAGTTGGTTTTTTTGGTCTATTAATATATTTTTGTTTGTAAAATTTGTGAAGAAATTGAAGTCTATACTACATTTCTATTGTAATTAAAGGTTGTAAATTCGAATATTTCTATAGGTCGAGTTTGTAACACTCTTCTGCCTACCTAATTAAAGAGAGATTTAGAAGAAAATGAGTGGTCTGTTTTGAAACTTTACTTAAATTCAATTTCAATTATTTAAAGCAGCAACTGTTTTCCAGCTGTTGTGATGCTGATATGCTTATCTTTGTCACTGTTTCCCCATTTTAAACTATAAAAGGTTTGGGAAATAATTGAAAAATTAAATAAAAATTGCAGTGCATGTGCAAATGATCCGACTTCTCAACAACAAATCACATTTTTATATTCATTTCTTCATTCGGTAAATCTTACATATATATTCCTTTTTTTGTCGTCTGCCATTTTAATTATTTTCATATTTATTATGAATTTAAAATATGTTTGAGATTCGACTGATTTTAAGTTTGAGTTCAGAAGGGATTTTCAGTTTTGTTGTACTGAATTTTGGTTGGTGATGATACAAACGCCTTATCTAATCTCAAGGATTAATCATCAAGACATAAAGATTGATTCTTGATTATGTTAATAAAAGGGGGGGTTTCCAGCTTTGCAACAAAAAGGTAGGAAAGAAAAGAAAAGAAAATGCAGCTTCATTGGGAAGCTAAGCTTCCAAATTAGTGGGGGAAATTATAGTAATTAATCATTACTCCTTCCGCCTATTAAAAACGTTTTCTTTTTCGTAATTGAGTTGATCAGTGTAATCTTTTATAAAAATACAAAAAAATTGTTGACATCAATTAAAAATTAAAAATTAAATAATATATACCATATTATTATTTTCTTAATCTCTGATAGTAGGAAAGAAGATTTTTTTAATGAGACGGGTGAATTATTTAATTAGATTTCTCTTGAGAAAATTTACAAAAATAAATTAATAAATATTTAGAGGAAGAGACTAGAAATCAATTTGGCAGAACTCGCAACCACCATCTTTAATTCCCAAGAAACAACTCAAAGAAAGAAAAGAAAAAGAAAAGGAGAATTCTCTCACATCTTTTATTGATTCCTTACTCATCTTTTTGTGTCGTCTTCTTCATGTAATAATTCAAGATTCTGGGCCAAGAAAAGAATGAAACAATTCAACACCAAGAGTATACTCTCATCAGTCGTAGTGAAATTCACACTATGTTTTCTTCTACTTGGCATTTCCTACCGCTTGTTATCTTCAAATTTTGTGCCGCTCTCGCCTATTGAGATTTCAGATGACGAGGCCGCCGCATTGAGCGTCGCCGACGCTGCACCGCCGCGGCAAGTGGCGGAGCCACTCGAACACGTCGACGACCTCTTCGAGAATCTCGAACCCACTTCTCAAAATGGTAACTTTAGATCAATTCTTCTAGAATTCTTACCCTTTTCTTGATTTTCGTAGGTTGTCCGAATCTTTTCTTCACATGTTCGAAAAATTGAATCTTTTCTAATTTTCAAGGATACGAATTCTTTAAGACGAAAATGGTTTTCTTGAACATTTATTATACCATTAATGATGAACCCAAATTTTACCATTTCACCCATTTTCTTGTTGCAGAAAGCTGCGATTTATTCAGTGGAGATTGGGTCCCAGATTCCGACGGCCCATTCTACACCAACACCACCTGCAAAACAATAGAACCTCCACAAAACTGTATGACAAATGGACGGCCGGATTTCGACTACGTTTACTGGAGATGGAAGCCCAAGGACTGCGATCTGCCCAAGATTGATGCCAGGAAGTTTCTAGAAAGAATGAGGGACAAATCACTAGCGTTCATAGGTGCTTCAATCATGCGTAACCACGTTCAGTCCTTGCTCTGTATTCTGTCCCAGGTGAATTTTTCGAAATCAAGATTTTGATGATGTGAAGTTTGATTGGTTTGAGTGGAAGTTAGGCCATTGCTTCATGTCTAAGCTTGATTACAAATGATGTGATTTGAGGGTCCTATATGTCTCACATTGCATGTATGATCCGACATGATGATTCTAAAGAATTATGTAATTTTGTATGTGAGCTAATTGTTTCGGAGCCGTGAAGGGTTTGGCTGAGTTTTCGGGTTTTTTCAACCCGATTCATTTTCAGACGAACATAGCCCTAATTTTGCTTATTAATAATTTATTATCAATGCTCGTCAAACGTATAATTGTCGAGTCTCTTACAACCTCGATTTTACGTTGTAGGTGGAAGAAGCTGTTGAAGTCTACCACGACGAGCCATACAAGAATCGAAGATGGTCGTTTCCCTCTCATCACTTCACCGTTTCAGTCGTCTGGGCTCCATACCTAACCAAAGCCTTCACCTTCGAGGACGACGACGGCGTCTCCTCCGGCATCACCCACCTCTACCTCAACGAACCCGACCCAATATGGACCGACCAGTACTCCGATTTCGACTACGTAGTAATCGGAGGAGGCAAATGGTTCCTCAAGGCCGCAGTCTACTACGCGAACACAACCGTCATCGGCTGCCACGCCTGCAACGACAACAACGTAACCGAGCTAGGATTTCAGCATGCTTACCAAACGGCACTAAACTCGACTCTCCGGTTCATATCAGAATCGGAGCACAAGCCGTATACCTTGTTCCGAACGACCACTCCCGACCACTTTGAGAACGGGGAGTGGGATTCCAGTGGGTATTGTAACCGGACAAAGCCGTTCAAAGAGGAGGAGGTAGAGATGAAGGATATAGATGCTGTGATGAGGAATGTTGAGCTTGAGGAGTTTGAGAGTGCGGGTGGGGCAGGTTTTGAGGTTTTTGATACGACCCGAATGTCTCTCATGAGGCCAGATGGGCATCCGGGCGTTTATAGACAGTTTCAGCCGTATGCAGGGAAGGATAAGGATGCAAAGATACAGAATGACTGTTTGCATTGGTGCTTGCCTGGCCCTATAGATTCTTGGAATGATTTGATGATGGAAATGATTCTTAGACATCAAAGATAATGTTTGGAGTTACCTTTTTTTTGTGCTTGAGTTTTGCAACTTATTTGCTGCATCTTTCTTGATTTTCTTGCTATCCCTGTTAAAGAAATCTCAAAAGGATTCAAACACAAAAGAGAGAATTACATAACTAACAAAATCAGTTTATTCAAAAATCAAAATAGCATATTTTGATCAAACAAACATCCAACAATACAGCAGAAATGCATATTTTCTACTTCTACTTGGTAGAAGCTGGTGAGGCTTGCTTCTTCTGATCTCCCTTCCCACCCTGCATGACAAGGAGGAGAAAACTCACTCAAAAATCCCAAATAGTGAAAGCTCAATCATACACATTACACAGCATGACGAACAAGATCATCCTGAAACCTCAAGAAGAAGACCATCAGCCATGAGATCAATACATAACAATGAGAGAAATGTAAGCTGTCAATAATCTAACATAACCAGATTTCTAGTAGGTTGATGGGAAGATGAAGGGACCTAACCTCAGTTCATAACAGAAGAAATATTAAAAATGGTATGAGAGAACTATATGTTATACTTCTCCTCGTCATATTTGATTTTGCATAACTTTATCTTTCTGGAAAAATTAAAAAGATCCATCCAATCTTCATAGATGTGCACAGCTAACTTTTCTATAGAATTTGAATGTCGATAACATATATCAAAGGAAACTCCACAATGTATCGTCTATCGAGTATAACATTCTATAAAGAAAACCAAAAGATTAAATAAACAAAGCAATTCACTGCTTAAATGAAAATACCTAATTCAAAAAATCAATAAATTGATCAGCTGAAAAGCAATTCACTGCATATTCATGATAAATTGCTCGATTCGCGCTTGGAATCCTAAAACGTTCATAAACAGCAGAAACATATTTTTCGGAATCTACAATAAATTCAGAGTATTTGTGAAGATTAGGGGAAACACTTGAATCACGCTCGAAAAATTAAAAATCGAACAGAGATAATATCTTACGTTTTCAACGAAAAGGAGATTCGCAACCACTACAGTGCCGATTACTCCGGAGATGAGCGACGTCGGGCCGGTCAACAGACTCCATTTTCTGTAAATCATCTCTCCCTCTAGAATCAGATTAGTAAATGAAGAAGGCTTTTGCTTAGTCAAAATTGAATCGCAAACGGGTCTTTAAATGGGCCTATTGGGCCAGAACCTAGTCCGGCCCTTTGTCGGTTCAATCCAGCCCAAATAAATAGGGCCTGTAAATAGGCCGATGGAATTGTGTTCAACCGCTTCAAAGATTTGGAGCCCGACCCAATTGATACTTTGCCCGGATGGGAGAAGGTAGTCCCGGCCCGTTTATCGAAATGGATTCGGAACACGGGTCATGCCCTTGAAATTAGTGGTTCGGTGTTGTACGTCTCTTTTGGAGTGGGGGAACCCATAATTCTTTATTTTTTCTATATATTAAATTAAATGTGACTTTTGACATAGATGTAGAAAGGATTGTGGTCTACATGCAGTCTACAGTCAAACATTACATATTAATTTATTAGTATTATTTATATTATCCCTTTACTCCAACCAAATTTTATCTATTTTTTAAACAAAAAAAGGGTGCAATCACGACGTAGCCACGTGGGTGTTGGTGGGAGCCACTATCCCATGGAGCTCTTGAAAATCACTATGTATAATTTCTAGCTAATGATCTGTTAGTCTACCCTACACCGGGTCTACATATGGTGTAAAATAATGACACCTCACTTATTTTTCAAAATAAGAAACACTTATAAAATTCGAAATATGACGTGGCATTGCTCCACACACCACAAGGTCTACAAGACCAGATCTAGGATAGAAATTTCCGTTAGTCTAGTGGTCAAGGTAATTGAGTTTTGGGCTGTTGATGCTAATTCAATTCTTAAACTCGATTTCTTTCTAAATTTTTTCTCTTTCCCTTCTCATTTCTTAATTTATCTTGTTATTATTCTCTTTTTTTGGTCAATTTAATTTAATGAATTGAATAAAAGAAAGATTGTGTTTATATTCTCTACTAGTATATTTAAAAGATAATTTGTTAATATTCTGCGTACAATATAATCACACGATATATTTCATAAAGTAGATATATATTTTAAATCCTACCAACAATCTACACTAAAGTTTACTAGTTGATAATAAAATTATTTTAGATTTACTAGAATTTGAGTTTTTTAGCTTCATATTTAGAGATGTAGATTAGAATTTTATTCATATTCTTGTGGTAAAAATTCAAACATTATGTGCACATTGGTAATGTAAATAATAATATGCAATGTACGTCATTTATAAAAGGCACATCAGTAATATTTTTCAAAATAGGCTTTTACAAGCACGTTTACTTGTTGTTATCCACGGATCGACATCTCTGGCTACGCCACTGGGTGCAATTATATCTTTTTAGTTTATTAAAGCTAGGTGCAATTTAACCCCATGTGGTTTCGATACGGTGCAATTTAAAGGTGTAATACATCTTAATGTGGTTTTTATTTCATTGCAAGTTGTACGCTGTATGTTATTTTGCCTGATTTTCGACTTGTTTGGATAAAATACCTTAAATATATAATACACGTATTAAGATAATATCACAAGGAAACTTGGTGCACCTACGTGAAATCACAATGAGAAATTTGCACCTATAACAAATCAGAGAAAGGTAAATAACACCTTTGTGTAAACTATAAGGGGATTTGACGCACCTTCTGAAAACATAGATAGGTAATTTGCACCTAAGTAAAAACACATGGAAGTTTACTGCTATTAACCCAGTTTAATATTACCTCAAACAAATTTGAAGAACGATATGAATGTGTACGCGGTTAAAGTGTTTAATGTGGCCGAAGATTATGAATTTAAAACTCACTAAAGCTATTATATGTAAATTTTATTATATGTGCATTAAAAATAGCGACTACAAGTTCCTCGTTATATATAATTATTATTATTAAAAAAGAAAAGGAAGAATATTCAAAGCCCGACGTCCCTAAATTTTGCTATATAGCTTACTTATATGTATGATATAGCCAAACCTCATCAAAAGGAGATGGATAAGAGTGTGAAGGTGTGTGTAACTGGCGGTGCAGGCTACTTAGCCTCCTTCCTCATCAACCATCTTCTCCAAAGAGGCTACACAGTCCATGCTACTCTCCGAAGCTTAAGTAGGTTTTTATTTTCTTCATTTTAATTCAATTTTAAAAATTAAAAAAATAATAATAATATATTTATATATAATTTCTTGAAGGCGATGCATCAAAAGTGGGATTGCTCAAAGGCCTACCTTACGCAGAAACAAGATTAAAATTATTCGAAGCAGATATTTATAACCCTACTGAGTTTGAACCTGCTATCCATGGCTGCGCCGCCGTGTTTCATCTTGCTACGCCGTTGCAGCATTACGCCGACAATCCGCAGGTTTCCGATTGCTTGTCGGAGTTGTATTCATTATTTTATTTTATTTTATTTTTTAATCTGAATCTTTGTTTTTTAGTACAAGAGTACGAGTGAAGCGGCGGTGGCTGGGGTGAAGATCATAGCGGAAAGCTGCATCAGATCAAAGACAGTGAAGAGATTGATCTACACCGCCACCGTTGCGGCGGCATCGCCGTTGAAAGACGACGGCTCCGGCTACAAGGATGTCATGGACGAGACTTGCTGGACTCCTCTCAATCTAAAATATGAATTGTTCTCGGTAAGTGTAGAATCTTGAATCGATAAATTATGTATATTTAATATATATATATATATATATATATATGTTTTAATTTCGTAGGCTATTACGTGGAAAAAAATAAAATAAAAAACTACATCGTGTTTCATGTAAAATTATATAAAATTTGTATATGGTATTTTTTCAAAATACTGTGGTAAGTCTATGTTTCTAAAAAATGTACATAGAAACTCTTATGTTTTGATTCTACAATAAATTACATTTTTACTTTTTATTCACATAATATATTTTTTGTTACTTTAAGGGTATTTGAAATATTATGCATCGGAAAAAAATAAAGTGAGTGTCCAGTCATGCTCGTAACGCTTGAGTTGAGGCCGCAGTTAAATTTGACGAATAAGTTTTTGCGAAATATTTTTAAAAAATAAATTAATGTATTTCATGCAATAAGCGAATACAAGATAGACTACTTATGATTGCCCTCGATTTACTATTTTAAAAACATGTTTCTATGTTCGGATAGAACTACATAAACTCAAAGACATTGGCTGAGAAAGAAGTACTGAGCTATAACGGCCAAGCGATTGAGGTGGTTAGCCTTGCTACGGGTCTGGTTGGGGGCGAAACGATCCAATCTTCGCTCGCGGAAAGCATGGGTCTCTTGATTTCCCAAGCACTAAAAGATGGAATGAGGTATAAAGGTTTGAGGGAATTGGAAGATGCACTCTCGAAGGTTCCAATTGTACACATACAAGATGTGATTGAAGCACACATCTTCTCAATGGAGAATCCCAACATGAATGGAAGGTTTCTTCTTTCCAATGCTTTCTTGAAATCAGCTGAGATTGCATCCCTCATTCAGAAACATTACCCGGACATAACCATCCCATCAGAGTAAGATGGTTTTACTTTGTCTGAAAATTAAAACTACTACTATTTGCGTTAAAAAAAATACTACTAATAATCTACTATCAATCTTGTTTTCTTGGTTTAGATTGATTGAAGATACAAAAAGGAAAACTAAGTGGGGTTCGAGGAAGCTAGAGGATTTTGGATTCAAGTACAAATTTGATGCTGACAAGACAATCCATGACAGTATTGTTTGTGCCAAGTCTTTGGGCGCTATGTAATTATGTTGATAGAAAAGTAATATACTCTTGAAATTAGAGTGAAGAGATGTTAATTAATAATTAATGAATTCATATACGGTCACGTATCCAAATCTTATCTATAAATTTCTTATAGATACTTAACTGATATAGTTTATATCTTTTTATATGGTTTACAAACTATCACATCTGGATAGGTTTACCATTATGCACCTCGAATAATGGATCCAGGGTTTTTTCTTGTGAACTAATGTACTCATTTATCAAAGAAAATAGGGACGGATCTAACTCAACTATTCACCTTGAGCTGGGCAATTTTAATTGGGCTCACCATAGGCTAAAGGTGATTAGGAATTGGATTAGACAAAAAAAGTGTGATTTTTTTAAAGAATTTGGGCTCTAGCTCAAAGGTAGATTCATCCCCTTTATACAAAAAAGTTTCAATGCTAAGAGCCTTGGGATTATGGTTTGATTTTGTTCATTATCTCACTAATGATCTTTATCTAAGTTTTTCTTGTGTTTACGGATTCGTTTTACGAAGTTTACTCCATGTACACTTTTAATATCAAAAACACTATGGAAGTTATAAACCAAAAAAGGGCTTAAAAATCATATAAAATTGAATTCCAAGAATTGAAAACCATACAAGTGGGATTGGCAATGAACAAGAAAAAGGAGAGTTATTACAAGTTACTCAGTCCTAACTAGCTATGAAAAACCTCTCTTGGTCAAGCATCTCTTTCTGCTACAAGTATGAACAATTTAGAGTTGTTTTCAGATGCTGGCTAGGGTCACTACATACAACATAGGCAAACCTCAACTCCCTAGTAAGATCACTAGAAGTACTCCGAAGCATCGATGAAGCACGGATCGAAAATATCCAAATCCACCAAAGGGAAGTCAAGAATCTGAGATGGGTTCGAGATTATCTCACCAAACTCCGAATCCGAACACTGCAATCCATGATCAATCCCAAAATCATTCACCGGACAAGGCGATAGCGAAAAGTAAGAATCCGATGTGGCCGGAGATAGAAAAGAAGGCGAATAGTTTGCACTAATGAAGTTATTATTGTCTGAGAAGAACTGAGGCTCAAGATTTTGGTATTCACTTGGGGCTGAAGGGAAGGAGAAGGAAGGAGGATTCAGATCCTCCTTCTTGGATCCGAGCTCTCGGGCCTCAGTTTTAACGAGGCCCGATTCCTTGGATTGAGACAATATGTGTTGGGAATGTCTTAAACTCTCTTCTTCCTTCCTTTCCTTGCTCTGTTTTAGACTCTCTTGCCTGCAGCTGTGCTTTCCTCTGTATATGACTTCAAAGATTGCTGGATCTTCGTCTGCTCGTTGGACTTGTTTCGTGGCTAGGCAGCCTTGTGTGTTGCGATGAGTGCATCTGTAATAAGCCCTGCAAAGCCATTTGGATGATTGAGATCAATACTCACTAAAACTAAGGTTGTCTCGAATCTTTAAACTTAGTACTAAGAATAATCAATTTCTGCATCATTTTCATGATTTCATCCAAGAATTAACAAGTTAACTAACTTAGTATAGGAATGTAACAGATGTATTCATATGGGACCATAGAATTTTACAACTATATTAGATTTGAGCCAATTCTTGACAAGAAAAGTGACTTAGCTGAAATTAATGTTGGTTGTCGGTTGGTGGTTCCAAGATTTTATTACCAAATTGTGGAGCAAGTGGGGATATCATATGTATAAGACAACAAGCAACTTGATCAATTTTAATGCACAAAACTACATGGTTTAGCTTTAGATGCAAAGGTAAACTTTCCTCATTGATGAAAAAGTCAGAGCAAACTACATGTACATGTTGACTTCATTTCAAGAAACACATGCCCAAAGTCAAAGCCTCAAATCTCACACTACGTGAAATTCAAGAACCTCAGCAAGTTGATGAATTTGAGTACAATGAAATTTAATGGATTGGATATAGATGGAAATATGGAATACATGCTCTCATTGATGAAAAAGTCAGAGCACAACTATAACATTTCCAAAGTAAGTAAATAACCAACACATCATCAAGGTCAATCAAAATTCATACCACATAGAAACCAATAAATACCCACTAATATCATGTAATAATCAAGATGACATCAAGATTCATCTAACATTGGACAATTAGAACCCAAATAAAAAACCAAGAAATACTCTCCCTAAAATCATGTAATAATCAAGATTCATTTCTAACATTGGATTATTAGAACCCAAATAAAAAAAAAACAAGCAATACCAACTAAAATCATGTAATAATCAAGACAACATCAAGATTCATTTCTGACATTGGATAATTAGAACCCAAATATAAAAAAAAAGCAAGAAATACTCCCTAAAATCATGTAACAATCAAGATAAAATCAAGATTCATTTCTAACATTGGATGATTAGAACCCAAATAAAATTTTAAAAAAAACCAAGAATTAGCCACTAAAATTATGTAATAACCAAGACAACATCAAAATTCAAGATTCATCTCTAACCTTGGATGATTAGACCCCAAAATATCTTTCTGCCCATATTTCCTCCAATTATACCCATCATCAAGTTGGCCTTCAGACCCAGTCCCAGAACACACACGCACATGCTCACTCCATCTAGGCAAAGTCTTTCTGCATTGCAAAAAAGCCAACAATATTTAAATATTTAATCACACAAAGCTTCAAGAATCTTAATCAATACAAAACCTTAAAAAATCCAAAAAAAAAAATGTTACCTTTTCTTGGAGTTATTGAGCTGATCACTGGAATTCTGGTCAGACCCTTCACTTCTCAGAGAGCCCTCGACCGGACTCGGCGGCTCAAACAGTTTTCCGACCGCGATTTGTGAAGCGCCACCGTTCCCAACCACAGCAAGAAGCGTTATTGCATTCTCGTACGAGGACAGAATGTTTTCCAACAAAGCGTCACACGTTTCTCTTGAAGTTGGAGTGGGGTGGAGCTGCCTCTTCAACTCGTTTGCGAGCTTCCTCCCCTCACTCAACACGGTTATTACAGTTCTCTTGTCTGAAAATCCAGCCTTCTCCATTTAAAAAAAAAAGGATTTTAAATTTTTTTTGAACTGGCTTAAGATCTGTAGATTAAGTGGGAGGGCTTCAAGATTGTTGAATACAGATCATAATGCAAACTGGGTTTGAATTAATAGAAAATGGGTTGCTAGAGTCTTTGTAAAGATTTGATTTTGAACAAGAATTTGAAAGTTTCGGACATGGAAATTGGGAGATGAGGTTTTTGAATGTGTTGGTGATGATGAGTGAGGAAAGAGAGGTGGAGGGGTATAGTTATATAAAGAGGGGGGAGATGTGGAAAAGTGAAGAATTTTGACTGCCTAAATGCACTTGGATTTTTTTATTATTATTATTTTATGTTATATATTTATTTAATGAAATAATGTGGAAAGGAGCATTTTCGTTACAAGGATTGCAAAAATCTTAGTGCTGACTGTTTCAAAGGTGAGCCACAAACTACTGCAGATAGCCTCTCCATTTTTCGCCCCTTTCTTTAAAATTCTATTTAATGATTGTATTATTATAGTATGTTAATAAATTCGTTCTTAACGAACTTGTATTCTTAGAAATTCGGACTTCTTACTTCGGAAAAAGTTTATAAATTCCAATAGCAAGTAGGAGTATTGATTTTGGTTGTAAATATTAAATACACATGTTTCTTATTTTTGATCTTGTATTGGGTCTTGTTTCCTTTACGATTTTCTAATTTGAAATTTTTTCATTTTTATTCTTAAATGATGGTGTACTCAATTTATAGCGTCTAATTTACTAACGAATTATTATGTTAACTTGAAGAATTCTTAAAAATTAAGGGAAAAGAAAATGTCACAATACAAAATCCAAACAAAACCGCATCATACAAAATCAAGATTTACGTTAAACTCCAACGTAATTTTAAAAGCAAATAAAAAACTTTTATTTTAAAAATTGGATTATCCAAAGATCTTACAAAATGGCCACTCTACATCACTCGCCCAACTAATTCAAAATTGATGGCGTTGCTAAATCTTTGTATATTGCCTCTTCACATTTTTCATTAAATGAGGCAATTTTTTCTCCATGAAGAGAATTTTTTTGAATCTTCTCGGCAATTTCATAGTGAGAGAGAATAGAGATATCAATGGCATGAAGTTCAAAGGAAATTGAGTGGACAAAACATCGTAGTGTAGTACGGTTGCTGTTTTTGTTACCTACATCAAATAAGAGAAATAGAACTTTCTATGAAAATGAAAATTAAAATAAAAGGCAAGAAAGTCAAGAAAACGAAGCACTCCAGGAATCTTCAAACATCCTTCCGCGTTGATCGATCTGCGTTTGCCGTGTAATATTTAATTAATTGCCACGTCAGAATTTGAGATTTTTGTAGTAATACTTGGAAAAAGGACAATTAACGAAGTGGGACCCACACTTGCATGACGTACTTCCGCAACGTCATGTAGGATGCGATCAACCCACTTCTCACGTCTAACTAATTAATTAATATATAAATAATTGAGGCAATTTCTTAAATACCAATTTCTTAAATCGAAAAGGCAAATTTACCCATTCCTTATAATTCATACACAAAATACCCAACTTTACTTAAATATCCCCACTTTTCAGACATGTCAGTCTGCAAAACCGTTATTTTGCTTCGTTTCGTGCGCAAATGAGTAACACCGAATCCCGCTCACGAACTGACAGAATCCCGCTCGTGTACGTAGAATCCCGCTCGGCCACGTGGATTCCCGCTCGGCCACATGGCAAGTCGAGCCGATCCCGCTCGGCCACGTGGCAAATCCCGCTCGAGGAGAAGAAACCTGCCCGTGGAGAAATCCCGCTCGGCCACGTGGCAAATCCCGCTTGGAGAGCGGGATTTAAGGTACACGAGCGGGATTCATTGTCTGCTCTACGCGGACGAGCGGGATCCAGTCACGCTAGCGGGATCCCGCTCGCGTGGAGCGGAATCCCGCTCGTGATTTTATCTATTAATACCGTGATTGAAGTTCAAAATCGAACACACTCACTCCTCTTTCTTTTGATTTTCGTTTCATAAACAAAAAAAATGGATAGTTGGTATAATGTTATTGTTCATTTTAACGGGCAATTTAACAATTTGTCCGAGTATATCGGAGGTGAGGTTAGAGTTGTCTCGCATTCCCGGGAACAAGATTTGTATCCCAATTTTAAGACAGCTTTATTCAATACAATCTTAATCCCTTTTCACTTTCGTCAAATTATGAAATTTATTACACATACGTTTCTCGTCATGGTCTCAAGCTTAGGTCCATTCTCGCGACCGATATGGACCTAATTCGTCTTTGTACTACACAAATCGAGCCGACTTTATTTCTCGAGCACTCTAATGCTCAACCTTATCATACACCCGATGTTGTTGAACAATTTGGTTCAAGGTTCAATTTTCAAGATCAAGCGGGTGGTAGCAATCGGGCTGAGAATTTTCGCGAACAAGAAACCTTTTTTTGCGAAGAGGATACCCATGTTCTATCCGACAGTGATGAAGAAAATATTTTGGATACTTCATCCGAAGAAGAAAACGATGAGGTCCAAGGTGCATTAAATCAATGTACTTTTAGCGACTTTGCGGCATGGATCCGACGTGAAGGTGGTGTGAATCAACTGATATCTATGCTCATGCCGGACAACCGTGCCCTTCCAACCAACGAAATAATATATGGTGGCACCGAAGAAGTAAATGACGGTTTACTTCCTCTCGTTCCTCTCGATGCATCGGATTCACCTATGGTTCGAGATCTGGATCATGTTGTGGACTATCCACTCCGTGAAGGTGCGACATTATGGGAGAAGGCGGATTTGTTTGCTGATGTTGCACTTCGACACATGGAACAAGGTCTCGATTTTAGGGTGGGTCGTTCTGACAGTGGTCGGGTTGAGTATAAATGCAGACGAGTCGTGATCGTCCATTTTTTCTACTACGGGCGTCGTTTCGCAGAGATGTGTTGTGGGTTGTAAACGCTTGCATGCCGAACACACATGTAATCGAGATTTTTCACAAACCGGTCCAAGAAGGATTCGTGCAAAGGCGCTAGTCGCTTATGTTGCTCGACGAATGCGCCGTCAAAAATCGTCCTAAAACCGAAAGAAATTATGGCATCTATCCGTAGTGAATTCGGCATTCAAGCAAGCTATAGTGTTGCTCTACGAGCCCGTAATTGTCTTTGTGGCGATGATTTATGGCGGGCACTCGGATTCGTTCAAGATGCTTCCCGAGTTACCTCTACGTGCGAAAACAACGAATCCAGTACAATGACCGATCCGGAAGTCGATTTAGAAGGTCGTTTCCAACAATTATTCGTTGCTTTTAATGTTTCTCGTGCCCCGTGGGTATTTAACCTCCGAGATCTGATTGTGGTCGATGCGACTCACTTGAAAGGAAGGAATAAAGGAGTGTTATTTGTGGTCGCTACGATAGACGGCAACGACCGGATATTTCCACTAGCCTTTGGTGTGGGTCCAATTGAGAACGATTACTCTTGGGCGTGGTTCATGTCCCGACTCGAGAAGCATTTACGATGCCAACCAATTTAATAATCATATCCGATCAACATCGAAGCATAGCTAACGCGGTAGAGGCCGTTTATCGCGAAGCGACTCATGGCACTTGTTACTATCATCTTCATAATAAACTTACACGATATGGTCGGACGCTTATCAAGATGTATCATGATGCGCCTATGCTTATACGATGTATGATTTCGATCGTGCGATGGAAGGAATTCGTCAAGCCTATCCCGAGGCATACGAGAAGTTAATGGATATCGGACCGGAAAAGTGGTCTAGATCGAAGTCTCCCGTTCGCCGGTACATGGCCACTCACCTCAAACATAGCCGAATCCATCAACTCGAGATCTGCTCACAAGACGACGTCCGTCGATATGCTCTATGATCGAGGCAATAGGTCACATGGTTGAACAGGTGGTGTGACCAACGTCGAGCAAAAGCCATGGCACGAGATAATCCGCTTACAATTGCCGCAGAGCTAAAGTTAGCTCCGTCGGAGGACCGTTCACATCGTTTCACTGTTGTGTCAGTGAACGGAGACAAATTCAAGGTTCATGACGGAACGTATCAATGGAGAGTTCAAATCGGCGAAACGCTTGTGAATGTCGTGAGTGGCAACTCGATGAGATCCCGTGTTCGCATGCTTGTGCGACTATCGGGTATAATTGTTTTTCCGTCTATAGGGTTGTTCCGGACTTGTGTATTAACAAAATTTTTATCTATAGGGTTGCTTGGACTAAATCTACTAGATTTCGTGTCGGATGCATACAAAACTGAGAATTGGAGGATGATTTATGCCGGAACATTATATCCGGTAGCACCCATGCGTAATTGGCGGGTGCCGGAAGATGTGGCCTCAATGGTCGTGTTACCGCCAATAATTACGCGTCAGGCAGGGAGACCGAAGAATAGTAGACGACCCTCAGGAGCCGAAGCAGGTACATCTAGTGGGAGAACACGCGGTCCGAAAAAATGCAAGCATATGTGGTGTGGTTGGGCATACTAGGAGGAAGTGTCCGGGAATGGATGTGCTTGGAATCACCGGAGTCGGAAGCATTTTAGTATATCGTAATTTATAATGTATTATGTATTATGTTACTTTGTAATTTTTATTTGTTTTAATTACCGTCTTCGAAAACTATAATCCATTTAAAATCATATCCAAAACTATAATTTAAAATCATATTAAAAAACTATAATTTAAAATTTAAAAAACCATAATTTAAATTTAAAAAAAAAAAAAAAATCAGCCGAGCAAATCCCGCTCGGCTGAACCGGAATCCCGCTCGTGAGCGGGATTCCAATTCGGCCGAGCGGGATTTGCTCGGCCGAACGATTTGAGAGGTAAATAATTTTTTTTTATAAATTTTGTTTTTTTAATATTATAAATCATATTAAAAAACTATAATTAAAAAAAACAAAAAATTAGTTCGACCGAACAAATCCCGCTCGGCCGAACCGGAATCCCGCTCACGAGCGGGAGTCCGGTTCGGCCGAGCGGGATTTTCCCGGATAAATTTTGATTTTTTTAATAATTTTATCTTCTCGAGGCAAATTTTCGAGGCAAATCCCGCTTGTCTTAACGATTCGAAAATATTTTGTTTAACAAGGCAATTTTTTCCGTTTAACGAAATATATAAAGCAAATATTTGAATTAAATACAAATATATAAATAAAATAGCTTAATTGAAATACAAATATATAAATACGGATATTGTCATCATAGACCCGGCTTCGTATAGCACATGTCAAAGATCTTATGAGCCATCAGTCGACGATACACAGCTACATTGCCTGGCTCGTTGCCCCATTTGATTGTCGGGTAAGTGGCAATGAATCTCTCGACTACCATGCATGCCATCGGTCCACGACTCTTATCATCTGTTTGCACCAACCTGCAGCTCATGAGGCATAATTCGCACAATGGGCGCCCGCGCTCCAGGATCCCGATATCCAAACTCATTATTGTTCCAAGAATTGCCGTACGATAAAAATGGACCAATCGGCCTTCCATAGAGGCCTCAACCGCCGAATTCTACGTGCTCGGCCATGCTCATCGGCTTTGTGCGCAAGTGAATCATACACTTCAATCTTCCAATGGCCAAGGTCAATCCGAACAGTGACCCAGTGATCAAAGCGAGATATGGCAATAACAACCTTCAAAAAAATAGAATTAATTACCATATGAATAATTTATAATATAAATAAATGACTAAACTAAATACTTACGTATTTGGCACTATACCACTTTTGCGCATTTTCCGTCAAATTTTTACCGAGAATGTACTCCATTATACTTTCTATCGGCTTCCAGAAATATGAATAGTTGATGGAGTCCTCGTCGTGCACATCAAATTTCGGATCCGAAATATATTTATTTCATTCGGCGCAAAGAATGTTCTGTTAAATAAATGAAAAAAATCAGTAATTATTTAATAAGCATAATACAATTATTTAATAAGCATAATATAATTACTTACGAAGAAAAGCGAATCGACTATCACGGTGTGATGATAGTGGGGAGTAGCCAACACATCAACACCCCCGAAGCTCTTCATCTTCCTCAGTGCTGCCATGTATAAATCCATGGTTTGTTGATCCATCTCCTTATTTGGATTCTCGAGGTCGCTGAATAAGTCGGGGGGATAGGATAGTTCGCAGCAATCGTAAAGCACCATAGTCCAGATAAACGATGCTGCCGATAATTTTCAGCTAATATGGGAGCGGTCATCGATGGAGCACCAAAAGGGTTATTTCGGGGTAAGGTCAAAGCCTAAAATTATATGATATTTATTAAAAAATGTTATAATTAATAAAGTAAACTAAAGAAAAATAAAATATTATACGGTACACGATACACCGTATCAACGGAAAAATCATCCAACCAATTATGGTCCTCCTCCAAGGTTGGCTCGACCCGTATCGGGTTCGCGACGATGCACCAATCTCGGGGCGGTGTGCGAAGGTCGCTCCCGAATAGGAGGATAATACGACGCCAATTTCCCCCGTCGAAAGAAGTGGGTGCATTGGCTGTGCACCGTAGGACCAGCTCTGACGAGGCGGACAATCTCCGTAAACAGGGTCGACATAGTCAAACATGCTCCTCACCGACTTCGGAGCATAAACTCCACGCTCGTATACGCTGTGTCGATCCTGCATCGGTGGAATCACCGGCTGCTCCGCCTCATTATCCAGATCCATAACCTCGGGCCGGTACACCGTGGCGTCTAGCTCCTCCTCAATCACGGGGCGGTACACCGATGTGGCTCTCTCCTCCTCAACCCCGGGAGAGTGATCTCCCATATCCTCATCTCGGTCACGACGGTGTCTCATTGACACCGATTCACTCCTAACAAGACCGTGTGGTGTACGGTTACCACCCGCGTGAGAGGACGTAGTACCCAATCCTCGGCTCTTAGATCGACCAAACACCGACCTAAATAGTGTCTTCACATCGTGAACTATTTCCTGTCGCAAGTTCCGGCTCTGCCGTTCCAAGTTTCGCTCCAAGGTTTTGTTTTCCTCCCTAATCAGTGTACGGATTTCTTCGACGGTCAAGCTATGTTGTTGCTCGGGCTCCCTCTCTCCAGTCTCCGTTCGAACCCGTTTACCACCTTCAGTGGAACGGCGTTGCCTCTGTCCGGTTCCTCTAGAACTGGTCGGACGTTGTGTCTGCTGTCCGAATCTGTATAGCTCTCGTACCCCATGGTCCCCTATGATCGTCGGATGTAATGGATTCTCAACCGCAATATAGGACACATGGAGTCGATCTTCGCCAATGACACTTGCCAATAATAAGTTTGTGTCTCCGCATCGGATGGTGTGAGACTATCTCGGACAACAAACTGCAATTACATTAAATAAAATTACCATTAGAAACAAACTGCCAATAAAATTAAACAAAATCAACTTTAAATTTAATATTTTTACCTGACGATGCCAAAAACTGTTAAGCTTCTTTGCTTGTCCTCCACCGAAGTACCAATTCTTCCAACGAGGAAATTCGGTTGTAGACAACCTCTCGGCACAAATCGCTCCAAAATTTGGAATAGCCTCGTAGGACCAAATCTACAATGAATGAAAATCAATATTGATCAGTACATGATATATATGAATAATTCTAATAAATAAATTAATAAAATTATTAAACACACCTGTAGTGCCCAAACAGGTCCATAAAAATGATATTTCTTGGACGTCTGTTCCGCCGTTCTCGGAACAAAACTACAATAGTGCTTCAACGCACCGTAAGTGTAGGAGCCCCACGGGAATCGGTCAAATGCACGTAGATCATCGACTAATACCCAAATCCACGTGTCGACTATTTTCGTGTCACTATAACCGAGAAAAAAGTAAACTAAGGCTAGAACATGTGCCACCTTCAAATAGCCCAACTCGTCCAATCTCAACTCTCCATTCTCGAACTTTGACAACAAATCTCTCCCCGTTATTGGTGTACAATTATTTAACTGTTTGTACACAGTCGACGAACTGGGATCATAGGTAGTATGCGGATCAAAATTGGTAGATCCAAACCTCAAACCCGTGACAAGGGCGTAATCGAAACAAGAAAAGCGGGTAGTCGTCCCGGACACATAAAACCAAATAGCCGAATCATCTCCTGCCGATTCAATCTCATGACACATTAACATATGGAGGGCCCTAGCTGCATTCCTACCCACCCTCCAATCCAAAAAGCTACCGAAAACCTCATTCCTAAATTCGATTTCTAAAGAATTGTCCTAAAAAACACTAAATTTTTTTTTAATTATTTCAAATATCTTCGGGTAAAACTCTATGTCTATCCTCGGAGTCGCATCGAGAAGATCAATTCGTTTAAAAACGGGCTGCAACGATAAAAAATAACAATTAAAAAAAAAAAAAATTCGGCCGAGCAAATCCCGCTTGGCCGAACCGGAATTCCGTTCGTGAGCGGGATTCCGGTTCGGCCGAGCGGGATTTGCCCGGCCGAATTATTTTCCGAGATTTGTTTCATGCTACGAAAATTCATAAAATTCGTGCAACGAAACTCAAAAATTCATGCTACGAAATTCGAATAATTAAACAAAAATTCATGCTATAAAATTCCACATAAATTCATGCTACGAAATTCGAATAATTAATTAATTCATTCTACGAAATTTATGATACGAAATTTGAATAATAATTAAACAAAATCATACTACGAAACTCAAATTCATACTACGAAACTCACAAAATCATGCTACGAATTTTCACATAAAATGATAAAATCATACTCCAATTCAACATAATCCATGCTTAAATTCGAATAATTAAACAAAATTCATGCTCACAGTCGAAAAATTATCAAAAATTATCGAAAAATTATCAAAACAATTCGAATCTTAATCGCGCCAAATTAACGGATAAAATTCGAGCGGGACTAACCTGATAGGCCATTCTTGTGTTTTGGAGTCGAATTCAACTACGAAATTGTTTTCTCGAGCGGGATTCGACGACGGAGAGGAAAAAATTATCGAAGGGAATGGAAAATTGAGGAGACGAGCGGGATTAGAAGGGGAAGAATCCCGCTCGAGAAGAATCCCGCTCGCCGAGCGGGATTGGGACCGGCCGAGCGGGACGGGGAGACGTGGGAGGCGGGCGTTGCGCGGCCGAGCGGGATTTCTGATCCCGCCGAGCGGGATTCTGCCACGGCGGGATTCTGCGAGCGGGACGGGCTGTCTGCGAGCGGGACGGGCGGTCGCCGAGCGGGATTCGACGACAGTTCGAGCGGGATTCCGGTTCGGGTACGAGCGGGATTTGAGTTTTCGTAGAAATTATTTTCGAGCGGGATTTGAATTTAAGTGAGCGGGACTGAGCGGGAATCGAGCGGGATTTAAATTTCGAATTAATTGGTATCGAATTCATGTGTTTTTTTGTTTGTTTCTTCAATTATTCGTCTCGAATTCAGTAAAACACCTGAAAATGATTGGTGTCAGTCAACTTTTTGAAAAGTAAGGGTAATGTAAGTAAAGTTGGGTATTTTGTGTAGTAAATATAAGGATTGGGTATTTTTGTGTTTTGTTATACGAAAATGGGTATTAAGCAATAATACCACTAAATAATTCAATTTATTTATTCATATTCTAAGATAAGATGCGAATACCTTTTGGTTTCTTTGATTTCTTCAATAGTTTAATTTCTAAGTAAAATTGCTTTTACATTGGATTAGGGTAGTACCCGTCTCCTAACTGTGTGGAAACTCGATTCGTGTATATTTTTTTTATTTCTTTTGTTTAAATATACCTTAAAATTTTATGCTTTATTCCACTTTCTTCCTAAATTTTAAATCCCGCTTCTATTCTCACAATCATGATCGTTCTATCCGCTCCTTTCAGAATGTATATGAAAGTTTCAAGATACGACTCATCTTTATTTGAATAATTTTCCTTGAAACTATTGATATTGTATTTTTTTTATAATGATAACTCGAGGTACACTTATTTATTATTAAAATGAAAAAAAATAATACAACAGAAAAATGATTGAGGTATTTTTGCCAGTCCAACGTAGTATTTTATGTATTATAGGTTCGTTACTAAATACTCTATATAGACTATATTATTTATTATTAATAACAAACTATACACTTGCAAGCATATACAGATAGAATTTGTTGGCAGTGAGATGTACATAAACACACACCTAATTTTATGTATTTAGTGGGCAGCAAATCAGTAGATCAATGTAAATTTATATTAATGTCTATAACTAGCTTAATTTTTTTATTATCACCGCTAATTACCACTAATTAGGAAAAAATATATTTAATTAGATAAGTGGGTGGTTTTATGTGAAAAGTAAAAAATTGTTGATTTGCGAAGCAATAAAGAATTTATAGTGGCTAACGCGTTCTAATGGGACAAAACTATCACATATTATAGTCCAACAAAATTGCTATTTAATTTTCTCTTTCATTTGACATTTTTTGCACTTGATGATCAAGCTGAGATTATAAAATACCAACTAGTTAAACGACGTGGTTTGATTGGCCATTGAACTTCTAATGACTTATTAATACGCGTTAAGGGTGCAAAATGGACAGATCCATGAAATCTGAATCTAAAGAAGTGGAATTTCGAAATCAATAAAGATGTAATAATAGATTTTTTAGAAAATACTTAAAAAAAAATTAAATTCAACATAATTTAAAGGTAACTGTAGCTCGAAAGTATTTTAACTCAAAACATTGAATAAAATGAATTGTCAAAATAATCGAATCCAAAAAAATTTATTCTCAACATAACACTATTCCAAAAATAATTTCAGGACTAACCTATATTTCGCGAACTAGACGTACTAATTATCCACATAATTATCCATGTGGATAAATGCTTTTATGTTTTAATATTAAATTAAATTAATATTTAATCAAAACATAATTAAAACTATACAACTTATAAAATGAATACATAGAGTATAAAAGATATTAATAAATAAATTAAAATCAGTAAAGACAAAATAATACTAGATTTTTTTAGAAAATACTTTAAAAAATCAGATTAGGCAAAAGTTAAAGGATAGTGTAGTCCGAAAGTAAATGTTACGTAAAATATGGATAGTATAGTATATACTCCTTATAACTAATTAACTATATAATATAGTTTTTTACATGTATTTACTATTTACATGATATAAATGTGATCGTGTGAATGAGAAACGTGGCAAAAGTGTCGTGTAGTTAGAAGACAAAAGCTCTTTTGTGAACAAAATATCGACTTTTCAATAAATATTATACTGACAAAAAATGAAACAAACCCATACTATTATATTCACCAAAACAATAGGAAAAGGATAGAATAGGAAAAAAGTTTTTCTTTTTAAAATATTTATCTACTTTTTTTATTTTCCAGATTCGAGGAAAATGCTGGTTGAAAAATCAAGATTTTCGTAACGAATTTTCCCAAGTGACGCAGTGTGCTTTTGTATATGTGTCTCTCTCTCTCCTTCTCTTACTCTCTATCTACCAAGTCAAAAGAAATATTTTGAGTAATAATTGTGGTTATAACTTATAACGATTCCGAAAGCGAACTCAGTACCCAGTCACCCTATTCGAACTCGGTTTAGAACTTGATTAGACAGAGTTTAATATTTCAACTCGTTCAACGATTAAAAAGAACACACAAAAATAAGCCCAGCGACCATTCAAAAGGAAAAAAATAAATAAAAATATAGCACTTTCTCCATCCAGGTTGATTGTTTTTTTTTTTTTTTTTTCACGAAAATTAAAATGAGTGGGTTGGTTGAGTGCAAATACAGGGATCCTCCCATACATAAAAGTGAAATTTTGTGTAGCAATTACTTTTTATTTTAAATAGGTCAAACGGAATATAGTTAAACCCCAATAAAGTAATATTCGATAAAGTAATAATCTCGTTAAGATAATAATTTCTTCCGGTCCCGATATAGATCAATGCACTAAAATAATGTTCGATAAAGTAATAATCTCGTTAAATGAATATTTTTTTTCGATCATAAAATTATTACTTTATTGAGGTTTAATTGTAA
Source organism: Lavandula angustifolia (assembly GCA_028984105.1). Classification (NCBI taxonomy): domain Eukaryota; kingdom Viridiplantae; phylum Streptophyta; class Magnoliopsida; order Lamiales; family Lamiaceae; genus Lavandula; species Lavandula angustifolia. The sequence goes on along the minus strand of CM054804.1, from coordinate 6,179,118 downwards.
TAAAAAAGAAACGAAACAAGTGAAACGTAATGGAGGGAGTAGTAGTAGTATGATTTTCCAAAATTTATGTGAACATAATTCTTACAAGTAGTAAATACGTGAAGTAAGACGCGTGTATATTTGTGCGTTCAAAAAGGTGACTTGGTCTAATTGCAAGATCAATCAAATATTGGCCGTACAATAACCTCCTTTGCTTTTTCTATTTTGTTTGCTTTTTGGAAATTCGCCGTGTGAATGGGGTAATTCAATTTATACAAGATAGGTTCATACTTAGTAATCAACTCATAAGTTTCCTCCACAAACCAAATTGAAAATATATTAAATATGTATAAAGTTGATTGTTTTATCTAAATATGTGTAATCGTGGTACTGTTATTAAATACAAATAAATATTTCATGGGTTTCGTTTGACTTGTTTTTTCTTTTTTTCGATTGTTTCACTTGATTTGTTATATTTTTTAAAATGAAAAATAATTATTATACAAATTTTCACCTTTTTTTGTAGGTCTATCTCTCTATACATAATTAACCACTCATTTTAATCTCCGTAATAAAAAGAAACAAGAGAAATCATTTGTTAATATATATGGTTAAATAAGAGGTGGGCGTTTCGTTGCAATTAATCATATTATTAAAATACGTGTGAATGAATTAAGAGAAGAAATAAATTAAATTATAATATAGATGGATTTGCAGAATGATGGGTCTTTACTATTCCAAGAAAATTCCCAAATTACTTCTCAAACTAGCCCAAGTTGGACCCAATGGAAAAATGTACTTAGATTGACTATACAAATAAGAAAGCCCATTCCTAAAAAAGCCTAAGTAAAATCACCCCACCACATAAGCATTGACTAGAAAATACTACTCCCTCCATCCCGCTATTACTGTCTTCCTTCTTTTAAGTATAAAAATTATTACTGTTTCATTTATTTTCGCATTGAAGATCATTACTGTCTCTTTTCTCATAGACACCGAAATTAAGAAACTTTATCTAAGTGTGTGTTTATGAATTTTAATTGTATTAAAAACCCGTCACAGTTTTTAGAGAGTAAATAATGAGAAGAAATAAGAATTCATCCTCTGAAGTATATAAATCTTTTGACTCATCATGTTTTTTTTTTTTAATTTGAGGAACCCGCAGCCGCTACCTTCGGTGCGCTCTGGGTAAACCTCAACTCCTTGTGCGATAGCACTCCGCAAACCACACAGGAGATTAAACCACCCTCGGTGACAAGGCTCACGTAAAAGACTTCAGTGAGGATTGAACCATGACCTGTCGGTCCCGGGAAACCTCACCTCAACCACTCTGCCATCCCCTCTACGTAGCGGGACGCTCATCATGTATATTGTTTCTTCGTTCCGTGTTGTAATGGAGTTTTCAATTTTCATGTGTTATTAGTTGAGATTTTACGAAAAAAATGCTTCCTAGGAGAGAATAAAAATTTCTTTTTTGTTCGATGCGAAGAGTGAGGATAATTTTTTTTATTATTCTATTTATTTTTTATTTAGAAAAAAATGGAATTCCATCAAATTTCATATATCATATTCATAGTGAAGTCTTATCATCCGGATTTCCATAAAAAGAATCATTGTTCACACGTGATTGAGTTTTCTTATTTAATTTAATAAGAAATAACATATTCAAATAAAAATAAGACAAATACATGCATATATAAAGGTCTTTAAAATATGAAATATAGAGACTAAAGAATATGACATCTACTAACGAAAGTAAAACTAGCGAGTATACAAATTGGGATTTTTAAAGAACAGTAGTAGTAATAAATAAAAGTAAAATAGACATCTAATTATCAAGATTTCTCTCACTCTTATTTGCTTCTCTGTCCTCTCTCGCTCTTACACCCACCATCACTATTTTTCAACGACCAGAATCTTTCAATCTCTGCTGCACTTCTGCCCGGAACTCTTCCAGCTATTAAATCCCACCTAAGAAAAAAAAACATAAAAAATCTTCTTCTTGCTCCGTCATATTGTAATATTAACTAAAACTAATATTAATAAAATAAATAATTCTTACTTGTCTCCCACAAGCATGTGCATTCTACGTATCAAATCTTCTTCTTGCTCCGTCATGTTTACATATTCCCATTCTTGCTCTGCTCCAATCAATATATCAATTATATGTATTACATATATATATATATATATATATAGAGAGAGAGAGAGAGAGAGAGAGAAAGGAGAGAGAGAGAGAGAGAGAGAGAGAGAGAGAGAGAACCTCCATAGTAGGAACTATGAATCTTGGGTTGTTTCTTACAACACTTATCCATGAACGGTTGCAGCAATGAGGGCCAAATATGATAAGTTAAAACTATAAAGAAAAAGACTAAATGTAAGCTACTTTAGGAAAAAAGTATTTATAGCAACAAAAAAGTATTATTATAATTATTACTAATTTATTATTTTAAAAAGGAAAATAATAATATTTGGGATGGTTGTGGTACAGAGGGAGAGTTTGATGGTCTACTCCTACCAAGGAAATGGGATGAAAATATCTTGACGTATTATGCTGTGGAATAGACATCAATTTTGAACAGTTTGTTATTATTTTATTTCATTATAATAATTATTTTAAGCTAGTTTTCGGTTGATTGATGTGATCGGCACATGTGTAATCTTCCAATTCGATTTTAGTCGATTCAAGATACACTTGAACATACAAGTCCGATTGGGATTAGGACAACAATGAAGATGAGTACAAGTTATATAGTAAGTTACAACTCACGTTACGAAACTAAAATAAATTAATTGTTTTGACTGCTAAATCGTGTCGTTCTCATTAGAATCAATTTTAATATAAGAATTATGGTGTTTGCAAATACTTATTATAAAACACTTCTTACTTGATTTTTATTTAAAATTGAAAATAATTAATTTTAAGTAAAAATGTAGAGTTTTTGAAATCAATGATAAGAAAATAGATAGTTTCAAAAAATTATGATGCTTTAAGCTTCAAAAACATAGTAATTATTGCTTAAAATAAAGTACTACTTAATTAAACAATTTAGCTGCTTAATTTTTGAGAAGCTATCGATTCAATATGTAGATTTTTCAAACACTAAAATATTCCTTATGTGGCAATTAAATAAATAAATGTTTAATATTAGTATTTACTAATCTCCCAAAATAACTATGCATATAATATAATTATACTTATAATTATGCCTTAATAATTTTCATTGAAGGATGTGGTTCTCGTGTGAGTATACATATTCAAGTATTTGGAAGGATATAAATAAATTAGTTTGGAAGAATATATATTTATATTTGGAAGAAGAATATGTAGTACTCCATTAATTTGGAAAGGTATATATTTGTATGTGATAGTAAAAGGAGGGCCCACCTGCTCCTTCATTGAGGAGAGACGTTAATCATATCCTCTTCCAACCAATCAAATTGCTCTTCCGTCGGTAAGTCGCACATAGAAACTGTTCGAGGAGGATAAGGTATCCGCTTAAACTTACTTATACGATCTCCACGCTATTTTTGATCCACACAATTAACGGCTTTTCACAACCGTCCCTTTTGGTGTGACTTGTATGGTCTCAAGTAAGCCGAATTTTTAAAAAGGTGGTTTATCTTTAAATCGTTTTTTTCGGTGTAATCGAGATATTGAAAGTTCAGGGCTAACTTTAATTTAAGTCGCTTTTAAAATTGTGTTTGTCGTGTGAACTATCACTGCATATAATCTTAGTTCCAGTTATTTATGTATTAATATAGATGTCTTTTAGAAAGTTTTACGAGCAAAATTGTATGGTCTCGACTCAAGTACGAACCGAATTTTGAAAAGGGGTGGTTTGGCTTCAAAACCGGATCTCTTGGTGGTGACCTATCGAGACATGAGTAAGATGCATGGTATGGTCTCAAGTACGAGCCGATTTTGAGCATTGTTTCAAAATTGTATGTCTCATGATTTGTCAAGAAATTATTTAAGTTCTATTACATCTCTACTAATACAAAGTCTATTAGAAAATTCAGGAGTAAAATTATATGATCTCGAGTACAAGTCGATTTTACCATCATATGGAAATAAGGCGGAATTTAATTTATGTTTATGGAACACTAATAATACATCCCACTTTTCATTCATACAACTAAACTATACATCACCGTTTAACGATTGGAAATAAAATTACGTTCCAAAACTAGATTCCATGCAAGCCAAATGGGACCTACATACCTAATTTAACTGTGGCATTTATGAAGTAGATTAGCATACACCACCAATAATCTACAATGTGCTTTTCACTATTAGGTGTAACCATTTATTTGTCAAGAAACATAAATCTCTCTCTCTCTCTCTCTCTCTCACTCTCACTCTGAAAAAGGTTGTAGAAGAGAATCAAATGCCATCTTAAGTCTGGTAGAGATTCTCTACTCTAAGGCTGTGATGGAGTGGGTGATGATGGAGGTTTGAAATCTGGATACTGCAATCAAGAATGAACAAAAAAAAGGAGTTAGATGATCAGTTCCTTCCATCAAGATTCGGCGAAAAAAAAAAACACTCACATTAGCATATGGTGAAAGAGGCCTAGCGAGTTTAGGAGGAGACTCTTGTTGAGCTTCTACTTTTGGGACTACTTCCGGAGCCTCGGTTGGAGGGTCGGGTTTCAAGACATCGAGAGCAGGGGTTGCCGCCTCAGATAGAGCAACAAGGCCCTTTTTGTTAACGGACAACTCCGGTAGAATAGCCTTTCCGATTTACAGCAAGAGCCGGGACAAAGAGTTATTTACACGAGATGTAATTGTAACGCGATTGATTGATTGATTGATTGATTACTTGGATGTCATCCACTAGCTCCTTTGGAGCAACCTTGGTGTTCAAGAGCTCTTCAAATTGCTGTATGGTTTGCTTCCTATCCTGTCGAAGGAAAATCATAGAAACCCTAATTTAGGGTTTTGATACGAAAATCGAAGAAAAACCATTCATTCGTACGGATTAGTAGAATTATTATGAAAGGCAACAAGTAGGGAACCTCTGCAAATAGGAGTTTCTTGCTGACAAACTGGACTATAGCAGCTGATCCTAAGACTTGGAGGATTGTTTCTGCCTGAAAAGGGAAGAAAACCGAAAGATTATGCAATCGAGAATCGTTATTACGCTCGATAATGATTTGAATTTAGACAAATAAAACCTCTGTAAAGGCCAATAATCCTAGACCAGCTGCTGCTGCTGCTACACCAAGGGCCACTGGCACTGTATCAGAAGCCTCCTGCATTCCAACCGATATGCAAATAATCAACGCGTAAGGAAAAAAAAATCTAATCTTTATGTAGCATTCTTGAAAAAATCATAAACAAATGAGCAAATACTAGGAAAATATTAAGCGATGATTCTGTAAGGCATTGAGCTTCTCTTTTATCTTTTTCTATGGCTAACTTTTCATGCATAAACGTGTTTAGCTAAAATATGCAGAAGCAAAGCGAAGAGAGATGGGCGTTTCGTGTTTATTTACCCCGAAAGCATCAGCAATGGCATCGGTGAGAGTGCTGAAATCAAGAGCCGCGGTTGGAAGCTTCCAAGGGAGACCGCTGTTCTGCAGTTTTATACGAGCAAACTACAAGATTAGGTTCGATTTGAAATGTGGGAAAGAATGAGGGAACTAACCAGCCATCCTCTTGGTCCTTCTGCACCATCTTTGATTGCATAGGCAGCTTTGAAGCCGTTGGATGTCACCAGCTCCGCGACAAGCTCGGAGTTCCCATCAAATCTAGCTTCGACACAATTCAATAACGTAACAACTCAATCTCACCTTAGTAACCATGATGGATTAAGAAATTCTACAAAATCCAGCCTCGAGAGAATCTTTGAACCAAATGCCTCTTTTTCATAAGTTTGGACTAATTTTGTCTAGATCGAATATTTCCAACAAGATCGACTTATAGAAGATAGCAATGCTACCATATAAATTTCCACCAATATTTCTAACAAATCAAGGGGTTTAAGTCAATATCATATAACAATACCATAATTCTTGGATTTATTCAATGAAGTAGACAACAATAATCACAACACAAAACCAAACAAATTTTGAACTTACTTGTCCAATATGAACAATGTGGTGTTTTGCGGCTCCTTAAACTTCAAACTCAACTTTTTCAAGAACCCCTGTTTATCATCGCCGTTATACACAACCGCCACCGCCTTCTTCTTCAGACCTCGAATATCCGGGCTACCCTCTTGCTTAATCTCCGCCGTTGATCTTATATCAAGCAATTGAGCATCACCATCATCGCCCAACTTCGCATAAGTCAACTTAGCACTCTCCACTCCCCAAGGCTTCGCCTTGCCGACCAGCTGGGCCACCACCAGAGGCACCGCCACAACCGCCGCTCCGCCGCCGGCGATTATGGGATTCTCCGCCGCGAAACGTACCGCACTATCAAGAACTCCACCAACGTCGAAATCTGATACGAAAGATTGCTGGAGGGCTTCATCGTACGTTAATGCTTTGGCTAAATCAGAGGTAAGAAACGAAGAAAGCAACACAAACCCACAATTTGAGGCGGGAAAAGATTGATTCTTGAATGGAGAAATGGTGGAAAAGGAGAGATTCTTCTTGGGCTCTGTTTGTTTAGCAAGATTTGGTAGCGGTTTTAGCCGAACGGCGTTAAGTGCTTCCATTTCATAAGCTAAACTGCTGCTTTTCCACCTATTTCTTGAGCTCCAAATGCTATGAAAATCTGAACTTTCTTGGGAGAGAGGTGAAGAGTGTAGTGAAATAACCGGTTGCTGAGTGCCACGTGGCGAAGTGGGTGATCCTTCTGGTGGGTAAGTTTGTGTTTTGTGAATGTGTGGCTGAGAATTGAGAAATCATCATTTGGGAGACTTGAAGAAAATTCTTGATTTCGTGATTACACCATACCAGATTAGCAGAATAAGCACAGAGATTAATCTTGACCCACCGTTTGTCTTATTCTTCAAGATTATTATTCCGCGCAATTATCATAGCAGTTGAATTGTTTATCTTACGGTCTAAAAGCTAGAAATTATTTAGTTGGTACTTAAATAACGATTTCGAATTTTACTTATATTATACAAAAATCAAAATAGACGAGTAAGAAATCAAGGGAAGGTAATTGTATTTACTTCCACTCCTACCAATTTATCTCGAGAAGAATTAACAAAAGGCCAATGAGAAGTATATTCGAATTAGGGTTTTTGGTGATAAACCCTATCTAAACTTCTCCACTTCAGTCATTCCGTGAATTCTATTTTCCTATCGACATATATGCTATTAGGGCTAATGTTGGATGTTAATTCTTGATATATTTCACCTCCGATTATATTCAATAAGCCAAAAATGATGATGGAATCCAAATTCTTGATTTCTTCTGACAAACCACCACCACCATCAGTCTCTGCTGTTCCGTTTTTTCTTTCGTGTAATTCTTCTCTCCTTCATAAACCCAGTTCTTATCCGAATTTCTGTTTATCGACTGCCTCCGGGAATTTGAGCAAGAGTCAATTTTTGGGCCACGATTTAGTTTTGGGAGGAGGTATTGAATATAATGCAAACTCCAGAAAGTATTTTCCAGCTATAAGAGCAGGCCCAGTGAAGAGGAGGAAGGAGCTTCCATTCGATAATGTGATTCAGAGGGATAAAAAGCTCAAATTGGTGTTGAAAATCAGGAAGATTTTGATGAGCCAGCCGGATAGGATCATGCCGCTCCGGGAATTGGGTAGGTTTAGAAAAGCTTTAGGATTGGACAAGAAGAGAAGGTTTATTGCACTATTGAAGAAATTCCCTGCTGTGTTTGAGATTGTAGAAGAAGGTGCTTATTCACTTAGGTTTAAGTTGACCCCCGAGGCTGATAATCTCTACCTCGAGGAGATGAAGATGAGGAGTGAAATGGAGGATTTGTTGGTTGTTAAGTTGAGGAAATTGCTAATGATGTCGATTGATAAGCGGATTCTCTTGGAGAAGATTGCTCATTTGAAGACTGATTTGGGGCTTCCTTCGGAGTTTCGTGATACTATTTGTCACCGTTATCCGGAGTATTTCAAGGTTGTTACAACTGGAAGAGGGCCTGCTCTTGAGTTGACACATTGGGATAATGATCTTGCAGTATCTGCAGCTGAGCTTGCAGAAGAGGAGATTAGGGAGGTAGAGAGAGAAGAGAGAGAAGAGAGGGATTTAATTATTGGTAGGGTGCCAAAGTTTAATATAGTGAAGCTGCCAAGAGGGCTTCATCTTTCAAAAGGGGAGATGAGAAGGATTGCTCTATTTAGAGATATTCCTTATATTTCGCCTTATTCTGATTTTTCGGGTTGGAGGTCTGGTAGTCTGGAGAAGGAGAAGCATGGTTGTGGTGTTGTTCATGAGATATTGAGCCTCACCCTTGAGAAGAGAACACTTGTGGATTATTTGACACATTTTAGGGAGGAGTTTAGATTCTCTCAGCAGGTAAGGGGGATGTTGATTAGGCATCCGGATATGTTTTATGTATCGTTGAAGGGAGATAGGGACTCGGTTTTCCTACGTGAAGGTTATCGTGATTCTGTGTTGATAGAGAAAGATAAGATGCTGCTTATCAAGGAGAAACTTCGAGCACTTGTGGATGTCCCGAAATTACGTGGGAGACTTGCTACAAGGACTGATTCGGGTGAAGGTGAAAAAACAGAGCAAGAAGATGTGTTGGGTGAAGATGAGGAGGATGAGTGGTCTGATGTTGATAATGAGGGAAGTGATGAAAATGATGAGGAGGAAGAGGAGGAGGATGATGATGATGGTTGGAATGATAATGAAGATGTGCTTCCGGACTTCAGTGATGGAGAAAATAAGCCATTGCCCAGTTTCGAAATGAGTGAAGCAACTGGGCAAGTTAATGGCTTAAGGAAGAAGAGTAATGAGAAAGTTCTTGCTCCTATTTTCCCGGATGGCCGGTTAAGAGAACGATGGTGAATTTAAGATGAATTTAGATTAAGTCCATCTTGATGTGCTATATTGAACCATAGCCTTGTAAAACTCGTTATTTGGAATCCGTTTTTCGGAGTAAGGATCAAACACGAGGAGCTCCCTTTTGCTCAAGAAATCATACTTTGTACCTCTGTTCAACTTTAGAGGTCTAAGGTGCAATTATGGATGAATACATATTGCTTGTTTCGGTTTTGTTCCATCTATCGTCGAGTTTGTTCATTAGATGTATCATGTAGAAATTTGCACCCATTGAAAATATGTCTTGCTTTTTCTTGAACATAATCACATATTCTTGAATGCCACTGCTCTACATGCTTGACACTTTGCGATTTTCCGCCATATTTATTTGTTCGATTAACTGTTCCTAATCTAAAGTAAATGTCCACCTCGTTATTCCCCATATGCTAGAATGGTCCAAATTCCGTACAACATAGATATGGTTTGCACTTTTCTCAGTAGTGGAATTTTCATTAATCTTGAAGAAGATATGGATTCCAGAAGTGCCTTTGGTAGCATTTGAAAGGGCAAGCTGTCGTTCCGGTGAAGGATCGAAAGGGAAGTTTTTAAAAGATTCATGCTAACTCATCATATCTTATGCTATGCTTTATCTCTAAGTTGATGCTTTACCCTCATATCCTTCTATTCTGGCTTTGATCTTGATGAGTCATTTAACCTAGCTGATTACGGTTCTTTTATAACGTTGATGGTTTTTCTATTTGCTCCTGTGTATGTGGATACGATCTTATAATAAACAAACACATAATCTTGTATTGGCTCTACTTGCTTGTTCTTTTGCTCAACTTTATGTTGAAAAGTTGAAAGTAACATCCATTCAGAATAAGATATGAAAATTTTCTCTGATTATATGGTAACATCTGGCTCCAATAATTCAGATTAGCTTTAGGAAAAGTATTTGTAAATTCAAATTGGGGGGGCCTCGGAATTTCTTAGCATTTTTTTGTCAGTATTATATAAAGTACAGTAATTATATAATTTATATTTCCATGCAAAGAAATATACCTACTTTTACCTTCTTTACAAGTGCTAACAGTGTTGGTTATGTTTCTTACAGGAAGAGTAAGTTAGTGCCATGCAGACGAGGTATTCCACGTTGTGTTATTCGACAGAAAACAGATTTACCAATTTGTTTTTAATGGGATTTGAGATGTGAATCTTTCCTTAATATGCATATTTTTTAACAAATCTGTTGCTTTCAACAGCAGGCAAAAGTATGAGACGCGGCTCCTCTGCCGTTTCCCACGGATTTTTGAGCTCCTGTAACAGAGAAAATGTAGGTAACAAACTAACCATTAACTCTTCATACAACTATTTATTCAACTCGTGAAACGACACATTTGCATGTGTGCTTCAAGATGAATTTTGCGAATATATCCCATTCATGCAAGATCAGGGGTTGAATTTTGAAAGGAATCAGATATGATGAATAATTGAGATGCTTCATTTCTTGGCTTAGGAGGGTTGACTTATGTGAAAGAGGGCCATATCTTTTTATACTCGGCTTAGGAACCTCATGAATCGAACGAATCTGTTTAGGCCATTCATATACTAGTGCTAAAGATATTTAGGTCCCACCACACTTTCTTGATTTCTTCTCTTTACTGTCCGGCTATAAATAGGCTTCTCCCTTGTTGCAAAGTTTTCGTACCTCACCAATAGCTTGGTTTCATGCATTCCAAAGCATCGATTGTTATTCTCCCTCAAGGGCTTCTGACCTGCTGCAAACAGAGTATCATTGATGAATACTTAGCAATGCTACTTCTTAAGCATGGCTAGGAGGCATTGAGGGGGAAGAAACAATCCTTTTCTTTGTTCATCTCGGATTCGCTACTTTTCCACCGTGGGAGCTTCTGTTGTCTCTCTCCCTCAAGGGCTTCTGGTGCCCGCATAATCGGATAGCGCTTGAGGAGGGGGAGACAACAGAATCTGTCGTGGTTATCTTTTTCGCATTCAAAGAGGCACATACTCTGTTTTTGCTCTTATCTTCTTGTTCTCTGTTATGCTCTGTTTTTTCAACAAATCACTGATGTTTGTAGGAAACTTCGTTGTCGATCTCGTGGAAGAACTGGAAGAAGACGATGGACAGACAAGGATGGTTCATTGCTGAGCAAGGTTCCTGATTGTGTGGAAGTTTGATTGTTAACAGAATGTTTGCAATAACTGGTCTACTAGTCACTTCCTTCGTCTCTGTATATTCTTTTTTCTTGATTTCACTCCTCTGTGCAGTAGGATTGGAAAGTTAGCATTCCAAAAAAGGGCATGGCCCATTTGCTCTACACTTGTTATTCTGTTTTTTTTTCCTGAATTGGGATTGTACTGTTTATACACTAGTAATAATATTATTAGCAATAATAAAATAATAATAATTAATATTAATAAGAATTATTCTTGTTTTCTCTTATCTAGGAACTCCTAAAACTCACCCCATATTTTCACTGTACAATAAAAAAAATTACTGGTAATATTATACGTATCTGAGATCAGAGTTTATTAAATTTTCATTATTGGAATCGCAATGGAATAATTATTAATTATTAAAGCAGAAAATAAACAGAAATCTTGATTGTCATAGTGAAACAACTGGCAGTCACTATCTCAACTGGTAATGATTCTTTTATCTTCAAGCCGGATAACCTTATCCACAGACAAAACTTCACACGGGACCTCTCTCTCTCTCTCTCTCTCTTATGTTTCATACTGCAACATTTTGAGCTGCTCCCAACAATAAGGGTGAGCAGCGTAAATGGAAAGCTTAAACTCTCTCTACCACATCAAATTCGGACCGCAGAGAAATTTTACCACCAAGTTTTGCCAGCTAAATGCCACAGTCTCTGTTGAAAATACTGCTTCTCCTGCGCCTTCGTTTTCCGACAGTTTGTCGAATGTTTCCTCATTTAGAAAGCTCAATCCAGCTAATTCAGCCAAAGCAAGACATGCCCAGATCATTAAAACGCCTAAGGAGAGAAATTCAGATATAAAGGTGCAGTCTTTGATCACTTCATATTTGGAAGTAGGAGATTTCCAGTCTGCAGCCATGGTTTTCTTCGTCGGTTTCGAGCAAAACTACTTGCACTGGAACTCTTTCTTGGAGGAGTTCGGGAATCATGGTGGAGACCCTTTTCAGATTCTTGAAGTTTATGTGGGGTTGAATAATTTGGGAGTGGTTTTCAGGAATGAAACTCTGGCAATGGTTTTAAAGCTGTGTTCAAAACTGAGGGATTCATGGTTAGGCTTGGGAATTCATGTCTGTCTAATCAAGAGAGGGTTTGATCAAGATGTGCATTCAAAAGCTGCACTAATGAACTTCTATGGGAGCAGTTGTGATTTGGAGTCTGCAGATAAAGTGTTCGATGAAGCATCAGATCGAACGTCTCTGCTGTGGAATGAAGGTGTTTTAGTAGCTTTAAGGAATGAAGAATGGTACCGGGGTATAGATGTCTTTCGACGTATGGAGAAGGGTAGTAATACTTTCACCATTGCTAGGGTTCTTCAAGCTTGTGGGAAAATAGGAGGTCTTGATGAGGGGAAGCAGATTCATGGATACATCCTGAGAAATGAAATGGAATCAAATTTATCGATATGCAACTCATTGATCTACATGTACTCAAGAAATGGCAATCTTGAACTAGCAAGTGCAGTATTTGATCGAACGGGAAATAGAAACCTATCTACATGGAACTCTATCATATCTGGCTATGCAACTCATGGTTATTTAGAAGAAGCATGGAAGCTATTGCAAGAAATGGGAACTTACTCGGATATCGTGACATGGAATAGCCTTCTATCTGGGTACTTTCATACTGGATTATACCAAGAAGTGCTGATGATCTTGCAGCACATGCAGGATGCAAGTTTTAAGCCAAACAACAGATCGATTACCACAGTTCTTCAAGCTGTAAGTGAGCTGCTGCACCTGCATATTGGACAGGAGATTCATTGCTACGTGATGAGAAATGGGCTAGATTTTGATGTTCATGTAGTAACTTCATTGATAAACATGTACGTGAAGAATAATGACTTAAATAGTGCTCAAGCTGTCTTTGATGGCATGAAGTACAGAAACGTCTTCGCTTGGAACTCGATGATTTCTGGATATTCATTCAAGGGGGACTTTGAGAAAGCTGTGAGTCTAATGAATCAAATGAAGAGAGAGGGAGTCAAACCTGATCTAGTGACATATAACAGCATGGTTTCCGGATACTCGATGGCGGGAAGAATCGTTGAAGCCCTCGACATGATGAAGCAACAAATGAATGATTCAGGGTTAGCTCTCAATGTGGTGTCATGGACTGCTCTTATATCAGGGAGCTGTCAAAGCGGATACTATAGAAATGCGCTCGAGTTTTGCTACCAGATGCAAGCAGAAGGTGTAAAGCCAAACTCTGCTACTATTGCAAGCTTACTAAGAGCTTGTGCAGGCTTGTCTCTGTTGCAGAAAGGAAAGGAGGTGCATTGCTTCAGTATTAGAAACAGTTACATAGAAGATGCGTTTGTGTGCACAGCACTTACCGACATGTATAGCAAGTGTGGCGATTTAGAGAGTGCTTACAGTGTTTTTCAGGCAGCTGAGAGCAAAACATTAGCTTCTTGGAACTCCATGATGATGGGATTTTCATCGTACGGTCATGGGAAAGAGGTGATAACTCTGTTTGAGAGAATGCAGGAAGAGAAACTCCAGCCAGATGCCATAACCATGACAGCTCTACTCACAGGGTGCAAGCATTCGGGTTTGATAGATGAAGGGTGGAGATTCTTCGACAGCATGGAGACGAAGTACGGTATAACTCCAACCATTCAACACTACTCATGTATGGTGGATCTTCTTGGAAGGACGGGATATCTTGATGAAGCATGGGATTTCATTAGGCAAATGCCAATGGAGCCCGATTCGACAGTCTGGGGCGCGTTTCTTGGATCTTGTCGCATCCATGGCAGCATCCACCTGGGAGAGATGGCTGCAAAACAACTTTTCAAGTTAGAACCAGAGAATGCTGCCAACTATGTGTTGCTGATGAATATTTATGCAGATTCAAAAAGATGGGAACATGTAGACAAGGTTAGAGATTTGATGGAACGTCGTTCAATTAAAACGGGAAATGTCTGGAGCTGGACAGAAATCAAGAACAGGATTCATGTTTTTTCTGCATCTGGGAAGCCCCACTCAAAAGATGGAGAGGTATACTTTGAACTGTATCATCTTGTTTCTGAAATCAAGAGTATGGGATACATACCTGATACCAAGTGTGTGCACCACAACATCGACAACGAGGAGGAGAGGGAAAAGGAACTGCTTTCTCATACAGAGAAGAGAGCAATCACATTCAGCCTGATCAAAACAAGAACCAACACGCCGGTTAGGGTGATCAAGAATACAACAATATGTGCAGACTGTCATGCATTTGCTCAATACACTTCCTTGGCAAGAAAGAGGGAGATCATCCTCAAAGACGGCATTCGGTTTCACCACTTCAAACAAGGCAAGTGTTCCTGCAGAGAGTTCTTGAGATGAAGCATGTGCCATTTTGCACACATACTATCAACTTAAGAGTATGTTAATTGTCATTGTACATAGAAAAAGAGGGGGTTACATAACATGCACATTGCCCTAATTTTTTAAGAATTAGAACAAAATTGATTTAATAGTGTTGAGAGGAAGGAATCAAAAACCCAACCAAACATTAAACTCGGCAGTAAATTCTAAAGGGTCCTCTTCTTAGATAATCCATAGCTTTGAGCAACATACAAAACTATTGTCAGAAGAAGAAAGACAATACTAACAAGTAATGATCTTACAATGAGAAGATTAAAAATAAACAGAATTGGCAATACATGATTCAGTGTGTAAAATCTTCAACAATCATTTCCCTTCAGCAGCCATCCTCTTGCGTATCTCAAATGCAGTATTGAATATCCCAAGCGTCGGCTCGTTGCACACAAAGCATTTCTTATTTTTTGCATGATGCTGTGAAAAAAAAATTCATTATATGCAAAAAAAAGTACATGGAAAATTGTTTATAGAAATTTCTTTTGCAAGTATTAGTGCTAAAACTTCCATATCACAACATGGAGATTCTAGACATGACAGCACAATTAAAGAAATATCGAATTTTGGTACCTTCATCGCGCAATGCTCGCAGAAATAGTGCTTGCACTTTGTCATGACCGGATCCACAAATGGTTGCCTACAAATGAAACACGCAAATGGCAGTGCATTTTCATCCTCCTCATCGCTCTCAGCACTCTCGTCATTATCGCTGTCCATCTCTTTCATAGCCAATTTCCTAGCCCTCACCTTCTCCTTTTCATCCCACTCCTTCTCAAGCTGCCAACCCGACTTGTAATCACCTCGATCATGCATAAACTTGCACGAATCACCATAACCACAATAACCAGTCTCTTTATAATCTTTACAAATGTCCGGCTGATAGTCAAACCTCGCCGACACTCTTATGTGGGCAGAAGCCCTCAGAGGTCCATGAGATCCCCCAGCTTTCTCACTGGCAACAGTTTGCTCTCTCCGGAACCCAGCCTTATAATCCGTATACCCATGTAAACCTTTATACAACTTCTCATCACCAGCGCCCTTATTCTTTCCCTTCAACGCGTCTTCAGCTTGCTTGAGAACACGCTCTCTGATCGCACGTGCATCCCTTGAGAAATCAGTCTCTGTTTCTAATGTTGCAGTCGCCTTACTATCATTTTGGACCTGAATTAATCTAGAAGACTCGTACTCAAAAAATGAGTTTTTCTGTTTTTCTGCATCAGACTCTTTTGAAGTCTTCAATGATCCGCTGGAAAAGTGAAGTTTATTATCAGCTGCAGACTGTTTCTTCTTATTGTACACCACCGAGCTCCCAGATTTGGAATCTTCATCTTCACCCTCTGCCTCTTCTACGGCAGTTCGTTTCCTAATGTTCTTCCCCTTCGATGGCTTCCTAAAGAAATTACACACTGCGAACAGGAGATAATTTCAGCATGACGACTCTAATTAGGAAAGAAATTTTAAAATCCATTCCGATTTATCACATGAATACAGCTAAATTGAAGGAGAAAAACATCTTATAATAAAACACATAATTGCGGCTACTCCACTATGCAACAAAATCAAATAAAAAAGAATCTGAATTCAAGAAAATAATTTTAGGGCATGGATACCTAAAGAAACTACAGTCTAGAAGCGAGAAAGCTTCAGTATGAAAAAATTGAAAACCCTCTTTACGCAACAAATTCTCAAATTTACTTGCAATTCTCATGAACTCCGCAAAACTTTAAAGCGGAAAATGTCCACGCATAAATAGATACGAAACTTCAGCTAATTCCTAAGCATTACAGATTACAATTAACTACTTTAAGAATCAGAAACGTCACAAAACGAAATTGCTCAAAAAAAAACCTTGATCCTAAGAAATACGAATACACCACCGATAGTCTTCGGTGCATTCAAATCAAAATCTCCTTTACGACTAAAGAGTATAAATGCTCACCGTTAGATCCCTCACCGGCGCCGGCGTTCGCGCCGCCTCCATCCGCTTCCTCTCCCGCCATAGCCACGTACTTCCTCCTTTTGTGCTTGTAGAAATTAGAATGGGGCTGGGCTAGATCTATTTAAAGATAATGGGTCTACTACTTTTCTTAAAAAGGCCGCAATGTCGGTTCTGGGCCTTTAAATAATCATACTTAACCTTTTTAAGATAAATACTATCAAAGCCCGCTAAAAACGGGCCGACGATAATTCGGGCTTGGTTTTATGGGAGCTATTTTACAATCCTAACGAACTAAAATATTTCTGGATAATTATTGTATTTTTATATAAGGTGCTTGAAATGTACCACCTCGGTCGCAATAAATACAGCCTCGTTACTTTTAGGCACAGAGATTAAGAAAGTTCTTTATTTCGTAATATAAGTAGTATAAAATTAGTGGAATCCATTAAATAGTACCTTTGGGTACAAAAATTAAAAAAGTTTATAAAAAAAGAATTAAGTGTGATGTAGATGCATATAGTGGTGGATCCACTTAATAGATTAACAGTCGTACGCACATTTATTTCCTTTTTCAGGAATTGATATTAATAATGTGACATACCAAAATATTGAAACTGTAATATTGGGATAAATTGAGTATTAAAGTGTTATTTTAAATTGAAAATGAAATAAGTCAAATGAAAAACAAAGTCAACTTTAATAGTAGGGGAGTATATATTTTGGGTTTTTAAGGAAACGAAGAATTAGCCAAAATTTATATTTTATTAGGTTTTAAAGTACAAAATACTTTGTAGTCAAAAATATTGTCTTAATTTACTTCTAATATCCTCAAAGATTAATTAATTAGTATGGATTATAAATTAATTCCACACAGTTCGTACACTTGCTACCCCTTTGTTCAAACTCAAATCCCTAATCCTGTCCCCTTGGGATGGCATAGCGGTGAAGGTGAGTGGCGGGGCCAGATAGGTCGTAGGTTGAATTCTCACCTGACATCTTATGTGTGGCCTGTCCTTCACCAAAAGTAGCGGTACATGGGTTCGCCGTCAACAAAAAAAAAAAAAAAAAAATCCCTAATCCTAATTCTTCCACACAGTTCGTACACTTGCTACCCCGCCAAGAATAGAATTAATTCCTATAAATTTGACGACCTTGAACTCAATTATCGTATAAACTATCGTACGGCAAAGGAATTCTGGCTGGTGTTGTCTGATTTTGCGTCGGCATTGCCGGGATTTATCTGAAACTGAGTTTTATATTAGGGTTTTGTACCAGATTACCTGATCAACTGTTTTGTTATTTATTTCTTTCTTGAGTAGGGTTAGGTGGTTTCTTAGCACTTCTCTTGGGAATTAGGAAGTTCGGTACTGATTTTCCTGAGTAATGTGTTTCCAATACCATTATTGCATTTTCTTGTGTAAGTATACATAGTAATTAGTACGTGTATCAGAAAGTTGACTCCTATAGCTTCTTTTTTCCACAGTAGGGTTAGATACTAAGGAAGAAAGACTCACTCTTTTTGCTTGAAACCAATTTCTTGTTGGTTGTTGTGGAGAAAGAAATTGGCTCAATATATCTAGAGAAAGATTGTTGCCTTGTTGATTCATCTTTTATTGGATAACATTTTAGTGTTATTCTAGAGTAAGGACTAGTGTATGTATGGGAGAACATGAAGTACAGGCCGAGACAGATGAGCCATTGCCTAATGGGCTCTTACCTGGGGCAGGCCATGTTATGCGTGCCTTGGATACAGAGCGGTGGATGAAAGCGGAGAAGCGGGCTGCAGAGCTCATTGCCTGCATTCAGCCCAACAAGCTATCCGAGGAGCGGAGGAATGCTGTTGCAGATTATGTGCAGCGTCTCATCATGAAATGCTTCCCCTGCCAGGTTGTTAGAATGACTGAGGATTTCTATTTTGTAGTCATGCAACTGAAATTATGTTTCATTTAAATGGATGCAATAAATTGCAGTTATTTTTTTCAAAATTGGATATATGGTACTGGGAGTTCATTTGATCATATGTATATATAGATAAATTCCTTTACCGGGGTGCTGTTGGTGTGCGATGAGTCTTTATCTTGTGATGTCTTACGGTTTGTAGTGATATCCATTGTTCTTTATTTTAGGATTTATTTTAATCATTTGCCTGTCACCACAGGTCTGTACCTTTGGTTCTGTCCCCTTGAAGACTTATCTACCTGATGGAGACATCGATCTGACTGTTTTCTGTCAGAATCATAATTTGAAGGGCACATGGGCCAATCTGGTTAAAGATATGCTAGATAGTGAGGAAAATAATGAAAATGCTGAGTTTCATGTGAAGGAGATTCAATGTATTCAAGCAGAAGTATACCCTCTTTTTAATCCCTAGGTTCTCTGATATTTACTTTTTATCTTTGTTCTTAATACCAGCTTTTCTTTAGAGAGGAGCATTTTGTTTTGCATGTGTCCTCTTCTTTGGAATTTAGTTATGTAGTTTTCCCTGGATGATCCAGTGATCATTGTGATTCTTCCAAACTTCGTGATATATCCCCAGATGGATATGTGTATTGAATGGCTTTTCCTTTTCCTTAGGGAATTGCCACTGTCTGTTAAATGCAATGTTCATTAGCAGCAAATGAGCACAATTATTGCAACAGCCCTAACTTGGAGCCAATAAAATATGTGGGATATGAAGGCAATGGAACGTTATGTCAAAATAGAAGGTTCTATCAAGATAAAACTTCTTATCGATATCTGGAGATCATTATTGCAATGAATGGTTTCATTTCCATGCAGTCTTAAGTTAGTAGTTGCTCTCGTATACTGATGAATAACTTTTGTTTTACGGTCTCCATCTTCTGTGACTCAGGTAAAGATCATAAAATGTCTTGTGGAAAACATTGTGGTCGACATATCTTTTAATCAAGTTGGTGGGGTATGTACACTCTGCTTCCTTGATGAGGTGAGTAGTTTTATATAAGTAACAGAATTTTTCCTGCACGGGTTTTTATGTCATTATGAATCCTTAAGACTAGGATTTTCTGTCTCACCAGCATCTTCCCATGTTTGGTTTTATAGGTGGATAATCTTATAAGTCAGAACCATCTTTTCAAGCGTAGTATCATATTGATCAAAGCATGGTGCTATTATGAAAGCCGCGTATTGGGTGCTCATCATGGACTCATATCTACTTATGCCCTGGAGACTCTAGTTCTTTACATCTTTCATGTGTTCAACAATGCCTTTCTTGGACCACTTGAGGTGACGTCATCTTTTGTTTTCATCTCTAGCCAGATTGTTTTCTTTCTCGATCGTTCTGAGCACTTATTTAAACTTTCAGGTCCTATATCGTTTTCTGGAGTTCTTTAGCAATTTTGACTGGGACAATTTTTGTGCTAGCTTATGGGGACCTGTACCTATTGATTGCCTACCAGATGTAACTGGTACTGAATTATCAGAATTTTCTTGAAGTGTATACTACATGATTTTCTACCATGTTTTTGCCTGAAGTTCTTTACATCCTGTTTGCTCTATTTTGCAGCGGAACCTCCTAGGAAGGACAATGGGGAGTTACTTCTTAGCAAGTTGTTTCTTGAGGCGTGTAGCTCTGTTTATGCTGTTTTCCCTGGCAGCCAGGAAAATAATGGACAGCAATTTGTCTCGAAACATTTTAATGTAATTGATCCTTTGCGAGTGAGCAACAACCTTGGACGTAGTGTTAGTAAAGGTAAGCTTGGATAGTTTCATTGTTTAGTTTCTCTCAAGTATTGTTTTTCTCATCATCGTTTTGATCCTCTTAAATTCTTTTGTTGCACGATGATAGCCTTCACCATTGGGCAATGCGTTGGTATTCATTTTCTGGATCTGATTTATATTCATGAAAATGCTATCATGTTATGTTTTCCAGGTAATTTTTTCCGAATACGAAGTGCATTTGCTTTTGGAGCTAAAAGACTGGCAAGATTACTCGCCTGCCCAAAAGATAACTTAACTTTTGAAGTTAATCAGTTCTTTATGAATACGTGGGAGAGGCATGGAAGCGGTCATCGACCCGATGCACCAGTAATTGACTCATCATACCTGAGATTGTCAACTGCAGATAGCCGTCTTGAGTTTTGGAATTCCAGTAATGGTAGCACTAGGAAAAAGGTAAAAGAAAGCTCTAATACTCATAGGGTAGAGGTTCAGGGTACTCATACTCATGGTGTTTCCCATCGACATGGTGAAAACTCATCTAGGATGTTACACATGAAAAGTGAATTGTCTTCAGCTTCTCGTTCGCATAGCTTAGAAAGTCCATTCAATGTAAACAGTTTGCAGGTCACTGATCAAATTGGAAGAGATGCTGTCCCTGGTCAGGTTGTACCCAATAATATGATTCAGAGAGATCTGACTCATCTGAGTGCAGATCATTCGGTAAATGACACTGAGGAAAGGCTTCCCTTTGCCCGAACGTGTACAAGTCCTGAACTGGCTGATAACTGTACATCTCAAGTACAATGTGGCAGACAAGGAGAAACTACAGATGCCCATGCTACTCATTCTAGGCTGGACTCTAGTTATCGGAGGAAGAATCTTGAATCAGAAAATCTGGTTAGCCAAAGCAATCATATGTCAGTTGAAGATACAGTGTTAATATCACAACAAAGTCTTGATGCTGCTGACTCCAATAGTGTTTCGAATAGCTTTGCCTTAAGTGAAGAGTTTTCAACCTCCATTGGAGCACAGTTGATGCACCAGGAAGACCAAGATATTGTGAACATGATGGCGTCTGCTTCACTTCAAGGCTTCAGTGGCCAAATTTATGTTCCGTTTAATCTAACGTCGGGTCATCTGCCTTACTCTATCCCGCCGTCCTTTCTTGCTTCTATGGGGTACACTCAACACAATTTTCCAGGATTTGTTCCTTCAAATATTCGTCTGATGGACCCATCATTCTCACACGTACAATATCCTCGCAGTTTGGTTCCACCACAATTGACTCATTATTTCTCTGGCATTGGGCTCAATCCATCTGAAGGTGAGCGAAGCAATGAATTTTTTTGTCGTATGGACTCAGTAGAGGCCACTAATGACGTATTGGAGGATCAAGATACTGGGTCCTCT
Source organism: Lavandula angustifolia (assembly GCA_028984105.1). Taxonomy (NCBI): domain Eukaryota; kingdom Viridiplantae; phylum Streptophyta; class Magnoliopsida; order Lamiales; family Lamiaceae; genus Lavandula; species Lavandula angustifolia. The sequence goes on along the minus strand of CM054804.1, from coordinate 6,157,583 downwards.
TGTAGGTATGATCTTGAGAAGGGGAATTTAAAACTCCAATCTGATGAAAAACCATCAGCATCACTTTCTGGTTTAAAATATGTTCCTCCGCCACTTCGAGCAACTGCCTCTAGCAGTGGGAGAGTTCAGCAGAATCATCTGAAAAGTCGAACTTCTTCTGAGAGCTCCTGCTACAGATCATCAGTGAAGACTTCTAATTCTAATAAAGAAAGAAGGGGAAATAAAATTCCTACAGATCTTCTAATCATCAACGAGGAAAAAGGAAAAGTTATATCTCGGCATGTGACAAACGATACAGAGGATGACCAGGAATGGGGTTCGTTACTAAATTTGGGTACTGAAATCTGTGAAAGGAACCCCGGCTCTGAGTCAGCTCCTTTGCATCTTTCTAGACACCATATGCCTGACTCTGAAATTGCTCAGACTAGTGGATCCGAATCGACAATATCCTTTCCACCACTGCTCGTAGATCCGGGCTCAAGGCACAGAAAGAATGAAAATTCTGGGGTAATGGCATTCTATCCCACTGGGCCACCAATCCCTTTTCTAACAATGCTTCCGCTTTATAATGTTCCGCCTGATACTGGTACATTGGATGCATCGAGTCCTTTAGTAGGAATATCAACAAATGAGACATCCAAAGAACAGAAGGTGGATATTCTTAATAGTGACTTTGTAAGTCATTGGCAGAGCTTACAATTTGGAAGGGTCTGTCAGAATCCTCGGCCTTTACTATATCCTTCTCCGATAATGGTTCCACCTGTTTATGTCAATGGTCGACCTCCATATGATAATCCAGGTAGACTGCTTTCAACCAATACAAACATGTTCTCTCAGCTTATGACGAATGATGGCAACCGTCTAGTTCCTGTTGCTCCGCTCCAGTCGATTTCCAATAGACATCCCAATGTATATCAAAGCTACATGGATAATGTGCCAAGATACCGTAGCGGAACCGGAACATACTTGCCTAATCATGTAAAAGCCATTTATCATGATGATTTTAGTTTCTTCTTTGCTTATAATTTCTCCGTGTTTATGTATGTTTTCATTACAAGCTTCAGGGCTTTATAGGTACTCATGGTTTGCTTTGATTCGAACTCTCCTAGGATAAAATGTAAATAGAGAAGAATCATTAAGTTACTTGGGGCATTGTTGGCAGAAATGGCTACTATGGTTTACTTCCTAGTTGGATGTGAGTCAGATACTTAGTTGTACTTTCTTTTGACTAGTATGGTTTTATCTTTAGTTCTGAGGCAGAATTTGGATAATCTATAGGAAATAGGGATAAATCTTACTTCTCATGTATCCCTTGTTTGGCTTTCATGGCTGAATCATCTTTGTAATGGTTTAAGGTTTAGCACTCCCATTTACTATAATATCTTAACCGTTTCTTCTTTCGTTGTTTCAGAAGGTTCTAGGCAGCAGGAGAGGGAACAATAACCATGACAGAAATGATAACTTCAGTGACAGAGAAGTGAACTGGAATGCTCATTCAAGATCAAGAATAAACAGAAACCAAACCAACAAATTTAACTCTCGAACAGAACGCTACTCCTATGAGGAGGGTCGATCCAACCAACTTTCTTTGCGCCCAAATTTTTGTCAAGATGATCCTCAAACTGGGGCATATAACATGAACCCTAATGGAGTTTCAAATGGGACTTACGTTCCACCAGGTATGATGATGTATTCGTATCATAATGAGACCTACGTTTCCAATAATGGACATCTTGAGTTTGGCTCCCTTGGTCAAGTAGACCTTCCCGATATCAACGAGCAATCCCAGCTAAACAATAGAACACGAGCCAGGGCATCTGAGGACAGTAGATTACAGGGGAGCTCTGCTCACTGTTCCTCACCAGATCAGCCATCTTCTCCTCACCACAATAGGTAATAGTTTGCTGAATTATTTGTCCTCTTTGATGTTCATTAATATGTCACATCAATGAAATGATATAGTTGGCTGTCTAAGAAAACTGGCAGGTAATGATATAGTTGAGCTGTCTAAGAAAACACCTTTGAGATATACTGATTTTCTTGAAATATGCTTGAATTTTTGGATCTTTTCTCTCTTCTAACAGGAGGGTTCGATAATACGCTGAGCTACATGGTTATTAAGGAAAACATTGAGTTGAAGGATGAGGATATCCCACATTCTAACTTTGGGACTGCTGGATGCAGTGCTGCTCCCCTAATTCTCCCCAGGTACGGAATACATCTTGGTTTTGACCGGGCTTTGTTCTTGTACGTAGAATCATAGCCAACTTCTAACCATCATCGATTTGGTTGCCTGCCTTCTCTGTTCTTTTATAGGCCTCAACTCATTGCAACTCAAGTGATCTCGAATTAGAGTTCCCATTCATTAACATTTTTTTTTTCTGTTTTTAATCATAAAATCTCTTTGTATCAGCTTCATCTTGCTCTTCTTTGGATGCCAACACTGTACCAATACCAATGTCAAGCTAATTTTTGGTTTTGTACTCTCTTGCCTTGAAGCTTAGGGAGGTGCTCACGTGAGTCACGTGAAGTATAGGCTAATACTAACTCTAGATATATTATTTCAAGAATATGTGTCTCTTATATTGGCTATATGCTTCACATTTCGACAAAAGAAAAGACATTTTACAATTTTCAAAGTCAAAATCTGCTGCTGCTAGCAAACGTTTACTTGCTACTAATTAGAATCTCCTGCTGACAACTACGGATTGAATAATTTACATGGGAAGACAACTTATGGATCATATCATAACAAGAATCCAGACATTTTTGCCAAAACAAAATTAGGATGTAGCAGCTGGCCTCCTTCAAAGAATGGCATTATGATAATTGTCTCCATATCTACTTGGACCTCAATCCTGGTATGTTCTTGAGACCCATTTTGCCGAGGACTAGCTTTGGAATGGCTGGGGGGTTGTCTAGACACATAGTCCTACTGAACTCATTTGCAAGCTCCACAAGCTTGTATTTGTCTCGGCCGACGCTTTTGTTGGAGTTGTAGTAGCCAAGCCATGCCTGGTATGCTGATTCTTTGGTCTTCATCTCTACATGAGATAAGGCGCGTTCAACCTACAACACACACAAACAAGAACACGAAAGAAATTCAACAATTAGAGTTCAGTCTTTGATTTGTTTGAGGTATACTATGTAAAAGAATTGGTAGTTGAAAGAGGAAGAACAAATTTATGCCGTGGTTACCTTTTTCTTAGTATCTGGATCAACTAAGGGTTCAGTTGCCTTTGATATTGGTAGGTCCTTGATGGTGGACAAGAAGAACTCTTCCCATGGTGCTAATACCAGTATGCCTTGCCCTTCTTTTCCTTTACGCCCAGTTCGTCCCAGTCGGTGTATGTACTGCTGTTTATCCGCTGGAACGCCTATCTAAACACAAGCAACGAACGACATCAGTCTAGTATTTCAACGCAAATGGAGCTTATTTGCTCGCATCAATGGTAAGTGGAATATACTCCCTCCGTTCCATTATAAGTAACATTCGTCTTTGGATCGTCCAAGGATTATTTTAAATTAATTCTCTAATATAATCTAGTGGGGCCCACTACTTTACACCCAAAATACAACTTTCTTAATTTTCATGCCAAAAAGTTTTGAGTCACTTATAACGGGACAGAGGGAGTAAACTGAAGAAACAAGATCGACTGATGAATACCTGTACAACGAGGGTGACATCGGGATAGTCCACACCGCGTGCAGAAACATCAGATGTCACGAGAATAAGACCGGTTGACTTCCTAAACTCCTCTGAGACTCTCGTCCTATAACTTTGAGGTTTCCGCGAATGTATCTCTCTGACGTTCAAGTTGAGCTCGTTGAGAAGCTCAGCAACAAGCTTTGTAATCATAGCAGTTGTGCAGAAAACAAGAACCTGATTAACAACATCAAAAGCATGGTGGCATCACACTGACAGAATTAATGGTAAAGGAAGCAAAAAGTATTCGATCTTGATGGATTTTGATACCTTGTAGTTAACATCATCTGCAATATGCTCCTTTAGCAAAGTGTAAAGAAGCGAGAAGTGTTTGTCCAATGGAACGACTAGGTGCGTCTGCCTGACCTAAACATATTAATATAGCAAAGTATCATATTTCTGAGCACATATAGTAGTAATACTAGTTGGCCTCAAATCTTAACACACCCTCAAATCTTAACACACCTGTGAATGTGTATCTTCACTTCCTTCCTGTACTGTGTTTATGAATTCATGGTCTCTTTTCAAAGCAACATGGCAGATTTGACGAACCTGCATTACTAATAAGTTTAGATTTCACCGATACATGAGGTACCGCGTGTTAAAGATGAGTGTTACCTCTTGTGGGATTGTTGCAGAAAATAGAAGCGTTTGGCGCTGTTTGGGAACAGCAGCTATTATTTTCTCTATTTCTTTACGGAATCCCATGTCTAGTAAATGATCGGCTTCATCAAGGACCAAGACTTGAACTCCCATCAAGCGAGTTGCAAATCCGGATGTATTCTCTATGTGATCCCTAAGCCTCCCAGGTGTTGCCACAAGTATCTGCATTTTCAAAAAGGTTTTAACACACTTTCTTTTCGTTTAAACGCTGCATAGGTAGAGGAAGAAACCTTTTGGCAACTTTCTGCAAATATGAACGAATCTTAAAAGCTCTTTGCATTACGTTAACAATTGGGCATAATCTGGCTTCCATAAGCTTCTAATTCAAGTATTTCAAAAGTTAAACCAGTGTCATAGAGAAATACCTGGCATGGATTGGCTTGCATCTTTTTCTGTTCCATAGTTAACCGGGTGCCTCCTATGACAACTTGAACACCAATCGAAGGATGATACTTCAACAACTTGTTGGCCTCGGTAGCAGCCTGAGTAGCGAGTTCTCGGGTTGGGCATATGATGAGCACAACTATTGGAGGTCTTTTTTGATCCAGACCAGTTGAGTGTGATTTTGCTACAATTTCAATTGCAGGAAGCTGAAATTGACAAAAAAATTGTAAACATTGTGAAAATGTGAGCATTTTCTACCAGCAACATAAAGATCAATTCAATAGCATTATTCTACATTGATAATCTATGGACAAAAATAGCATCACATTCACCTATTACAATCATTCCCAGTAATAAAGATTAATGAGCGATCGAATAATAAGCCAAAACCATTTACCAAAAAAGCTACAGTTTTCCCTGTGCCGGTTTTTGCCTTGGCCAGGACATCCTTACCTGAAATAACAAAAGATCATTACAGACTAGAAATGATTAGAAGAGGAAGCAATAAAGGCATAAAGACCCTTCTGTTTCTTGTAGAAAATAGTTTCAGTTCTGGGTACCTCCGGCGAATCTACAAAATCTCAAAGATTCTAATGCTATTATCTACCTTTCAGAATTACAGGCAGTGTTGCCTCTTGCACCATAGTCATCTTTTCATATCCAGCATCTTTGATTCCTTTAAGCGACAAGGCTGATACAGCACATTCATCAAACCTACGAAGCATACGCACAAACAAGTGAACAACTGTTAAAGAAAATAAAATACATTTACAACAAAATGAAATAAAAACTACATATGAGTGATAAGGTAATGCCTGAGGTATAACACAATCTTTCTTACTACTTTTTTTGCAAAAACAATATTTCAATCTATATGTACTTCTTGTTTATGGAATTGTTACCATATGATGCAGCTAGAGTGCCGAAAATCAATAACTAAGCTAATGAGAAGCTCGCTTTATACAATGGGAAACTATTAACATAACATTCTACTTAATAACAAATTGTCCTCAATTTCAGCTTTGCCAATTCATAATGTTTTGACATGATAGGTATATGCGGTCCACTAGCACAAAGACATTACAGTTTCAATCAGTGCAAGCAATAAATGCTTATTAGCAACCAATTATTGTGTTATCCATTCTCATAAAATATCATCTAACAAAGGAATTGTGTATGTACAACTGAGAGGCTTTAAAATTCACCTGCTTTCACTAAGGTATGAATCACTGCTCTGGGATGAGCTTTTAGGAAATTCATTAGATGATCTTCCTTTGATGGATTCGGCTCTTAGCACTTCCTCTTCTTCGTCCTCTTCCCCTTCCCCTTCCCCTTCATCGTCATCATCATCATCTTCATCTGCTTCGTCACTATCAATTAATTCCTTAAAACTCATATAACTCTTCTCATTTCCCTCCTCTGCCTCGTCACTGACATCATCCTCATCCTCCTTCATATCCTCATCATCTGTGACAAGTAATCCTCTTCTCTCCATCCCTTTCCCTCCTCTAATCATTGTCATACTACCACCTCGCTCGCCACTTCTTCCCCCTCCATTTCCATTTCCATTTCCCCTGCTCATATAGCCATTAGTACGCTCATTCCTCTCTCCATCTTCCCTGCTGCTCATATAGCCATTAGTTCGCTCTCTCCTCTCCGACAAACCCCCAAACCTCCCACCCCTACCCCTACTAAAGTTACTCGACCCACGCCCTCCTCCTCTCCCACCAAACACACTACCATCAGACTCATTCTCATAACTCCTCCTCCCGGGGAAGGCCTCGCTCGAATCACGCCCTCCACCTCTTCTACCTCTCGAGCCACCACTAAACTCACCTCTTCCACCTCTCGAATTACCACTAAACTCACGCCCTCCACCTCTCCCACCTCTCGAATTACCACTAAATTCACGCCCTCCACCTCTCCCATCTCTCGAATTACCACTAAATTCACCTCTACCACCTCTCGAATTTCCACTAAACTCACGCCCTCCACCTCTCCCGCCGCCTCGCCTGCTCGAAAAATTGGAATCTCTATCAAAATCGCTGCCTCTTCTTCTACTCCCGGCCCCATCACTTCTATCAAATCCCCCACTCTTCCTACCACCGTCATCATTATCACTGTCACTGTACACCTTAGTCTTCCTGGATGAATTCGAATTGAACCCACTAACCCAGTCACTCAACTCCGCCTCATCATCAATCAAACTCTTGGATGACGCAGACCGCGCACCAGGTCTAACACCCGAACCCATCCTATCCCCACCCGAACGAGTTGAAAACCGGCAAGCACCTGGTTGGGCCGGGCCAATTGATTGAATTCGGGCTAACAGCAACCTCCTCTGCAAACTACCATTCCTGAAAAAATGAGGCTTCAGTTTGTGAGGGAAGACTTCACAGAGAATGGGTCTCAGAATGGGTTGAAATGGGGCAATTCTGAGTGCCATTCTAGGGGAAGGATGAGATAGGGTTTAAGCCGTGGCTTTCCCCTTTTTTGTGGATAGAATAGTTAGGGTTTAAGCCTTTAAAGATCGAAGCATCTCCATCTGTCCAACACGACGTCGTTTGCGGTGGATCTGGTATTATCTGGGCTGGGCCTCGTTACACAAAATGGGCCTATTGCTTTCAGCTTGTGGGCTTCGACACCTTTATAATCGTGTAATATTGGACATTATTATGTCTGAAATTGCTACTTATGGTATTCTATTAATAAATAATAAAAAATATAATCACGAAAAAATTTCTCACTTTTTTTGCTTTACCAGAGAAACTTCAAGCTATTATTCGAATCGAAGTACCTAATGGGTAAATTTGTTCCAAAGTACTACCTCCATCCTCCTATTTTTGGCACACTTTTTCGAAATGGATGTCCCGCTATTTCTGGCACACTTCCTAATTTGAAAATAATTATGTTCTCTCTCATACTTTATCATCTTATCTCTCATACTTTTTCTTACTTTATTATCTTCTCTCTCTCACTTTACCATCTTCTCTCTCTTACTTTATCATCTACTCTCACTCATCTTCTCTCTCCTACTTTATCATCTACCCATATCTCATTCTTAATTATCTACTTTCTTAATTTACGTGCTCAAATGAAGTGTGCCGAAAATAGCAGGACAGAGGTAGTACTTTCTATATCGTACTAGAAAAGACATGTTTCTTATGGGAGCAGCAATCAATAAAGTGGTATTATGTGGTGTATATTATTTGATTTTTTAGTACTCCCTCCATTCCATAAATATAGTCCACTTTCTTTTGAACGCGGTTTTTAAGGAGAGTAGTTGATGTGTGTAAAGTTGTTTAAAGTTGTGGGTCCCTAAAAAAACTATTTTTAATAAATTATCAAAAAAGGAAACTAGACTATTTGAATGAGACAACCCGAAAAAGAATACTGGACTAAATCTATGAGATGAAATGAGTCATAAAATGTGGTTCGCGCAATCTTTCTCATTTTAAATAACGTGTCATTTATAGTGAACTTTTCAATAAAGAGAAAGTGTCATTTTTGAGTTTATTGTAAGTTTGGTGCTTATACTTTCATACATTTGCAATTTTAGTGCCTATATTAAAAAAATTGTAAATTTAGTGCCCAAATTTAGTTAATACTTCCAACTTTGGTGTTTCACCATTATTTTTACTTTAAATAAAGGATAGAATAGTAAACTTATAATAAATATATTTTTATTTTAATCTTTTATTTTTGTGTATAAATAAATCAAATAGAAAAATATCATTTATCCACCATAAAGATCCACAATCTAATTATTGAAATATCACTTATGGTTAAATAAATCAAATAGAAAAATATCATTTATCATTTATTTTTGTGTATAAATAAATCAAATAGAAAAATATCATTTATCCACCATAAATATCATTTTATCGTCCTATTTTTATGGTGGATAAATGATATTTTTCTATTTGATTTATTTATACACAAAAACAAAAGATTAAAATAAAAATATATTTATTATAAGTTTACTATTATATCCTTTATTTAAAGTAAAAATAATGGTGAAACACCAAAGTTGGAACTATTAACTAAGTTTGGACACTAAATTTATAATTTCTTTAATATAGGCACTAAAATTGTAAATGTATGAAAGTATAAGCACCAAACTTACTTTTTACTCATCATTTTTAATGGGACAGATGGAATAACAACATGCAAATTAAGCAAAAATTATTGATTAACTAAATTTAAAATTTTTAGGTTGATTAAAGAGTATTGTAATTCTGTGTCAGGTTGTACAGTTGTGCGGCCAAACCTGAACATCGCTTGTCTCCATTTGATTGGGCAATATTAGTTCGTAGTCCTTACCAACGTATTTACACTTAGTTTGCAATTTAAAATCGGATTCAATTTGTATTCATCCACTCGTGATTTGAAACAAATTCAAATTATTATGGGTTAACAAATTCTAAATTTCTAAATATGATTTTTTAATTTAATTTGATATTTGATAAACTTGATTTACATCAATTCTCGATAGTGAAAAGCTCTTATAGTCTTACAATTCATGCTAATTGATATTAACTTATCTCTTTTGTTTTAAGACCTTGCGGTTATAATTATCGTGCTCACCCTTTAAACTCCGTTCGCGTAATAATACAGAAACAAGATAGATAAAACATATATTGCTATATAAAATTTAAAATAATGATTGAATTATTTGCAAGAATTTGTTAATAATACAGAAAAAATAAACGCACACATAAATTCATGTTTGACACATTAAATATATAAAGTAAATGAGAATTTTTTTTTTCTCGTAAATCACATATCAATATCCACCAACTCTCAAATAAAATTCATATAAAATTCATCTAAGTCCATTCGAATTAATTACATGCACATCAAATTACAAATGCATCACTCTCAATAGGGTTTCATGGCCAGTATTCCTTCACCACTTCTACTGTTTAATTCAAAATCGAATTCTGTTAAACAACGTCTTATCTCATCAAAACAAGTTCGATTCATGTACAATCTGTCAACATATATATCTACAATCAACGGCATAAAACAACTAATGGAAATTAACTTAATTTCATGAAATTAACTTTTTCACTTAAATGATACTAGTCAATTTATTCGTATACTAACTATAGGGATTAACCGAATTAATTAGTTTAATTATGATATTAATTAAATAAATAAGTCGTTACGGATTGACCCGGTAGTGGGGGAGAGCGGATGGGCGGTCATCTGCAAGCCACGACGTACCACTCACGAGTAGACACGTGTAGATACGCTGCCCGACCGTGACGGGTCGGGCGGAGGTTGACAGCGCTGTCAGGATAAACACGCTCATTGGTTGGTGTGTATTAATGCATTACTAAGTTTCATATAATCATTGGTCATTACTTTTTACATCATGCATTAATTAAGGTATTTAAATAAGCAAATACTATTAGTAATTTTTACTCCATCAATCCCGTCAAAAGTGCTCGTACAATCGGAATTAAAAACTTGTGTTTCGTGGTCATTACTCTTCGTTCTATTAAACTTGTTTTACTAATTTGGAATATATTAATAAACGAAAATAATTTGATCAATCAAATTATACTCTCTCAAGTTAATGAGAATTGAAAATTATGTTTAATTTAGTGGGTAAAAAAAAAGAATCGGTTATGTGTAAATAAGTTGCTACTTTTTTAATGAGACAATATAAATGAAATGGGAGAGTATTAGACTGATTAATAGGACGATCAAAAAATAAATACGAGCTATTTTTAATGGGACGAAATGAATACAAATTTGGAACATATGAAAAAGAGAAAATATACTTTTAAGGCTTAGATTGGTCGTGTAGATGTTATGATTTGGAGTAATGTTACATCATATTTTGCATTTTATATATTTTTTATTGTCTTTGAGAATAAATGGTGTGTATAATTTCCATACCAGATGGTGTATAATGTGGCCCGAGACCGATAGGTCCTGGGTTCAATTCCCACCAAGACCGCTAGGTGTTGTCTGTCACTCTGTCACATTAAGGGTGGTTGAACCCTCCTGTGTGGTTTGCAGGCTACTGCACAAGGAGCGTGGTTTGCACGGTCTTGTAGAAGGTAGCGGGCTGCGGGTTCCATGAATAAAAATAAAATAAAATTGCAACACATAGTCTATCGGAAAAAGAAATATTATAGTTAGTGACTTAGTTGTTGAGCTTGAATAATGTTTTAAAAAAGTCTTTAAATGAATTATTATTAGCATCATTATTATTACGAGGCGAGAAATTCATAAGTGATTATCCAAATCCAAATTGCTTGACACTACCAATTCTAACACCATCAAGAATAATTTTGTTTTATGCTTCCTTAACTGTTATACACTATGATTAGAGCAGTGGTCCAGCATGCCAGTGCTGCATCACCTTAGGATCTAGGATGTGGGACCACATTGGTGTGGGGCCCACCACATGTAATTTGTTTTTCAAACTTTTTGAAAATTTTGGGGTATTTCCAAAATAATTATGAAGAATAAAGTGAAAGGCCAAGAATATTATTATGGGTGGAATAAACAAACAATCAAGAAACAAATTGGGATTGCATTTACAAAACTGAAATGGTTATCTACTTCTATAACAAATTCGTAATTCAATTATTTATTCGAGTGAAACTCGTAATTGCTATATGCTGGACAAATCTTATTTTTGTGTATATAAATAACATAAAAATGTAACTTCTAATATACTACGCAAAAATCTCTGACTTACAAATATTGATTGAATTCAAATGCAAAACTTTTTACCACAAGACAAACAGTAACTGTAATTTACAAGAGGAAGATTTAAAAACCCAATTTAGTATTGAAATATTATAGAGGATATGATATCTCATTTGAAATATGCAAATTGACAAATTTGATTCTCAATAATTTTATGATTGTGTGTTTTATCCCTAAATTTTATTCTTGTCATTTTGGTCACTTAACATTTTACGTTTTGTTGTAAATATGTTTTATATATATACTTATCATATATTGTGATGACCAGTATAAATCACCAAAAAGACTACGAGCCCATTTTGTACTCTATAAATAGAGTGCCTCCACCCTCATAATAATACACATCTAATTTCTCGCTTCTCTCTATTTATTCTCTACATCCTCTCTAGTTTATAACACGTTATCAGCACGAAAACGCTCTTCTTCCTAAAGAAGATATCCACGAATCGAAGGACCGAAGGTATAATATATATATTTTTTCTGATTAGATTGAATATATAATATTGTCATTGCAATCGATATTATAGTTGTTAGAGTAGTGTCGTGCATGATTAAACAAGTAAATTAATTACTTTGGTTTGATCTTGCACGTCATTCAAGAAAAGAGATTATTATATAAATAATGATATTTATTCGAGATGTTTATGTGGGTGTGCTCCAGAAGTAGCACAATATATTTATATTTTTGAAAAATATTATATGCTCTTGAAGAGCAATTCCAAAACATATTTTCAACTTGATTTGTTGCTCCAGAAGTAGCACAATCAATATTCCTAAAGAATATTACATGCTCTTGAAGAGCTTTTACTTTACATTTTTATTTATTTATTTGTTTGTTTGTTTGTTTGTTTGTTTATCTAATGTTAAATAACAATTGTTGCTCCTAAAGTAGCACAATTCATATTCATGAAGAATATTAATGCTTTTGAAGAGCAATTCAAAACCATATTTTAAACTTAAATTGTTGCTCCAGAAGTAGCACAATCAATGTTTTGAAATAAATTACATGCTCTTGAAGAGCATTTACAATCAATATTTCTACGTACGTTTTTATTTATTTGTTTGTTTATTTAATGCTTTAATCACAATAGTTGCTCCAGAAGTACCACAATTCATATTCCTGCAGAATATCACATGTTCTTAACGAGCAACTCAAAATTATTTGTTGAAATAATTTAGTTGTTGCTCCTGAAGTAGCACAATCCATATTCATAAAAAATATCACATTCTCTTAAAGAGAAATTCAGTGATTTAACTTTTGCTCCCGAAGTAGCACAATTTAATATTTTTGAAGAATATTACACACTCTTGAAGAGTTATTAATATTATCAATGTATTTACTATATATTTAAGTTTTTTTCCTCTGCATACTGTATAATATAAATATCTATATATACATACAATCTTAATTTGGTGCTCCTGAAGCAGCACACAATTAATATTCCTGAAGAATATTATGTACTTTTGATGAACAATTCATATAGTATGTCTTATTGATGGACGAATCTTGGTTCTTGAATTGTTATTGTTGTTGCTCCCGAAGTAGCACAATTTATATCCCAAAGAACATTATATGTTCCTAAAGAGCAATTGAGTTTCTAAAAAATATTAGTCTTTCGCCTGAAGTGGTTTAATATTAGTGCTCATGAAGTAGCACAATTTGTATTCTTGAAGAATTCTACATGTTATTGAAAAACAATTCAGGCTTTTAATTTTGACAAATGTTATATGTTCATAACTCTAATTGTTGCTCTTGAAGTAGTACAATTAACTCTATATGTTCTTGGAACAACTAAAACTTGTCATTTTGAAATCATATATCACAATAACCATAATTTAATTGTTGCTTCTGAAGTAGCACAATTAATATTCTTGATGAATATTACATGTTCCTAAAGAACAATGTATATCTAAAGGTATGTTGTAATCTAAAATATTACCTAATTATATGGAGTGGTAGCAAGAGCTCCTCTTTGAATGATAATTGCATTTCCAATATCTTATTGTGGTTTAATTTCTTTTCAAGAATAGATGTGAGATCCGGTAGATCTCAAAATTCACAATTTATTGATTTCACGTATCATGAATAAAACTAAGTTGTTGCTCTGGAAGTAGCACAATTACATTCCTGAAGAATGACCATATTGTGATATTAACATTACTATCACATATTTGTGGAAATGCCTCAACTTTTGCTCCTGAAGTAGCATCATTTTATATTCTAGAAGAATATTAAATGCTCTTAAAGAGCAACTCGTTTCTTGAGTGATATATGTTTATTACTAAATGAAAAACATTATTTATGTATAGTTGACATTAATGAAATCTTGATATCGATGATCATCTGCCAATAAAAGGCATAGGGAGATAATAATAGAATGAAACGAAGCATCCAAGCAGGATTGCGTCAAGATATTAATTGTTTGTCCTCCCTAAAGCTCGATATGAGTAGTTGCATTTTAAACTGCAAAATTTTAAAATCTAGTGCATCGAATATCATTAAAGGCTCCCGAAGAGCTTGTATCATTCTATGAAATGATACTAAATCAATTATTGAGTTTGCCCTTATTCTAGTAAGTCTAGAAGAAACATACTAAGTTTTAAGGATATCCGTTACAATGGATACCATATTGAAACTATATAAGAAGGTAGTGATTATTTTGCATTTAGCCAGAAGCTAACAAAAGAAAAGTTATCACACTACCACCTTGAATGTATTTTCATAAAAATAAGTGAGACAAAACATGTCATGAACCTGAAGTTCAAAAGAGCTCTATGCTTTGACATGATAAGTTTGGACATCTGCAAGCAACTTTGATGCGCAACATAATTGAAAATTCATAGGGGCGCTGCAGAGAGATCCTGAAGAATCTCTTAATTTCCATGAATGTTCGATTTCTATAAGAAATGTAGAACTTGTTAGTACTACAAGTTCAAAAACAATGAGCTCAATTCCTTGAAGCAGATTTATCATGATAAAGCTAGTAAGTTTATTAAACTCTAAGTTCCTCTTGAAGAGAATTTAATATTATATGACTTTGTGATTGAGATTAAATATTTAGTTGCTCATGTCCATCCTCAAAATAAGTTTTGTGCGTATCAAAATGCGTCTCACATTAAAATTGTTATTATGATGAAATAACATTTCCAACATTAGTTGGAACATATATCACATTTGGATTCCTGAAGTAATCAATGTGAAATCTACATCCAAAGAAAAAGAAGCACAAGGAAAAACTAGTCACATTTGGATTCCAGAAGTAATCAATGTGAACAAGAAGTCGAAAGGTTCACTTGCAAAAGATTGCAAACCAACTTCTTGATGCTTTTAAGTTTTGTATATATAAGAAGTGACAATGTCATACATTTGCTGCAAATACCCCCGCAAGAATAAATGTCCCTGAAGGACAAGTACAAATGGTAACAAATGAATATAAAGTTCGTCAAAAATATGGTCGACCAATTGGTTCTAAAAGAAATTTTGTGTCTAAGAACAGGGACACAACATATGAACCAAACAATGACGATAATGATTAATCAATCAAATGAAGTTCCTGAAGAACTACAAGCTTCTATAAATAATGAGATCTCAAAATATTGGAGAGATCAAATATCGTCGTGGACGCACAACGGTATTTGCGCCTTTTAATATGACTCTTGAAATGAAAAAGAGGATCCTCAATGACGATCTATAAGAGATTGTCAAGATTGAAATAATTGGCCAAAGAGGAACGAAGTCATATAAGGTGAATTAATATTCCCTAGAAAGCCGGAAATATTTGGACCTGTAGTTCCAAAATCCGGAAAGTATATTCCCGAATGATATAAATGTGTTTTTGTTACATGGAGAAATGAAAAATTTACGAGATATAGGGCAATACTCGTAACACAATTTTTCTCTCATAAACCGGGAATTAATTATGTACTCTCCTATAATAGACGCCACTATATTTGATTAATCAACTTATGTCATAAAAGGCTTGCTATGCGCCTTATGGATGTAGTAAATACTATCAATGTGATTCACTAGATAGTGACATATATATGAAGATCCCTGAAGGATTTAACTTTCTCAAAGCATGTAAGTCAAAAAGATATTTTCAATTAGACTGGAAAAGTCACTGTCAGGGCTGAAATAGTGCAGCCGTATATGATATAATCATAACGACGAGAATTCCTTGACAGAAGGGTACATAAATGATGACTTGAGTTTGATTGAAACTCCTGAAGAACATAATACTTATATGTATACTCCGTAAAAATGACTTACATAGAACAAGTAATTATGAATTATTTTATTCATTGATAATCCAACTCACATGCTTGTCGGCATTAGGGGGAGATATAAAACATAAATGATAGAATGCCGCAATATCTCGTTGGATTAATTATTAGATTCACGCACTATGAACCAGAAGTTCATCAAGTTATTTAGTGCAAAAGGAGTGTCTAAAATCTCATATACCTGTTGTATATGTACCATGAAAGAACTGAAGTTTCTCATAGACAAAAATAAATCAATTAATTATCATTGACGCTAGAAACATGAGAGATTTATTGGTGTTAAGAGATAATAAGTATGCGGAATACAAAATTAGAACACATCACTCCAAATTTCTCCTGAAGAGGATATGTGAATCATTATGTACAAAAGTACTTGATGAAATCAACTCATGCCTAAAGACGGAGTTAGAATCATAAAACTTTGGTTGAACTAATAATTGTCTCGACACGCCAGATCGAGCATCTCCCTAATGGAGTTATGCTAGTCGACCTACCTGAAGGTCTTTAAAGAGATTTTATTTTATTGCATCCACATAGCTACCTAATGGTTGCTTCAATCACTTGAAGTGGATGGAGACTCATTTAGACCTATAGAAAATAACAAAAATGAGGACCAGAAGTTCCTTACTTATGTGCAATTGGAAAATTTAAAATGGTATTGACCATCATTTGTTATCTTCGAGACAAACATGCTATTATCTTTGATGATAATTAAATTTGTGTTGCACATATTAGTGTAGACCTTAAAGATAACCTTGAAGATTGTTATCTTGAGGGGGAGTAACAAATTGTAAATAATCCTTAAGATTAGACCGACTCACAAGGTCGAAATGACCGAAGGTCAAATGGTTGTACTCTTTTTTTTCCTTTTTAAGTTTTTCCCAAATGGTTTTCTTAGTTAAGGTTTTTAACGAGGCATCCAATGCAACATATGAGAAAATGAGTCATTGAGATTGATTCATAAAAGAGCCAATGCAACACATGATCTCCAAAAGAGTGGCGGCATCAACATCGAGCAAATTCGCTCAAGTGACAACCTAGCAAATTCTTTTACAAAGACATTACCAACATTCAAGAAGTTGTTATACAAGATCGATATGCGCCGACTCAAGGATCAAGAATGACTATATTGAGGTGGAGCAGCTGTACTCTTTTTCCTTAGTCCAGTTTTTATCCCAATGGGTTTTTCTGGCAAGGTTTTAACGAGACAACAGTTTCTTTTAGGAATGGTCAATCAAGGGGGAGTGTTGTAAATATATTTTATATATATACTTACCATATATTTTGATGACCATGTAAACCCTAAAAGTTCATGAACCCATCTTGTACTCTATAAATAGAGGTCTCTACCCTCATAATAATACACATCTAATTTCTGCTCTCTCTATTTATTATCTACATTCTCTCTAGTTTATAACACGTTCATAATTTTCTACTAAAATCACAAACATAAAATAATTAGTAACCAAAATGTCAAGAAATAAAGTTTAAGATATCAAAACTATAATCATATAACGTTTGGAGTTCAAATTTGACAAATTGCCTTTTAAATAATGAGTATAATTAATAAAATTACAAAAAATTAAATTAAAAAGTTTGAAATAAATATAAGAAAGGGACAAAAGGAGTATTTATGGAAAATAAGAACACTTGCCAAATTCATATAGTTTAAAAAGGAAACAAAAATTCAGACAAACGGTAAGTAACAGCCCACAATTATTTTTCAGTTTCCTTTCTTCTTTATTTCCCTTGTCCGTCGACTTTATATCGTTCACAAACGTATCAGTTATCTCTCTCCTCCCTCGATCTATGCTGTGACAATAACTAAACCACAATAAAACCCTCACAAGATTCAACATACCCACCATCTTTTTACCAATGCCAAAGTCCATGGTTTCGACCGACCACTGTCTTGTTTTCCTTCCCCACTCTTTTAATCCAATGCGACAACTTTTTTTCAACCTATTCAAGTTTTCTTGCAAGAATGCGTCTTCATCTGGGCTCTGAAAAAGGAGGTTTCTTGAATTTCTAGTCTTGAATTCGATGCTTGAAGACTGAATCTTTCCGCTTCTTGGTCGAGCTTGTGGGATTTTGGGGGATAAATCTGCTGATTTTGGTGACCTAGGGTTGCATAATTTGTCGAAATAACAATAAACTGTTCACCCTTTTGGCAGTGGGAGTTGAAAGTTTCTTGAAAAGGTATTTGCTTTCTTTTAGGAGTTGCCCTTTAATTTGGCGTATCTAGATGATGGTACTGTACTTGATTCTGTAGATCTTTTAAAGTAGTTGAGTTATTGAGCAGAGGAAAAAGTTGGGTTGTTTTTTAATTTTAATTTACAAGAATTCAGAGTAGATTTGAAGCACTATGAGTTGTAGATTGGACAGATTTGATATCTTGATTTCCGGACGGGAATATAATAATATTGCTGTTGAGCTTTATTCCCACTTTCCTCCCTTTTTGCTGTGATGAAATTTCATTCAATTGGCTTACTTTTACTGCTTGAATTACTGGATTTTCATTATAAAGTTCAAATCTTTTTTCTGAAATGAGCAAAATCCTTGCTCTTTAGTTTGCACAGAAGCAAATTACAGATGTTCAATGCATATACTTTTTATGAAGAGAGTATTTTGAATGTGGCTTCAGAATTTGGTTACTGGGGGAAAAATAGAATTCTCTTTGATTTTCAGCAGTGATTTAGTTTCTGGCCTGGATATCGATTTCTTCTAAAGTGATCTGATTTGTTTGGTCGATGGAAATCGTGTTGTGTAATGTTGGGATTTGTGGATCAAGGTTCTTGATTTTTTGTCTCCGTGCAATCTAGATTGGATAATTTTGGTGCTATAATAGTATAATGGTTGGAATTATGGAGATAACGGAATAACTATCTTAAGTGAATGAAGGGTGGAACTGTTTGATGTTATTGATGAAGATTATCGACTTTCTTGAGATAGACAAAAGATCTAGGGTGGGTTTTCTCGAATTTCTTGATTCAAAGATGACATCTTTGCGGCTATCATAATTAGAGTTTTACGAAATAAATTGAGAATGCATCCCAAACTCAAGACACCTTCTTGCTAAATCCTGTGCATCCTGAATTCCATAGGCCAACTTGTGGATTGCTTCAATTTGATTTACTTTTTTATATACTATTAAGATCTAAAATTGTCCGAAGCAATAGTGCACTTCTTTATAGTGGGTATATGATTTAGAGTAATACTTGTTATTTTCTGTTTCAGGTAGAGAAGTTCATCTAGACATTTGCTGTTTGTTTGTTAAGAGTCGAGGTTGGAGCATTACCACTGTAAAACACTACAGCTTCATGGAGAATCACTTTCAGCTTGCTTATAGTTAAAATGAAGAACACGCAGGTTTAACTCTTTTAAAATAGTTTACTATGTGTTACCTTAAGTCATTACCGTTTTGGTTTCAGATTGTTTTGGTAAACAATGCTTGAGATGTGTGTGTGTGTGTGTGTGTGTGTGTGTGAGAGAGAGAGAGAGAGAGAGAGAGAGAGAGAGAGAGAGAGAGAGAGAGAGAGAGGGAGGTGGTTGAATATTCAATCCTCCTTTTTCTTCTTTAAAATAACATAAAAATATTGAAGGAAAAAGTGAAATGCTTGAAGTGATTTCTTAAGAGAGAGAGATGCTTGAAGTGATTTCTTAAGAGAGAGAGAGAGAGAGAGAGAGAGAGAGAGAGAGAGAGAGAGAGAGAGAGAGATGCTTGAAGTGATTTCTTACACTATCTTGATGATTTCCTCTGTTTCTTTAGCAAATGAACACCCGGACTCCGTTTTGCAATGCAAAAGGCTCGATCTTTATGTCGAATTGCAAAATCTTTTTTTATTTTTATTTTTTGTATGATTAATATAATATTCTTTCACAGGATCAAAACTTACAGGACATAAAGCCTAATATTGCTTCACATGATTCCCAAAATGAGCTGCCGAATGCTGCCACAGAGACTGCTATTCCGGACTCGGGTTCGGTCTCGGCATCAAGCAACGACAACATAAAAGTATCCCGTGAGGATATCGAACTTGTGAGGCTATGATATATATATATATCTCTTTTCTTATTCTTCTTAACATCAATTTTTAACCTGCATATTGATTTGTTGTTTTAATCTGCTGTAGGTCCAGAATTTAATCGAACGATGTCTGCAGCTGTACATGAATAAAGACGAGGTCGTAAAGACACTACTTAATCGCGCTAGAATAGATCCCGGCTTCACAACATTAGGTAAATTTTCTCACATTATTAATTTTAATGAGACTTAAAAATTAAAACTATAGTTATGATTCTCAAGTTTTACTTATATGTTTTACCCTTTTTTCTCTCTTGGCAGTGTGGCAGAAGTTAGAGGAAGAAAATGCCGACTTCTTCCGAGCCTACTACATTAGGCTTAAGTTGAAGAAACAGATAGTCTTATTCAACCAGTTGCTAGAGCATCAGTATCATCTAATGAAATATCCGGTGCCTCAGAAGGTTCCTTTAGCTCCCATGCAGAACGGAATTCACCCAATGCCCGGTAAACCTTATCTTCTAATTATTCCAAATATATAGAAATACTTCATTTAAGAAGGTCTAATATTGATAATAATTGTGTATGCATATTTCTATTTTATATTATCATCATTATTCATTGTCACTTCTTTGCAGTGCAGTCAACAACTTACCGATGGGATACCCCGTTTTACCGCATCCTCAAGTTCCAGCTACCGGACAACCTCATATCGACCCTATGGCCTATTCGGCGTCTAGCTGTCACATTGTCAATGGAGTTCCTGCTCCGGGTAATTTTCATCCCATGCGGATGAATTCTGGAAACGAGTAAGCGTCCCTTCTAACCTCACATCTTGAACTTCATTTTCGTGCTTAATATTTGTACTAGCAAGTAGTTTGATGGCTTATAATTTCTTTCATTCTCTTATTCCTTTCTTATATACACTTATTATACTACATCCGTCCCTCTATTAACGTCTTGTATTTCATTTTCGGCCGTCCCATTAAAAAATGTCTTGTTTCTAAAATATTACTCTAATCAATTCTAGTGGACCCCACTACTTTACACAACTTTAAACATAAAAGTCAGGTTTAATAGCCATGCCCAAAAAAAACAGAACGTTAATAACGGGATGGAGGTAGTACCATGTTTTGGATGACTTGTCGGCCATTTGCTTGTTCGTGCTTGTATAGTAATGCTGCTTGTCAAGAAGACTTTACAATTTTCGAAATGTGTTTGAGCTTCGGATTTTTTTCCTCTTAAGGCTCATGTACTCGTCTTTTCTCAGTATGGTGATTGACACAAGTACATCCGATGTATCGCCCATTATGCCACCAAACAACGTGATCTCATCCATGTCGGATATGCCCGTAAGCCCGACATCCGTGGCATCCAGTGGCCATTTTCCGTTTAGTGCATCCGAAATATCGGGTATGGGGGTCGATGCTTCAGCACTCGATACAGCTTTTACGTCCGATCTTCCTCCGGATAACGGAGTCGGAAACTCTAGAGATTCCCTCAGATCCTTGGCTCAGATTCCTTGGAATTTCAGCCTTTCAGACCTAACAGCAGATTTATCCAACTTGGGAGGTACATTTTGTTGTCATCTTTTCAGTACAATTATGAGTGATATCTATGATCCTTGCTTGTTGCTAAAAAAGTAATTTGCAGATTTAGGAGCTCTTGGAAACTATCCTAGTTCTCCATTTTTGCCTTCTGATTCAGATATTCTACTTGATTCTCCAGAACAAGAGGATATAGGTAAGAATACCCTTTCGAAATTCTTGGTTTTATCTCGGAAAATTTCTGTTACAGAATTTATACCCTTGTGTGAGTGAGGATCTTCAGTCCCAAAATCAAGTCGCATTCCATGGTCCACTAATGAAATGGTGCCATATGTCCATTTTAACACAAAATGCCTAAAATAACCCTTCTGCGGGATTTGTTAACGGTACAGATAAGGGTTATTTTAGGTATTTTGGGGTTAAAGAGACATATTTAATTGGTGGGCCATGGAATGAGACAAACTCTATTTGGGCCAGAAGATCCGCACTCCTTGTGGGCCACAATCATAATGGTTTTGCAAGTGAACATATATATAGAAAGAAACTTTTCCGGGTTTTTTCTACCGTTCTTGTGACACTTGTGGGTGGCTTTGTTTCAGTAGAGGAGTTCTTTGTAGATTCGGATTCCGTTCCAGGGCCATGCCCGCCGTCGGATGAGGAGAAGTCGTAAAGGTGAGGGAGGCAGTTTGATCTTGCCAAAGTTAGTCGAGTTGGATGTACAATAAAGTCATTAAAGAAACAGCATAAGTAGGTTTTTTTCTATGTTAGGGTATAATGATAAGAGTAGCTGCTCCATCTTGTGATGCTGTAGAAGCAGGCGTTTCTTTGTAGTCCTAATTTTCTTTTTCGTGTATGATGATGGA
The DNA here is from genome assembly GCA_028984105.1 of Lavandula angustifolia. Taxonomy (NCBI): domain Eukaryota; kingdom Viridiplantae; phylum Streptophyta; class Magnoliopsida; order Lamiales; family Lamiaceae; genus Lavandula; species Lavandula angustifolia. The sequence continues at coordinate 6,135,383 of CM054804.1, read as the reverse complement.
CAAACCGAGGTTTTTTTTTTTCTTTTCTTTTCTTTATGTGATGTGTTTTGTCGACTCGAATAAATGTCGTTGCACTTACGCGCGATTGCTTTTTGTATTTGATTGTGATGAATATCTACTCAATTGATTAAAAATGGAAACATTGTACTCAAGGACTTTTCGGAGTACGTCCCGGCAGTTCTTTAATAAACCTGAAACCATAAACTGATGGAAGACATTTCAAACAAGTTTATAATTAATTCTAAAAATATATATATATAAATTAGTAACTTTGAAGTTGCGGTTGCGGGCCACGATGGACATATAAATCCGCTTATGCATGCAAAGAAAGACTTAAACATAAGCATTTGAATACGTAACTAGAAAACATTTCAAGATTTTACTGTATCTGTTGCTCAACATTTTAGTATGTATTGCAATTAATTTTTATGAAAAAAATACAAATAATCAATTTAGCACTTGTGCATTATAATGTATGTGTTGGGCAATGTTTTAGTACGTATTGCAATTACAAATTAATCAATTTAGCACTTGTGCATTAATTTTTAGCATTACGGTCGTATATCGTATTTATACATAATCTAAATGATAACAAGCTTATGTAAGAATCCCTAATTTAGGAAATTTAAAAATACAGTCCGATAACATATAAAATTAAAATTTAAAATTGATTTAGTATTCGATCATTTAAAATTAATAATATTAAAATAAAGTCCCTAAACGTGCAATTTATTTATTTTTGTTTATTGAAAGTGGGGCCATCATTAAAGATTACTGGGCTGGGCCTTAGTTCTATTATTATGTTGGGTTTACGAACAAGGCCAGAGAAAACTTATTTATCTTGATTTTATAATATTAATTATTATTTTTGAGGCAAACCCTAAGATAAATTTCTGAATTCCAAATCGCTAAAAATAATCCGCATAATTTCAGGATTCTAGTCTGATTCACCTCTTTGAAATCAAGGTTGATCCGCGCGCGCGCAAGATAGCAGAGAAGAACATCTGTTTTCTAAATCGATCCTAGAAGATCGTCGAATCGCAAGTTGTTCAATGGACGCGTTCGAGTCCGAGATTAATCAAGTGTTTGTGAAATTGCTCGACGGGAAGCACAAGATCTTAAATTTAAGTGAGCCGTCGATTTCCGTCGCCGATCTTAAACATCGCATCGAAACCCTAACATTCATCCCTTCCCGCTTCCAATTGCTCCTTACCAATTCCCGTGTTCTAGATGATCACCAAACCCTAATCATCGGTCAATTCGGCCGGAATCCCCAATTTACCGAAACTCTCCTTCCCAATTCGGGTACCAAATTAGATCAAGATCGAGACTCTGGTTTTGGGAAGTTTCCTGTTGTGGTGAACTTGTTGCTGAGGCTTAGGGGCGGGAAAGGTGGATTCGGGTCGTTGTTGAGAGGGGCGGCGACGAAGGCTGGGCAGAAGAAAACAAACAATTTTGATGCTTGTAGGGATATGAGTGGGCGGAGGCTGAGGCATGTGAACGCCGAGAAGAAGCTCGAGGAGTGGAGGGCGGAGGCGGAGGAGAGGAAGTTGGAGAAGATGGCGGAGGATTTCCTTAAGAAGAAGGCGAAAGAGGTCAAGAAGAGTGGAAAGGGGAATGGTGGTGACGGTACCGAGAAGTACGTGGCAAAGTATAGAGAGGATTCTGAGAAGTGTAGGGAAGAGGTGGAGAGGTCAGTTCGTGAGTCGGTTAAGGGGTTGATGAGTTCGAAGAGGAAGAGTAAAGCTGAGGAGAATGGTTCAGCATCTAAGCGGTTTAAGATATGGTATGAAATTTCGGGAGCCCTGCATTATGTTGCATATTTTTGTGATTGTTTGAAATGAATTTCATGAGTATATTTATAGTTTTAATACGGGGTGATTTTTTGTTAAGAAAAAGTTTGTTTAATTCATTGCAAGAGGGTTCCTCTGATCATCATGATGAGTTAAGTCAACAAAACAACACTAAATTATATTGCAGCCGAGGCTTCCTTGTGGTTCTGTGAAAGATACGACCCAAAATTTTGTTATTGGCTAGTATAGGATTTTTTTTTTTATAATGTTAGTAGTCAGGTCTAATTGTTTAGAACTGATATGTTTGCTGTAGTTTGAAGAAAATATAAAAGTAAAAATAGGAGGACCTTGCTCTGAATCTCACTCGGTTTGTTTGATGTCCTCACGATTGGTCAGCACTACTGAGTATTTTTATATATATATATATGGATAACACTTTTTTGTAATTTCTGTTCTCAGGTTGGGAAAGAGAAAACTGGGTGATAGCGACAGTGAAGAAGAAGAAGATCTGGATGAGGATATTGCTGTTTTAGAAGAAGAGGAAAATGAGGGTTCTGTGATCATAGATAAAGGGAGTAATTCAGATTCAAACAAAGAAGTAGATACAAGTTCAGGTTCAGTTGCTGGTGAGGAAGTTGGTGCTGGATTTGTTGATCAAGGCTCCTATGGGAACGGCTCAGAGGAAGAAGCCACTGAGAAGTCTCCAGAATCAGTAAAAAATATGGATGGATGTGGTGAGGATGCCAATAGTAAAAATGTGGATAATCACGTGATAGAGAATCATGATGGAATTAATGATAATAATGCAGTCGTATCTGCAAGTGACCAAGTACTTAGTGAACAATCTGGTCCTGTTGATTCAGAGGTTGAGGTTGTCTCGGCTGCAGAATCAGTACCGGCAAGTGAGAGTGTTGAAAATATAGAGAAGCCCTTGAACTTTGATGATTATCTTTCAGCTGCTGAAATGGAGGTGAATTATATTTCATCTTCGTGTTGTTCCTTAGTATCATGTAGTATTTGTTTAGGATCTTGGTGTTGTTGAAACTCTTACTTTGCATCAATGACCAATTGTAGGTTCTGGGCTTGGAGCGCTTAAAGTCGGAACTTCAAGACCGTGGATTGAAGTGCGGTGGCACTTTGCAAGAACGTGCAGCCCGGCTTTTCCTGCTCAAGACAACGCCATTAGAGAAGCTTCCAAAAAAGCTGTTTGCGAAGAAATGAAATTCGTAATGTGCCTCTTCCGACTAGATCTGGAGCTATTTCTGTAATATCTGAATAAATCTTTAGTTCTACTGATAATTTGTGTGAATTACTTTCAGTTTGGACCCAAAATGTATGTGGATTCGAACTTTTCTACATGTTCAAGAATGTAACCTTTTTAGGATCTGATCTTTAACTGTATGAAAACCTTTTCATTCAAGTTTAATGTATTGACATATATATGAGTTTCACGCGTGCACAGGCTCAGAGACCAGAAATAGAAGTTCTACAAATTGGGCAAGTAGTGTTTTTCTGTAGCCATAGATCTATACATTCTGCATGAAACAGGTGTCCACATTGAGCCAAGTTTCTAACCCTATCTTCTCCACTGTACTCTTCAAGGCATATTGAGCAAATCACCAATTTGTCTTGATGACTTTCACCAAGAACTACCACTTGTGAAAAGCTCTCAAATTTGGAAATCTCGTCTCCTGGCGGTCCACCTCTGGTGGCTTGTGGTGGTGCTACGATGGATGTGGCTGAACCTTCTGCTCTGTCTACGGTTGCTCCACTGTCTGTGGTGGCACTGCCGACTATGCGTTTCAAAAGGCGGATGAAGCAAGCTATTCCGAAGAATGTTGTGAATATAACAGCTAAGGGAATGAAGACTTTTGATCCAAGTATCAGTTTGGTCAGTTTTCTCTTATACTCACCTGTGAATTTAGTTATTTCAAGAATTATATGCTTATATTTGACCAATTCTCTTATGACATTAAAAAAAATAAAAAATTGTAAGAATCAATTATGAACAAAACTTTTACCTGTTTCCTTAGGATCATTAAGTAGTTCACAATATTTGCAAGGAGGGAAATCCCAGGTTAGCTCAAGATAGCCATACTTGGCCCAATCATTGTAATTGGAGAAGGAAACTGGGATCATTGAGCTAACAATAGATTTGCAACCAAGGCCTTCCACATATTCACTTGAATCTGCTGTGGTGACTAGAGTTGCATTTGTAGAGTTGCTGAGGCAGTATATGTGAAAGAATTGACCTATACCGAGATCTCTCGGACACGTATAAAATGTGTAGTTCTCATACGAGAAGGCAGCTAAGGGAGATACAGAAAAATTTGTCATAAGCTTTCTTGCAAGGCAATTGCCAGGATCAGTGAGAGCTATCTTTCTGTGATTGTAGTTGATATCAGCTACATAAAATTCTCCATAAGGGAGATTTATTACAGTGTGGCCCTGATCATCACATCTCAGATTTATGGAACTGTTGCAATGGCTTAGTGTCTGATTTGTTTCTAACTTGAAAGGGTAGTTGATGGGTAGAAAACTGTTTCCACATCTGGAATTTGGACATGGATTCTTGGAGTGGATTATTGCAGGGAAAGCTATGAAGAGAATAAGGATAATATGCTTGATTGTTGAATCCATCATTGTTTCTTGACAGATGAAACAATAGGATAAGGTGTAGGAAGATGATTAGCTGCAAAATATGATAGCTGAATAATGTGGGAGACAGAGCTTAAGACAAGAAAGTAGAGACAAGATTGTCTTCTAAAAATAATATCCTAAAACACCATTGGATAAAAGCATTGACTGATCAGACAGTATTTTCCCATCATCTTACATGAAGAAGACAATTGATCTTCTAGGGAAATTGGATCTGTATTTCATACATGTCTCTCTCATGCTTTCTCTCTCCTACTGCTACTAAACCCTACAATTTTTCATCTAACAGAGACAGTCTGCAAATAGGGCAGGTGCTGTTCTTTTGAAACCAATTATCAACACAATCAGCATGGAAGGTATGGAGACAAAGCTTTATCCGCCTCACCGTCTCCTTGGCACCGTACTCTTCCAAGCATATCGAGCAGCTATACTTGTCGCATTGCCCTGTAAGATTTCCTCCATTTTCATTCATTTCAAGAACTATCAACTCTGAGCAGGACTTAATTCTAGCTTCATCAAGCCCTGCTGCAACTGCAGCAGGAGTCCTTGATCGTGCTATGACCCTTCTACGAGCCATTTCATCTATTTCGCTTGTGTACCGCTCCATGCCGGGCGTGGAGCATGCTATGCAGACGAAGACGACAATCATGAGGAAAGCAATGGCTGGGATCAGGAGGATGAATCCAGCTATTAACTTGAACACCTTCATCACTCATCTACCTGCAAATCAAATCATGTGCAGGAAACTGGCACTATTCCTTAAAACAAGGTGTTCTTACAAAGATGCAAAGTGAAGATCACATTACAGGTCAGAACATCCTAAGATGTTTTTTAATGAAAATCATGAGTTTCATATGTACAATGTATATGCATATCAGGCTGCAGGCCAAAAATATAGGTCTGTACAAAATGTTTACATTGTTGGTGTCACTTGAACAATAAATGACAGCTTGCTGCTGTTTGTTGTGAATTTTCCAATGAAACTTTAGCTGGTTTATGATTTTCTTTAGAGAGAGTATGACAAAAAATTACCTTGTGTAGCTACTCTTTATGCATCTATCCATCCAAGACCACCCGCCCCCTTTATCCGCCATTGACTTGACGAGGAAATGAGCTGGATCAAGTAATCATACATCAACGAGGATAATGCAACAGGATTATGATTAATCAATCTTGATTTGCTTCTTGCATTCTCTGTTTTATAGTGATTAAACTGCTAGTCTTGATATTAATTCTTTTTCTCCTTATTGTAGTTTTTTGTTAAAAATGTTACTCAATTAGGGGTTGGGGGATATTTTTGGTTCCATTGCTTCAAGAAAAGCAATTTTCCTTTGTAACATTTTACCTTCCAACTATCATACACACAATTTAAAGTAGTAAAGATCAAGCAAAAATGAGAACTTGGTAAAAATACTCATATTGTACTTCACATCAACAGGGAAATTACATCTTGGTGGTCTGTAAATGGAAAAAAGTTAGAACCAAGAAAAGAATACGAGAATAGAAGATGAAACACGAAAATCAGATGTTTTGCGTTATGCTACACTCGACCTCTTCGCCTTGATTTCCTCTCTAACCACTGGGAAGAAACTTACACAGCAGCCTATGCAGATCATAACTGGCAATATGATTGCACCAAACGATATCACGAAGGTGGTCATTTCAACAACATAAAACGGCACCACTCCTGCATATATCAAACCAAAACTTCATTTCCTTAAAAAAATAAATAAATAATTCATTTCTTGAATGCAAGAAATTAAAATCTTACGCTTCTCATAGAAGGGACAAACATTGCAGCTTCTTGCACTCCATTCCAACACAAAATAACTCAGATTACCCACAAAATCTGGTGGATCACGCCTTGCAACTGGTATGGAAGAGGTAACAATCTCTTTACATCCGTACAAGTTGGCCATCACGGAGCTCGAATCTGTTCGAGTAGCCACTGTAGTAGAAGTGGAGTTGCTCAGACAACCTAGTACTGAAAATTCTGATGCTGCAATAAGATTAGGAGGGCAGCTATAAAAGGTGTAGTCCAGAGAGTATGGTGCCCTTCCCTGGCCGAAAGACGACGAATTCGAGTTCATGAAGCGTTTGGGAAGACAGTTTTGAGGGTCATAGAGGAGGATTAGAGGGTACCCATTTTTATAGTATATGTGCCTTACATAGAAATCTCCCAAGTTAGGAAGATTGAGACTTACTGCACCTTTGGTAGTGCATGTGAGATTCGTGTAGCTGCAATTTGGAGTTTGCTGGCCTTGTAATCTGAAAGGGTATTTGATGGGGAAAGCGTTGTTGGGACAGTGTGAAGATGGGCAGAGGTTTTGTGAGTTTGCAACTGCCAAGAACAAGAATATCAAGAGTTGAAGAATCTCCATCTAGGCCTTAGTTTCATCTAATGAATATGGATTCATATTTTTTTCAATATAAGGTGGTGGGCTTGGCCTACCATGAGATTATTATATACTCCCTTCATCTCACAATTATTGTTTCATTTATTTTGAACTCGTTATTTTATGAGAATTGTTAATTGTGTATAGTACTCCCTCCGTTTCATAATTATTGTTCTCAAATAAAGTTTTGAATAATTTTTTATTTTAAGAAATGAAACAAGAATTGTGGACGGCCTAAAATGGAAAGTTGAATAAGAATTGTGGGACGGAAGAGTATAATCATAACTAATCAAAATTAATATAGAAAAACCCAATTTTGGTCATATAATATAGCCGGTCCCATTTTATTCTCCAACAAAGAATATATTTCACGCACCCCTTTTTCCATCGAATGTTTCACATGTTATTTTATATTTTTTTATCGGTAGTTTAACTGTATTATCAATAACACAACGTTATAAACACAATATTCAAGTAACTGAAAAAAGGAAGACATGTGATGTGAATACACTCTCAGTTAGTGGACCATGAACGGACGGTTGTTCATATTTGAGGACCAAAAACAAACTAAAGCAATATTACAGGATCAAAATCATTTTTTTCTAAAATTAATTAAGTTTAACCATATTAATGTTTGTGATCATTTCAATATTGAAAAAAAAAATATAGGATCAAGGGTAGATAAAATAATATGAACCAGATCGTGCGAAATTTGTAATTGCGAAAATACATTGCAAAGTACTTGGGATTCAGCACGATTCAGAGGAGGCGAGATTTGTATTATGTGATAGAAGGGGTAAAATATTACTCTCCGTTCTACTAAAAATTACATGTTTTTCTTATTGGGACATCCCACTATAAATGACACGTTTTTTAAAATGGCGAATATTGTGTGAACAATATTTAACTAATAAAAAGTCAAACAATCTATATCAAATGACACTACTTTTTTAATTTTCGTGTCCAAAAGAAACTTTTCGTTTCTAGTGGGACGGAGGGAGTACTAATTTTTAAAAACAAATACACTACAAGGAAACTGATTTGTAATTATAGTATATTTTTATAATTATTATTATTAAATTGATTGATATAGAGATTAAACACTAGACGAACCACTTTTGAGAATAACAACTAAGTAAGTTGTTGTCGATAAGGGGCAGAGGTTAAAGACTTAAAGCTAATACTTCCTAAAATGACTCTAAATTTTTAAAATTGATATTAATGAATTTGTCTATGCATTGTTTCTTACAACAACATTCCATCGCCAACTTGTACACCCCGCGAAATCACAGTGGACTAGAGGATCTCTATCTCGCGGCGGAATCATGCAACGGCGAGTGAAAGCAATGCTGGCACTCCGGTATGCACCGGAGCGTGTCTTTCGGGTTATAGTCCACGAGGCATATCGGGCACGTGGCACCCGTTGGGGCCGGGGAGGCGTTTGCTCTCCCCGACCACCACTTTCTTGTGGAGTCGTAGAGCCCCGCCGTGGCTGCGACGGCTGCAGCGCGAGCCCGAGCGGCTCGCCTTTCGGATATCAATGTGAAGACTGAAACGGTGATGGAGCAGAGGATGGCTGGTATTACTATTGATAGTGCGATGGTCTTGAAAATGTGGAAGCCTCGGGTGTCACCTGTGGATTAACAAAAAGAAAATCCCTACATGGGAAGGAGGAAAAGAAATACTCGTAAAAATGCATAAAATCATTATATGTTTGTTTTCTATTTTCAAATATATATTGTGTGTTTTTAAAGTATATTGTATCAAGATTACTCCCGTAAAATTTAATTAAATGTGTGTATGTTCTCAATTCTTTCACTTAATTAGTTAATAAATTTATGTTTTTGCTCTTATTTACATCACTGAATTCGAAATCAATAAAATAATGCATTTACTTGTAAAAATAATAGTTATATATTGGTAATCAATATACACTTGTAAAAGTATGGCACATATTGGGAATTGATGCATTTACTTGTAAATACATTTTACTTATAGAAATATGGCATATAACTTGTAATTTATAGTTCTGGACATTTCAGGGTAAATGTTACATTATACATTAAAAAAAATGAATTTAACAGTATTTGAGATATTATATGTTTAAGGGTATTGAGACGTTAGGTTTTAAATTTGACGAGATGAGTTTAAGCACAACATATTATAAGAATAAGGTTGAGATATGTTGTCCCCAAAAATCTTATGTTTCAATCGTTAAAATTACATAATTTTTTTAATATAAATGTTTGTACTTTTAATAATTACCTAATAGTCATTTGTACCCTTTTGTCCTTTGTGTAATTTTGATTTAAATATGAGATATTTTGGACAATATATCTCATAAATTTTGTAAGAAAATTTCCATAGAAGGTAATTTTACTTCTTAATTTTTTTTACGATATATATTATAGACATAAAGTAGTTGACTTTGATGGTTTCAACTAAAAAGTAAAAACGTCCTCATGAAGAATCAGCAATCATGTAAGATTAATTAATACTACTACCTCTTTTACGATCAAAGTAACACACGATCTGCCCTGCCCACTCGTGCTATTGCGATATTACCCACAAACCCTTCCCTGCGCCTCACACCCTCCGCAATCAGGAAAGCTCCACCTCAGCCTCAGATCAGACGAAACCCAACCATCATTGTCCTCCGAACTGTAAATGTAATAGCGTGATAATATAAAATAAATCAAATCCATTTGTCATTAATTATTTAGTGTTTTTACTTTTGAAGTATATAATAACAATTATCATTTTGCTCTGTCAAAGTAGACACACCTGGAGTTAGAGTATGACAGATAAAATCGTACAGCTTTGCAGATTTTTCTTATTATAAAAAAGAATTAGTGATAAACATCATTCACATAATTGCTTATTGCTTACTATACATAGCTATTTGAATAAATCAAAATTACATATGATTATTAGTATCATAATAGTGGATCTTGTAATTATTTTGGTAAAACAAGCCCAAACAGACTTGTAATAAACGTTTCGAATTATTTTCTGAATATATTTAGGCTTTGTCCAACAATGGGCTCATATGATCACGCTATTTATTTGCAATTGGGCCAATTAATGTTTATCTTTTCCGCCCACTATTTTTATTATTTAATTGTTATTTAGAATGCATACGAATACGTATTTAAATTATACTGGTGTCCTTTTCTACTGTGGTAAAATTAAGTAAAACTGTTTCCCTAACTATTTTATAAGAATTCTAAGTATTAATTTTAGAAACAAATTTAATTAGTCTCCAATTAACCTCAAAACTGTCAAGCCAATTTTTAAAATATACCATAAATTCACCATAATTCCTCCTCCACGTATATAATTGATTCTTATTTTTGCGTAAGTTTTTTATGTAATTAATTTGGTATGCAATTCATGTTACCATCGATTTAATGTAGGCATAATTCATTTTTATCGGAAATTAGGACGTGATAAATTGAACATTATTATCATAAATCAAATTTAAAAAATGATAAAAAAATATTAAAAAGAGATGCGTGCAAGGTATTGCCAGCGGTAGAGGTAGCAATGTCGTTTGAAAACTTCAATTGATTACACCACGTAGAGTTTTGTCGTGTGGAGGTTATAATTCATTTTTAGTCAATTTAATGGACTATTTTATTTTTTCTAATTTCGGAAATTCAATAGTTTTGAATTTTTGTGGTGCAAATTGGATTATCCTAAAGGCATCATTTTCAGGAAAATGAAAAATATATGTGATTTTGGCCATCTAACTCATGAAAATGCCCCCAAAGTCTAAAATTAGCACGACGGTTAATTTTGCGTAAATTGCGTAGACTAATTTCGGTTCTTAAACTTTTATACCAAATGTCCTCCTAATTTTAGCCATAACTTTTTATTCACATGATTGATTTGTATTTTTTAAATTAACTATATATAACCTCATTTAAGATAAATCAATTTATTTACTAATTAAATTAATTGAGTAAGCTTTTACATAATTAATTTTTTTTAAATAATACTTTAACAAATGGCGCTATCCCACTTGTGGGGTAGGTCAAACAATAAGTGGTCCCTCTTCACTGGCCCTGCCCTGCAATCTGCTCCCTCTTACAGAATATTTTCAAAATTGGATTAATATAGAAAATAACCATATATAGATATATGCACGATATTTATTTTATTTAAAATCACGTACATTTGTTTAATGTATAAAATTCGTAGAATTAATCACTATTTTAAAACTTGGAATTAAATAACAACATTCATTGCTTAATAGGTTAATATTGACACAATGAAATTGGTTATAAATTTTTCAGTGCATTTTGTGGGTATCAATAATGTAAAGCATCAACGATATTGTACAGTAGTATTTAGTAACACGTTACATTCGATAACATTGAATGCAGATTGACGAAATCTCAAAGCTACTGCGTATGATACACATCGTGTAAATATACATGTACATACGTGCTAGTGAATACTTATTTTCTATTTATGTGTAACTCGAAGCTTTAAGCATTTACAACCATACGACAAGCACACGAACGGTAATGATAATTGTTTAATATGTGTGTATGTGTGTTTGATTATCCGACACAAAATTATTTCTTTATTTCATTCGTAAATATGTGAAATATAAATTCTGTAAATATGCAGAAAAGAATTTAGTTGAAATATAAGAAATGATAATCACTGCAAATGGCCAGAAGCTGCCATAAAACGCCATTCATAATTCTGTCTGTTAAATCTCAACCCTTCCTTCCTTATCGCACCCAGCCTCCCTCTATATCTCTTTCTTCATTCTTCCATTCCCCCCTCTCTCTCTCTAACCCCTCTCTCTCTCTCTCTCTCTCTCTCTCTCTCTCCTATACTCGAAAACCTCAGCTCAAACTTTCATGGTGCAACTTTTTATCCAAACACTAGACCTCCAATAAACCTTCCAAAGTACAAGCTTCTACACAGCAGGGTACAACCACCTGCTACTGGTTAGTATTTTAACTAATTATTTATTACTTGTTCATTTTTTCTTGGACATTAAATGCAACATTTACTTCCCTTTTCCACCAATTTTGGATTCTAAATTTGTCAGAATCTTATACTTTTATTACAGTCTGTCTGTTGTAATAAACTTGTGCTTACCTATAATTTATGCGGCAAATACTGATTTGTACAATTCAAAACAATTTTATTTCCTAAATGAAAGATTCTTGAAGCTTATCAAGTCTTAATGCAGAATTTAGTTTCCTAATTTCTATATGTAACATGAAGTATATAATAGTTTAATTTACGAGCTAATTATATACGACAGATTACTATTTTTATCGTATCAACTGAACGAGTCGAGTTCGAGCTTGGAAATGGCACCAAAGAGTGGCCGTGGCAAGGTGAAGGGAGACAAGAAGAAGAAAGAGGAAAAGGGTATGTATTCTATTACACTGTTTTATTGGATAATTTGAATATAAAAAATTAAAAATGATTGTATTCACATTTAATATTACATAAATTAATTACTAAATGTTTTTTTTGCAGTTCTTCCTGTTGTGGTGGATATTAAAGTGAATCTCCCGGATGAGACTCATGTGGTTTTGAAGGTTTGTAGCATGCCAAATAATTTAATTTAAAATTATAAAACTGTAAGCAAAATTATCGATAATTCTAGGTATTTTTAAATTCTAACATATGTATAAATTTATTGTATTTAAATTTTATTTGAAACGTCAATTTTCTTTTTAGAAAAATATTTTATAAATCTTGCAACTATTAGCAATAAAGATAGCACTATTGTGAATGAGACGGTTTACCATTTCCATGTAAGTGTATATTTAGGGTAATTTATCCATAATTATTATATGATGAAATAATAAACTTGGGTTAAGGGTGTGTATATACAATTGTTTTTAAAGTACTTACTATATAAATCGTTTTTTAGTATTTGTAAAGTCAAAATTTAAGTAATCAAACTGTTTAAAACTAGAAATATTAACGTGCTTAGAGTCATCAAAATTTACAGACATACTACAAATATACGTATTTTATTAATTATATAAGAAATACTTAAAATAAGTGTTTGCAGAATAATTTAAGCACATTATTAATCTCAGATAATTATTTTGTTTACATTCACTCTTATATTTAATGCAGGGAATATCAACAGATAGAATCATAGACATTCGTCGGTTACTATCCGTTAACACGATGACGTGTAATATCACGAACTTCTCCTTATGCCATGAGGTAGCTTTATATTATTCTCCGTTAATTATATGGTTTATTATTTTTCTCAAAATAATAAAATAACATTTTCCAAAGCAAATTTGGAGTTTGTTTCCAATCATAAATATAGTACATTGTATGAAACAGACGAGGGGCCCACGGTTGAAAGATACAGTGGACGTCTCCGCACTGAAACCCTGCACCCTGACGCTAGTGGAAGGTAAAAAGAAAAAACAAAAATAAAATAAATAAATAACCTATGCGAGTGCGACGTCGTATCGACTAAAGGTGGTGTTTCTCTTTTATGCCCTTACTTATGCAGAGGACTACGATGAAGAGAGCGCCACGGCGCACGTTAGGCGGCTGCTGGACATCGTCGCCTGCACGACGTCATTCGGGACGTCGGCGGACAAGGATTCCTCTCCACCGGCGGCTTCCGCCGCTTCCAAGGGCGTAGAGGAGGGCAAGGATGTCGATGGAGTTCAGGATGCCAAGGCTTCTAAGAAAGCGAGCAAGTCTCCCCGCGCGAAGAGTAAGAAAGAGAACTCTCCGCCGCCGCCGGCGGAATCTGCGGAGAAGGACGGTTCTGCGGCGGCGGTTGATAGAGAAGGAGAAATGAGCAACACTTCTCCGAAATTGGGGAGCTTCTACGAGTTCTTTTCTCTCTCGCACCTCACGCCTCCTCTTCAATGTAATGCCTGCCGCGTTCGCTCTCCTTTTGCGTTTCCTGTTCTTAAACCTTAAACCTCTCGCTCTGTTAGCTTTCTTTTCGTTCTTATTTCCTTAGTATTGGAGATTTATACTTGTAATGCATTTGAGGTGTATACTTATGAATTGTGGTTTGTAGTTGTAAGGAGGGCGATGAGGAAAAGCACTGATGGAGTTTGTGGTGATGATCATCTTTTCTCTCTTGAGGTGAGACTCGTTTCAATCCTTGTTAACAATGACATGCTAAGCTTTTACTTGAATGATAATCTGAGAATGGTTTTTGCAGGTGAAATTGTGCAATGGCAAGTTGATTCTTGTAGAAGCTTCCAGAAAAGGCTTTTATGGCGCTGGGAAGCAGCAATCATTTTGTCACAATCTGGTTGACCTGCTGAGACAACTCAGTAGAGCCTTCGATAATGTTAGCACTATAACCTTATCAAGATAAATACGGTTAAATATTTATGTATTCATCAAGTATGGAAGAAATATGTGTGATGATTTCTTTTCAAAGGCTGAAATATTTATGAGATTTGACAAACCTTAATGTTTGTATATCAGGCTTACAATGAACTCATGAAAGCATTCTCTGAGAGGAATAAGGTAGAGGCATACTACTCTAGATTCTCTCTCTTTTACAGATTCACTGAAAAGTTTTCACCACAACGTTTTCTTACAAAATTCAAGACCGTTTAACTAGTGAGCTATTTGATTTTTCTTACTGCAGTTTGGTAACCTCCCATTTGGCTTCAGAGCTAACACATGGCTTATCCCACCGGTAGCTGCACAGTCACCATCTACATTCCCTCCGTTGCCCACAGAAGATGAAAAATGGGGAGGGCATGGAGGTGGTCTAGGCAGAGATGGCAAGAACGATCTGCTACCTTATGCAAATGAGCTTTTGTTTCTTGCATCTATGCCTTGCAAAACTGCTGAGGAGAGGCAAATTCGAGATAGAAAAGCTTTTCTCCTTCACAGTCTATTTGTCGATGTAGCCATTTTCAGAGCCATTGGGGCTGTGAAACATGTAATGCAAACTTCAGAATTAACTACGTCTGATTCGAACAGTCAAGTTGTCTATACAGAGAAAGTTGGGGACTTGAGCATAACTGTCAGTAAAGATGCATCCAATGCTAGCTGCAAAACTGATACTAAGATTGATGGAGAACAAGCTATAGGATTGGTATACAAAAAACTGGGTGAAAGAAACTTGCTTAAGGGGATCACAGCTGATGAAAATACGGCTGCTCATGTAAGAACTTCAAGGCAATGATAAAGACATGGCATATTTATTTCCAGATAGGCTTTTTAATGAATACATATTTGCAGGATATTGCCACTTTAGGTGTTGTGAATGTGAGGTTTTGTGGTTATATTGCATATGTGAAAGTTGAAGGGATTGACAATGCAAGTCCAGATACTCCATTGCAAAGCCAAGAGCTTCTTGATCAGCCTGATGGTGGTGCAAATGCCCTTAATATTAACAGGTTTGTGGGCCATAGTATTTCTTGTATTTATACTTCATAGCACATTAGTTACTATTATAACTTCTTTCTCTTATGAAACTTGTTGCTTTACCTTGAGCTGGATCCACAAAAGTAGTTGTTCGTGCAACAATGCATGCTTGCATTAACCAGTATCTTATCTAATGTCTTGTTTGACTTCTCTAACTTTCTGTCTTTAGTTCAAGTAGTTTTTACTTTGAACCTTTTTTTTGCAGTTTAAGGTTAATCCTGCATGAAAATGCTACAACTGTACAAAACAAAGCAACGGCGCATTCTCGAACATTAGAGTGTGAACAACTCGATTCTTTCCAAGCTTTTATTGAGAGATTGTTGGAAGACAGTCTTGCAGAGCTTCAGGAAGAAGAGAGTGACGAGGATTCTTTTGTGAGATGGGAACTTGGAGCCTGCTGGATACAACATTTACAAGATCAAAAGAAAACAGAAAAAGAGAAGAAACCATCTAATGAGAAGGGAAAAAATGAAATGAAGGTTGAGGGACTAGGTGGAACCCCTCTTAAATCTCTTAAAAATAAAAAGAAGACATTGGGTGGAAGTACTACAGACCTGCAAAATGAGAACATCAGATCTGCTGCTGATGAAGTGAAGGACGAAGATGAAAAAAATGAGAGTGTGACAGGATCTCAGCTTGATACAGGTGCAAGTGAGAATGAGCTTATGCTAAAAGCCATGTTGTCTGATGCTGCTTTCTCTCGATTAAAAGAGTCTGAGACTGGACTCCATGTAAAGGTAGGGTTTCATATTTGGTTTGCATGTATCAACTTTCCAATTTTTAATCACTCTAATGAGTTTTATTTGTTGTGACAGTCGCTGCATGAACTGATTAAGTTATCCCAAAAATATTATGATGATGTAGCACTGCCGAAGCTGGTAATGATTTATATATACATTTCCTTTCATACAAGTCGGATTAGAAGTAGCATGTATTCTTTGATATTCATCATGGCAAACAGGTTGCGGATTTTGGTTCTTTGGAACTCTCACCAGTTGATGGTCGGACATTGACAGATTTCATGCATACTAGAGGTCTTCGGATGCGATCCCTGGGACAAGTTGTACGTTTTTACAGTTCATTTGACATGTTTCTTATGCATCCTTGGACATTTTCTTTTGTGACGCATCAAAATGTAGGAACATAATTTCAATGCAGAATATCATAATTTAGCATCATATACTCATTAATTATTTTCATTTTAACTTATGGTTATAAGGGAGTTGCAGTCATAAATATTGAGCTCGATTACTTTTAATGAATATGTTTTGTTATGTGACATATTATTCTACATGATGATATTTTATTCAATGGGATGCTAAAAGAACCTTATCTGCCGTAAATGCATATACATTATTTAATGTGTATCAGTCATGAAAGATCACATTCTTTTTTCGATAACAGTTACTCCCTCCGTCCCAAAATTCTTGTCCACTTTGCTTTTTGCACGGTTTCTAAGGAGAGTTGTTAGTTGTGTTTAGAGTGGTGTAAAGTTGTGGGTCCTACAAAAAAGTTGTGTGTAATAATTTACTAAAAAGGAAAGTGGACAAGAATTTTGGGACAACCCAAAATGGAATAGTGGACAAGAATTTTGGGACAGAGGGAGTATTATTCTGCTCATAAATTGACACAATAATTTCAAATACATTATTTCGGGCATGAGGTTTCTTCATTTCAGTTTACTCTTCACTCATCATCACACAACTCAGGTGTATGAGTGTGTTCTATAGATGATAATGACATTTCCTTTGCCTCATTGTGATTTTTTTTTTTTGTGCAAATGATTACTGCTTAATTCTTCTTGTTTTAACAGGTTAAGCTTTCAGAGAAGTTATCGCATGTGCAGTCCCTTTGCATCCATGAGATGATAGTACGTGCTTTTAAGCATATTCTGCAGTCAGTAATATCTGCAGTTGAGAAGCCCGAGAAAATGGCAGCAGCAATTGCAGCAGCACTAAATTTGATGCTTGGAGTTCCTGAAAATGAACAACTAGACCAGCCTTTTGGTGTCAATTCCCTTGTGTGGAAATGGCTTGAAGTGTTCCTCACGAAACGCTATAAGTGGAATATAAAGACTTCAAATTATGAAGATGTCAGAAAATTTGCAATTCTTCGTGGTTTATGTCATAAGGTATATTAAATTTAAGCTTGAGAAGATGGGCTCTACCCTGTGCATTTAGTTTTTGAGTAACCTTTTATGTTCATTAACACATTAATATTGAACATAGACTAGAAAACAAAATATCTACATGGCTATTAGATATCACTATTTATTAGAAGAATATTGGGCCATACTTTAACATAGTGCAATCACATTTTACATACAATGCTTTAAAGGCCTGTTGCTCTGTTCCTAGGTTGGTATAGAGCTTGTTCCGAGGGATTTTGATATGAAATCTGCACGTCCTTTCCGGAAGGAAGATATAGTCAGCCTTGTACCAGTGCATAAGGTGAGCTTGGGGTTCATTATCCACAATAATGAGATGCATTTTGTAATCTTGCTTTCCTATTATAAATGCTCACATAAAATAAACGTGATTGGTTTACTGTAGCAAGCGGCATGCTCATCTGCTGATGGACGACAACTCTTGGAATCTTCTAAAACAGCCTTGGATAAAGGAAAACTTGAAGAAGCTGTCAGCTATGGAACAAAGGTATTTAATATGTTTTGTGGCAATAAATCATTTGGAGTTTTATATGCTAGGTAGATTTCCTAATGAATGTTTTCTAGGTGTTGTATCTAGTAATCTAGAACCTCATAGTGGTTTTTATTCTCCTTTCTTGTTAATTCACTCCAGAAACAAATTCAGATAATACAATAAGTATAAATTAATTCAAATCTGTAACTTTTCATGAATTTTAGGCCCTCACAAAGTTGGTAGCAGTATGTGGTGCTTATCATCGCATGACAGCTGGTGCTTACAGCCTTCTTGCAGTCGTCTTATATCACACTGGAGATTTCAACCAGGTGCTCAATATTTTTTACCATGTCTCGAAATGAGTATTTGTACTTCACATTTACTAGTTTTGCATGTATTCTTAGATGTCTATTGCGGTATTAATGTCTTTTTTATTGTGTTCATTATATACAGGCTACTATATATCAGCAAAAGGCCTTGGATATCAATGAACGAGAGCTAGGTCTCGATCATCCGGATACAATGAAAAGTTATGGGGATCTTGCTGTTTTCTATTACAGATTACAACACACAGAATTGGCTCTCAAGTATGTTCCTTTGCTCACTGTCTGAAATTATTCCACAAATCTGAAAATTCATGCACATGAATTTGCATTATGAAAACTTAACGATTGATACTCGATGATGATAATCCATTGACTTTCCATCATATAGATATGTAAAGCGAGCATTGTATCTTTTACATCTCACTTGTGGCCCATCACATCCAAACACTGCAGCCACATACATAAATGTGGCCATGATGGAGGAAGGACTGGGAAATGTGCACGTTGCTCTAAGATATCTCCATAAAGCACTAAAGTGCAACCAAAAACTTCTTGGCCCAGATCACATTCAGGTTCCGTGCTAATTCACAGATTCTTCTCTTCATTTTTCATATTTTCTTGGAAATGAATAAGATAAGGATGAATTCTTGCACTACTGCACCTTTGTTCGTCTTATTCGACTACAATAACAATATTTCATTAATATCCGTAACCTTGGGCTTGCATGTTTCAGAAAAGATATTCACATTCTTTTATCCCTTTTCAGACAGCTGCAAGTTACCATGCCATTGCAATAGCCCTGTCATTGATGGAAGCATATCCTTTAAGTGTTCAGCATGAACAGACAACATTACAAATACTTAGGGCAAAGCTGGGATCGGACGACCTCCGAACGCAGGTATAGTGTTTTTCTGACTCAAAATGTAAGAGAAACAGATGCCACCTCTTCTATTGCAGGTTGCGTAGATATTTAAGAGGAGCAATTGATAGTACTCATGCACGATTTTCATTTTATTCTGGCTTTAAACTAGAGCTTCTTGATCTCTGTATTATGGTTTCTGGTTATAAAGAGACCTCTGAGAAACTTCCAAGTTCAGAAACTTAATGGAACATGTATGCTGCAGGATGCAGCTGCATGGCTTGAATACTTTGAATCCAAGGCTTTTGAGCAGCAAGAAGCTGCTCGAAATGGGACACGGAAGCCAGATGCTTCTATAGCCAGCAAAGGCCACCTGAGGTAAATCAACTTCTTATATTAAATTTAGTTAGTAATTGAGTGGTCATGTTTTATTGTATAAAATCAAGACAAATTAGCTACCAAGATTAGTTCCTTAACTAATAATAAATAATAATTGTTATTGCCAGTGTATCAGATTTGCTCGACTACATCAATCCAAGTCAGGATGCTAAAGGGAAAGATGGTTTGGGATCAAAGAGAAGAAATTACATTTCAAAGGTTTTTCTTGTTTATCTTGAAATATCTTAAGAGGAGAAAAATTCAATAAAAAATTACATCCTCGTGTCTTCATCAGAATATGTTTTTCATGCTTGCAGATTTCTATGCAATTATCTAATTCTCCTTCTCTTTTATGATTAAATTTTAGACCAAGGGGAAACTCCCTCAAGACAATCTAGCCACATCCGATACTGAAGTGCTCCCAAAAGTCATAACGGAAGAGGCAAAGGAAGATAAACACGTTCCTGACTCTGACGCTGAGTTAGCTGTGAACCACGTGTCATCCCCTCAGCCAGTTCAGCCTGAGGACAATGTTGAAGCTTCTCCTGATGAGAAGCCTGTCCAACCTGGACAACCATTGGCTGAGGAACCTCTGACTAGCACTCCTAATTCCAGTGATGTATCACTTGAAACACACACTGAGGTTGAAGATGGATGGCAGCCAGTTCAAAAACCAAGATCAGCCGGCTTGTCTGGAAAACGACTAAGGCAGAGGCGCCAGCATGGACCTAAGATATTTAATCATCAGAAGAAAGAATTTGTTGCTGAACTGGATCATGCTGCAGTGAAGAATAACCACCCGGGGGAAAGTTCTATGTTGTAAAGAAACGAGCGATGTCTGCTGGAAGTGTTGCAGAATATTATGTAGCAAAGACTTCGTCGTCAGCGACCAAATATGGGCGTAAAGTAGTGAAAACAGTAGCATATAGAGTGAAGTCCGTGCAGTCGTCCACCACGGATGCTGCAAGGGGGGACTCCAGAAATGAAGATGAGGCATCGTCCTCTCCATCAGAGACACGTCCAGTTTCTGCAGAAAAAGAGATCGGAACTGTTCTGAAGAGAAGTTCAATAGTAAGTCTGGGTAAATCTCCTTCGTATAAGGAAGTAGCACTGGCACCACCTGGTACCATATCTATGTTGCAGGTGAGACATCCCGAGGATGATGCCCATCATAACAGAGAACTTGAAGAACCTCAAGAACAGCAAAAAGAAGCCGGGGAGAAATCTGTGTCTACTTCGGTAAATGCACAAAACGGCCAGGAAGAGAACATCCAGGATCTAGTCTTGGGTTCTGCAGCTCAGTTAAAGAATGAAAGTGAAGCTCTTGAGCAGAAAGATTCAGATAATGCAAATGAAAACTTGGTGGCTGTATCTGAGAGTCTGGCACAAGTGCAGTCCAGCCAGAAGGAGTCGAGTCAAACTGAAGAGCTAGGTGCACATACAGATACTGTGTCAAGTTATGTGCATTCTTCGGAAGCTGGCACTTCTAGTGAAGAGCCTCTGGTCTCTAGACCTAATGAAGACTCAAAAGAAACTTTGGAAGGGGCAGAAGAACAGACGTTAAAACTTCCAGTGGGTCCGAGTGACTCTAAAGAAGTTTCCTACAAGAAGTTGTCTGCTTTAGCAGCTCCGTACAATCCATCAGTTGTTAGTCCACGTGTTGCACCTCTGCCTATGAATATTTCTCTCCCTTCCGGTCCGGGTGCTGTTCAGCCAGTTGGTCCTTGGCCAATGAATATGGGACCTCATCCAGGACATGCTACTATGTTACCTAGTCCAATCTCCTCTCCTCACCACCTGTATCCGTCACCACCAGCAACAGCAAACATGATCCACCCCTTACCTTTTATGTACCCTCCTTACACACAGCCCCAGTCAATACCACCTACCACCTTCCAAGTAACTAGCCCATTTCATCACAATCAGTTCGCCTGGCACAGTGTACGTGCTAACATGCCAGAATATATCCCTGTTACAGTTTGGCCTGGCTGCCAGCCCGTAGAATTCCCTTCCCCGACAGTGGTTGAACCCAACCCTGAACCTGTTTCTGAGGCAAAAGAGCACTCTATTATCTCAGAGAACCTAAATTTGGCATCCACCTTACCTTTGGATCTGGACACTGGGAATGAGTCTAAGAAAGAAATGGATCTTCCGGCATCAGAGTCAGTGGAGAACTTACACGAGACAAATGTGGTTCAATCAGTTAATGGGAGGGAAATCAATGAATCCAAGTTCTGTGGTGTACCGTTCACCGTTAATCTTTTACACAACAGTAATGGTACTAACGAAGAATCTCAGACGTGCAGCGATTATAATGTTCAGAGACAGCAGCCGAATGCTGGCAATGAGAAAACATTCAATATTTTAGTTAGAGGAAGAAGGAACAAGAAGCAGATCTTGAGAATGCCAGTAAGTTTGCTCAAACGACCATATAGTTCACAACCGTTCAAAGTTGTATATAGTAGAGTTGTAAGGGAAACAGAGCTTCCTAGATCTCCGAGCATTGACACCAAAGAAACCAGCTCAGCTACTGCTACATGAGGAGATTTGTCATATTCATAGAGAAACATAGCTGAGAAGAGATTACAAAAAATACAGAAATGATATAAAAGATCAGCTTTTGTTGTGGATGTTCATTACAGGTCTGAGTATGCTAATCAATTGATGGAGGTTAGTCTACTTAGTACACCCTTATGTTCTAATTTCTCTGCAACTGAGACACGTCTTGATATTTTTCGCCTGATGGCAGATTGCTTTATCGTTGGTTTAATCAATCTGCTTGAGTTCATAAAGATTAATCCCATATCAGTATTTTCTTTAAGTTGTTTTTCTGCTTAAATAGCCACAAGTGCCATTGTTCAATACAAATTAGCAATGTTCGATAAATTAATTCAAGGACTCCGAGTCGTTGATTCGTGCTGATCGTTTTGATCATTTTGATGTGCAGGTTCTCTTTGGGAAATTGTTGCTGTTCTGTGGAGATGTCTGGATCCTGGTATCACCTTCTTCCACCATTCAGTAGAGGAGTTCGGTGTTTTTGGTGCATTCTTTCCTTTATTTTGAGATAAATTTTGACAGTAATAGATGTTTGAATTCCTCCTGATTATTCTTTCACAGAGAGTGAGTCTAATATCAATAATTTGGATTTAGCTTTTGGGAAATGCCCATTTTGGATATTATGATTACCAGTGACAATTCTTTTCATTTCAATAAGGATACTTCTTATCTATCTCTTATTTATACATTTTGCACTTGAGTATGTTTAGAAATTTTTATTTTTAAAACCCTTTATGAGAGCCACTTGATGATGTATATTGACTGATCACAATCAAGAATTCATAAAACTGTTGGGAAATTATGGTAAGAGAAAATGATAACAAATAGTGAGGTTTATGAAAATTCAAAGCTTTTTAGTGGTGGGGCATTATCACAACTGCAGAAAACTTCTCTTTTATTATAACCAACTTCTGTTTTGAAATGGAATCCTGCTGTCGCCTACTACCACCAAAAATGGGATTTTCTCGGGAACAAAACCCTTAAATTTAATGATGAGGATCTCGTAGTTGTTATTGAAGTGCATGCAGTATAGTCCACAAACAAATTATGAATTCGTGACTTTCGACTGCAAGCTAAGTACTTCAACTAAATGTGATCCCAAATGGCTCAATGCTCGATTCTTCCAAAAAATAACTGTATATATACATACACCTTTAGATTGGGTTTTTTTGGCACATACTCCCTCTATCCTATTATTGTTGGCTCACTTTTCTTTTCGAACTGTTCTATTTTTGTTGGCCTATTTCCGAAAATGGAAATAATTTTCAAAGAGAGTAAATGAACCCATTACTTTAACACACATCCACCGGCTTTCTTAATCTCCGTGTCAAAGACATTTAAGTACAATGAGACGGAGGGAACACGTCCATATAAAAAATTGAAATCTTTAAACCAACAATGGGGATGTAGCTCATATGGTAGAGCGCTCGCTTCGCATGCGAGAGGCACGGGGTTCGATTCCCCGCATCTCCAATAATTTTTGCTATTTCCAGACCAGTCCCCATCCACGTTCCCAATTTCCAGGCCAGTATGATTATTAAATGTTTATTTTCTAGAATTTTATTTGGTGAATTTGGGCGATCGAAGTCTTAGGTTTATATTTTCCCTCTCTCTTTCAAATTTCTTAATCATAGTCTTAGATTTATTTTTTCCCTCTCTCTTTCAAATTTCTTAATCATATTGCAGCTTTCAATCGTAATTTTGCTAATAACGGAAAAAGAACAAACTTGAATCAACTTCTTCGCTCATTTTTAAGGCAGCAAATCCACTGCTCGCCAAGTGTTCGTCGAAATGCCACTATGAATAATACCTACTTTTATTGTTAACTTTACCTCTTACAATCTGATTATCCGACAATGCGAGGTCAGCAATCGATGTTCCTCCGCCTCGCTGCGACAAAACTCAAGCTTTTGCCGAGAAGGAGATTCTTCAGCAGCGATGGCAACCATGATTTCACCCAAGCTATCTCCGAGTTCAATCAGGTTTGTAATTTGTATACTCTTCTACTATATTCCTTGTTTTGATGCTTTCTTCTATGATAAGAATCGCCGATCATGTTTCCGTGGTTGTTACATTTGATATCTGAAAATCTATGCAATTATTTTTATGAAATTAGTCATAGGAGAACTAAAATGATCACTTGGAAGCTGTAAGATTTGTTCATCTGATCAAACATATGTTATTAAGTTTGTTGCTTAAGACTTATTTAGAACTCTACGGCTTTTTGAACACACCAAAGAGAATTCTATGGCTTTATAAACATTGTTATTTGTTGCTTATTTGTTCAATTTGAGATATTTGTGAGTTTATGGTTTAATTCGTGATGTTTTGAACTTTTGTTAAGTACTAAATTGTACTCTATCCGTCCCAATAAACATGATTGTTTAATTTCGGCACGGAGATTAAGAAAGTTGATTGTGGTGTGTAAATTATCGTAAAGTTAGTGGACCCACTAGATTATATAAGAGTGTTATTTTATGTTGGGAAGCAAACAAGCCAACTTTAATGGTACAACTCAAAATGAGAAGCAAGTCATGTTTATTGAGACGGAGAGAGTATTATATTTATAAAAAACTAAAAAAATGTATC
Source organism: Lavandula angustifolia (assembly GCA_028984105.1). Taxonomy (NCBI): domain Eukaryota; kingdom Viridiplantae; phylum Streptophyta; class Magnoliopsida; order Lamiales; family Lamiaceae; genus Lavandula; species Lavandula angustifolia. The sequence goes on along the minus strand of CM054804.1, from coordinate 6,110,774 downwards.
TCAAAAGTATCCATATCTTGACTTTTTTTAAAATGCCGTTTTGCCACATCCGTATTGTACTGTATCCGTTTCTGTGCTTCCTAGCATATAATGACCTATTCGAGTCTAGTAATTGGAATGAGAAGGTAGTTTGTTAAGCTTAAGCCAATGTTCATCTTGTTATGCTGTTCCTAGGAAATGGAATCCGTATTCGGTGAACGTCCGCCGTCGTCTTTTACTGGTTCAATAGACAGTCCCACACTGGATCACGAGCCACATCTTGCAACCAACAACGCCCAACCGAAAGAGCCTCCTCCTAGACTAACTCACGTCGACACCAAAGGCGAAGCCCAAATGGTTGACATCTCCTCCAAGGAGATCACCAAGAGAGTTGCAGTTGCTAGCTGCAGAGTCGTCTTAGGCCAGAAGGTTTTTAATTTGGTCTCAGCCAACCAGATGGAGAAGGGAGACGTTCTCGGAGTGGCCAAGATTGCCGGTGTTTGCGGTGCGAAGCAGACGAGCAGTCTTATTCCGTTATGCCACAATATCAACTTGTCCCACGTTGAAGTTGATCTAGCGTTGGATCCCCGTGATTTTAGCGTGGAGATACAAGGCCGGGCCGTTTCGACAGGGAGGACTGGGGTTGAGATGGAGGCTTTGACTGCAGTTAGTGTTGCTGGGCTTACTGTTTATGACATGTGCAAGGCGGCTTCCAAGGAGATTGTGATTACTGACGTTAGGCTTGAAGAGAAAAGTGGAGGGAAAAGTGGGGATTGGTCAAGGAAGGGATGAATCTTGAATGAGAGTTTGAAGTTTGAACTCCTCTGTTTGTTATTAGTATTTGTGTGGCTGAATTCTTGAATGCTTTTTGAATTATACTTGTTTTAAGACATGAATGGAATGTTTGCTTGCAGTGTCTGGATTTTGTACTGCTCCCTCTGTACCACAATAAATGACACATTTTCTTTATAGGAATGTTCGAACTAATTGATTTTTTCCTATTGAAGAGGTGACGTAGTTCTTGGTTAGTCTAATACGGTTTCCTTTTCTTATTTTCTTGAGCATGTGATTTGTCAGTGATAGTTCGAACTAGTGTTTTGAAAACCCGTCCAGACATTGATCTTGAAAACTGGATTTTAATGGTTCAAACGGCTGAAAAGTTGAGTTGATCCCGTCATTTTATTGTAGCACACTTCAAACTTATATAAATGTACTCCCTCCGTCCTGCTATTACTGTCCCATTTGATTTCAGTATGAAGATTAATAAATTTTATTTAAGTGTGTAATTTATAAGTTTTAATTATATTAAGAAATGAACACAATTGTCAAGGAGTGGTTGGTGGAAGAAATGAGAAATTCATCCAAATTTTTGCGCATAGTTGAGGCAATCGATTTTTTTTCTATTTTCTTTTTCCATATTGTATTTTAAGAAATAATCTAAAGTTTTCAAAAAGTTAAAAATCATAAATTTATGAGTTCGGAGTGGAACGAAAATCATGTGAGATATAGATTTTTAGAAAGAGAGAGTATGATAATGTTGGGAAAAGTAATAAGTATTAGGGGGCCACTTTACTTTTTGTTTAAGAATATTTTTTGCTATTTTAAAAAAGTGAACAATAACAATGGAACAATCCAATTAAAAAAGTAAAATATCAATAGCGAAACCGAAGAAATATTTATTTTAGGTAGAATTATAGAAAGACGGCGGACTTAGGGGGTGTTTGGGATAGCTTATGTGAATCAGCTTATAGCTGAAAGCTGTCTCGGGAAATGAATATGGCGTTTGGGAAATCCAGCTTATAGAGCTGCTGAAAGCTATTTTGGTCCAAGATAGAGAATTTTCGTAAGCTGGTATTGGCCAGCTGAAGGTGATAGCTTATAGCTTTTATAATTTTTAACTTTTTTAATTAATACATTCTATTATAATTTTATAACTTTTTTTTTAATTAATGATATTTATATGTATAATTTTTAGTTGTCATTTAACAAAGAATAAGTAAATATTTGTTTTATTAATATATTTATAATCTTTTTTATTCTTGATTTTAATTAATAATATTAATTATACTTAATTTTTTTAATTTTTATTTTAATATTTTTTTATTAAAATACTATTTTATATGAGTGGAAATAAATCTTAAATTTTATTTGTGTAAAAATTATAAATTTGTTTAATAAATGAGAAATAAATAATATTTTCATTTTATAAGATATTAATTTTTGACTTTCAGTACTTTTTGCAAACACTTACAAATTATCAAAATCAACAGCTTTCAGCTACTTTCAGCAGCTTCCAACAACTTTCAGCACTTATTGATAAACTTCAGCTATCCCAAACATCCCCTTAGTCTAGGGGATAAGACTTGAGGATTTCCCGTCGGGTCACACCTGGTCTTAACTAAAAACCAGACATTTTATGAAACGGGCCTGAATTTTCCATCAAGTCCCAGTTGGAGCGATCGAACTGATCAGGCCGGGTCGGGTCTGAAAGCACAAATAGAGAGTTTTGGTTTATTTATTTATTTTTGTAGCAAGACCATAGTGTATATGGTTTGAGGAAACACAAGAGCTTATGATAAAGCAAAATAATAAATTGAAAAGGTGAAAATGGGTGGGGGACACTGCTGCATTTTCTTGCTAATAACCATAACTCCATAAAATGCTTTACAGTAAAACTCAACTACTTCCTTTTTTTCGGACCACGGGAAGATGCGGTTTCTGTCGGCTATGCCTTCTATTGAACTTCTAAAATTTTAATTAAATAATCTTATAGTCCGGCTAATATTATCTTAATTTTCTTTTTGATTATACTGTTATTCTTATATTCATTCAAAATAATTAACCTCACCAACACAATTAATCTCACACTTTCATATACTTTTAACACTCTTCCACTCAGTCTCTTAAACTCCCTCTCTAAATAGTACTCCCTCCGTCCCGCTATTACTGTTCTATTTTTTAATTTGGTGTCCCGCTATTACTGTCATCTTTCCTAAAATAACAAAAAAATACTTTTAAACAAAAAATAAAGTGGGCTTCTATTACTTAATATTCATCCATACATTATCATACTATCTATCTCAAAAAACTATCTCACATAACTTTCATTCTACTCCGTACTCATAAATTTATGATTTTTAACTTTTTGAAAACTTAAGATTATTTCTTAAAATATAATATAATAAAAAATAGAAAAAAAACTTGAACCCGGCAAAATTTTGGAAAAATTCTCATTTCTTCCGTCAACCACTCCTCGAAAATTATATTAATTTCTTAATATAATTAAAAATCATAAAATACACATTTAAAAAAGTTTAATATCCGTGCCGAAATCTAAGAGGACTGTAATAGCGGGATAAAGAGAGTATTGAGACAAAAATAGTGGCATTGAGGAGTTCAATTACATTTCTTTTTCTTCTTTCTATTAATCCAAAATTCCACCATTTTTAATTATTTTTTTCAAAAGTGTGCTACGGTAAAATCTTAGGCAGTATATGTATTATAGAATTAGAATATAAATGTTACATCAATTTCAAACATAAATAGCACAGATAAATATTTGCAAACAAAATCAAGTACACTTTCTCTCACACACAGTTACGCTTTCTCTCTCACACACTCGAGAAAATCACCACACTACTTATATCACCCCTCTCTCTTAATTCAGTCCCACTGCGAAATGGACGGAAAACGAAACGCCGTTTTCCTCTTCATCTTCATTTCCCTCTCATCTTTTCTACCATCTTCTCTCTCTTTCTCCGGTCATCCGTACCAGTCCTTCTTCCTCACCTCTCTCCCCCAACCTCAGTCGGTCGTACAATCCGAGCAACTCCAGACGCTGCCGGTTTCGGAATCCGGCTTCTCCGTCGATTTGCACCATGTCGATAATCTCTCTCCTGCCGCGAACTCAACGCCGGAGTCTGTATTCCGCCTCCGTCTCCGCCGTGATGCGGTTAGGGTTCAATCGCTATCTGAACTTGCGGCCGTTAGGACTAACGTCTCCGCTCGGAACAGAGGCGCGCGTGCATTCAGCAGCTCGGTAACTTCGGGACTCGCGCAGGGGAGCGGCGAGTACTTCACGCGCCTCGGCGTCGGCACGCCGACGAGGTACGTGTACATGGTGCTGGACACCGGAAGCGACGTCGTTTGGATTCAGTGCTCGCCGTGCCGGAAATGCTACCGGCAGACGGATCCGGTCTTCGATCCGAGGAAATCGACGTCGTTCACCGGAGTCTCTTGCGCGTCGCCGCTCTGCCGCCGCCTCGATTCCCCCGGCTGCACCAACCGGGGGAGTAAATGCCTCTACCAAGTGTCGTACGGCGACGGCTCCTTCACCGTCGGAGAATTCTCGGTCGAAACGCTGACGTTTCGGAAATCGAGAGTGAAGAAAATTGCCCTAGGGTGCGGCCACGATAATGAGGGTTTATTCGTCGGTGCCGCCGGCTTGTTGGGCCTCGGCCGTGGGAAGTTGTCGTTTCCTACTCAAGCCGGACGTCGTTTCGGTAATAAATTCTCTTACTGTTTGGTCGACCGAACGGCGTCATCCAAGCCGTCCTCCCTCCTCTTCGGCGAGTCGGCGGTTTCGCGAACCGCCGTCTTCACTCCGTTAGTAACAAATCCGAAGCTCGACACTTTCTACTACGTCGGCCTGAACGGAATTTCCGTCGGCGGCAGCCGCGTCCGCGGCATCACGGCGTCGCTTTTCAAAATCGACGCGAACGGTAACGGCGGCGTTATCGTTGACTCGGGCACCTCGGTGACTCGACTCACCCAACCCGCTTACGTGGCGCTGCGGAACGCGTTCCGGGCCGGGGCTTCGAACTTGAAGCGGGCGCCGGATTTCTCGCTCTTCGACACGTGCTTCGATCTGTCCGGGAAGACGGAGGTGAAGGTCCCCACGGTGGTGCTTCATTTCGCCGGATCTGACGTGTCATTGCCGGCGGCGAACTACTTGATTCCCGTGGATAGCGACGGCACGTTCTGCTTTGCTTTCGCGGGTACGATAAGCGGGTTGTCGATACTCGGTAACATCCAGCAGCAGGGTTTCCGGGTCGTGTTCGATTTGGCGGGTAAACGGGTCGGGTTCTCCCCGAGAGGTTGTGCCTAGGTTGATTCCCCCCTTTTTTTTTAATCTTCTGAGACGGAAATTAATCCCTACTAATTTCAATTTTTATTTTCAGTCGACATAATTTATTTATTTACCCTTTTTATCATTTTTTACTGTTAAAATTTGCGACTTCTATTGAGTTGCACTCCGAATTTAGTAAATTATTCGAATTAGAATTAGAAGAATATTACTAAAACATTAAACTCGTGACTGTTTCTCTCTATCAACAAATAAAGACAAGATTTGTCACATCGAAATGACGTAGCTATTTAATCCGGAGTTTTTGAGGTATGGTTGTTAGGATTATTGAATTTTTTTTTTCTTTTTGTAATTAAAGAAATAATTTAAAATTTTTAAAAAATTAAAAATTTTAAATTTTTAAGTTCGAAACAGAATGAAATTGTGTGAGAGATAGATTCTTAGAGAAAGGAAATATTAGAATTTGGAGTGAGTAGTGAGTAGGGAGTGTCTCATTTCATTTAAGATTAGAAGTTAATTTTTCCATTTTCGGGAATAGGATTTTAATAGTGCGATAGTCCAATTAGAAAAGTAAAACAGTAATAACGAGACGTAGTAAATACTTGTTTTGTTGTCGAAAAATTATAAATCCGAATTTTACCCACGGTATAAGCATGACTAGTTTAAATGTATCTATGTAGTATGTGGGACTAGCAGTCTCTAAATATCTTGATTTTTAACGTCATGTACGAAAAGACAAAATCTAAAAAATTAGCTACGTTTGACTTGCCATAATTGTAATAATGTCAATTCGGAGATGGGTTGGACAGTCGTTGGTTGGGATAATTAATTACACTCTAGTAGGTTGATAGAGTTTGAAGTGGTCTGTTATTGAAATCTGGACTAAATCTGGACTAGGTATGTATTCGTATATGGCTCCGTGCATGTCGGTACGACATGGAAGTGGTAACGTAATTTCTAAGTTAGATTATAGAAAGTGTCTCGTTTGAGCATGAAAATTAAAAAAATTGCATTGTATGATTTGAATTGTTAATTTTAGTTCATATATTATTTGTATTTTTTAAAAATAAGATATTTTTTATGGGATAATTCAAAAATGAAAACAAGACATTTTCTATAAAATGAAGAGAATATAATTGAAACTTGAAAGCTGATGTACAGTTTTCTATGTCAGACTAAAATGTTGACTAGTTTCAAAGGATCTTCACTAATTGAAGAAAATAGTACTGACTTGGTTACGGTATTAGTGTATCAAAGTTTCTCGATATAAAAATTGTGTTTTGTATGTGAAATAGTTTAGAAGTAGAATATTATACTCTTTTCGTTTCGCTATTAATCGAATTGTATCGATATTATAATTTTGTTTCCAAAAATAGAAAAAATTACTCTTTTCGTTTCATTGTAAGCATTCTTTTTTCTTTTCGGCATTGAAGTCACACCTCCTTGCATTTTTTAAGAAGTGGACACTTTTAGAGGGGCAATTAATTCGGGAAAGGAGGACGATTATAATGAGACTCTTTACTCACTATCTACTTCATATTATTATATTCTTTCTCCTATGATTTTGTTCTCTTCAATAATTTATGATTCTTAACTTTTTAATTTTTTTGATTATTCTTTTAATTATAAAATGAAAAAAGACAGAAAAATAAATAAAAATTAATTATCTCAACCATGTCTTAATAAAATTTCAATGATTTTTTTTTTCAATCAATCATTAATATTTTTAAAATTTATAAAATAAATACTTAAATAAAACATCTTAATATTAGTTTTAAAAAAAAACAGGATAGTAACGGTGAATGAGATAGTAATAATACTGAACTAGGGAGAACTAAATATGAATTATTTTTGAATGTGAGTGACTGACTATTCAAAAGAATTACGATATTTTATACTAGATGTAATTTAGTATTAGCATTATTGGTAAGTCGAAGAGAAATGTGGCACAACCACTCGCACGATTAACAAAATTAGGGGCGGAAATTCCGGTGAGTCGGGATGGAGTACGGATCATATCTCTTTATTAATTTGCACACCTCAATCATCATAACCTTTCCGGTGCTTTACTTTGCTTTTCCTATTTTTTTTATTTTTATTATAATATTTGAATCTCTTTGTCGATTTACACTTATTTTTTAATAATACTTAAAAGTTAAATTCTTTTAATAAAAAACAAAATCGCACGTCACAGTATTCTTTTTTATTTTTCATCAAAAAAATGATATTTTGTTATAAACTAAATAGAATGAGAGAATAATAGAGAGAAAGAGAAAATAGATGTGTATTATTATGATGGTGGAGACCTCTATTTATAGAATACAAGATGGGCTCGTGGGCTTTTAGGGTTTACATGGTCATCACAATATATGGTAAGTATATATATAAAATATATTTACAACACTCCCCCTTGATTGACCATCCCTAAAAGAAATTGCTGCCTCGTTAAAACCTTGCCAGAAAAACTCATTGGGATAAAAACGGGTCGAAGGAAAAAGAGTACAGCTGCTCCACCTCAATATAGTCATTCTTGATCCTTGAGTCGGCGCATATCGATCTTGTGTATTAACTTCTTGAATGTTGACGTTGGTAATGCCTTTGTAAAAGTATCCGCTAGGTTCTCACTTGAGCGAATTTGCTGGATGTTGATGCCGCCACTCCTTTGGAGATCATGTGTTGCATTGGCTCTTTTATGAATCAATCTCAATGACTTATTTACTCGTGTGTTGCATTGGATGCCTCGTTAAAAACCTTGACTAAGAAAACCCTTTGGAAAAAAAACTTAGGAAGGAAAAAAGAGTACAACCATTTGACCTTCAGGGTCATTTGACCTTTAGGAGTCAGTCTAATCTTTAAGATTATTTACAATTTGTTACTCCCCCTCAAGATAACAATCTTCAAGGTTATCTTTAAGGTCTACACTAATATGTGCAACACAAATTTAATTATCAATATAGATAATAACATGAAATATGTCAATATATCATTACTCTCATAAATAGACCAATATCATATTTGTCTCGAAAATAACAAAGGATGGTCAATACCATTTCAAATTCTCCAATTGCACATAATTAAGGAACTTCTGGTCCTCATCTTTGTTATCTTCTATAGGTCTAAATGAGTCTCTATCCACTTTAAGGGATTGAATCAACCATTAGATAGGCATGTGGATGCAATACAATAAATCTCTTTAAAGACCTTTCAGGTAGGTCTACTAGCGTAACTCCATCAGGAAGATGCTCGATCTACAGGTCGAGACAATTATTAGTTCAACCCAAGTATTTTGCTTTGAACTCCGTCTTTAGGCATGAGTTGATTTCATCAAGTACTTTTGTACATAATAATTCACATATCCTCTTCAACAGGAATTTGGAGTGATGTGTTATAATTTTGTATTCCGCGGACTTCTTATCTCTTAGCACCAATAAATCTCTCACGCTTCTAGCGCTAATGAGAATCAATTGATTTATATTTTCTATGAGGAACTTTAGTTCGTTCATGGTGCATATACAACAAGTATATGAGATTTTAATCACTCCTTTTGCACTAAATAATTTGATGAACTTCTGGTTCATAGTGCGTGAATCTAAATAATTAATCCAACGAGATATTTGCGGCATTCAATTTTTATATTTCATATCTCCCCCTAATGCCGACAAGGATGTGAGTTGGATATTAAAATCAACATATCAATGAATAAAATAATCCATAATGATTTGCTCTATGCAAGTCATTAGGACAGAGTATACATATAAGTATTATGCTCTTCAGGAGTTTTAATCAAACTCAAGTCATCATTTATGTACCCTTCTGTCAAGGAATTCTCGTCGTTATGATTATATCATATACGGCCGTATCTTATTTCACCCTTATAATGACTTTTGCGGTTTAATTGAAAATATCTTTTTGACTTACAAGCTTTGAGCAAGTTAAATCCTTCAGGGATCTTTATATATATGTCACTATCTAGTGAATCACATTGATAGTATTGACTACATCCATAAGGCGCATAGCAAGCCTTTTGTGACATAAGTTGATTAATCAAATATAATGGCGTCTATTATAGGAGAGTACATAATTAATTCCCGGTCTATGAGAGAAAAATTGTGTTACGAGTATTGCCCTATATCTCGTAATTTTTTATTTCTCTATGTAACAAAGACACATTTATATCCTTCGGGGATATACTTTCCGGGTTTTGGAACTACAGGTCCAAATATTTCCGGCTTTCTAGGGAATATTAATTCACCTTATATGACTTCGTTCCTTTTTGGCCAATTATTTCAATCTTGACAATCTCTTATAGATCGTCGTTGAGGATCCTCTTTTATCATTTCAAGAGTCATATTAAAAGGCGAAAATAATGTCGTGCGTCCACGACGATATTTGATCTCTCCAATATTTTGAGATCTCGGTATTTTTAGACGCTTGTAGTTCTTCGGAACTTCATTTGATTGATTAATCATTTTCGTCATTGTTTGGTTCATATGTTGTGCCCCTTTTCTTAGACACAAAGTTTCTTTTAGAACCAATTGGTCGACCATATTTTTGACGAACTTTTAATGCATTTGCTGTTATTTGTACTTGTCCTTCAAGGACATTTATTTTGGCGGGGGTGTTTGCAGCAAATGTATAACATTGTCACTTATTATATACATAAGAAAACATCAAGAAGTTGATTTGCAATCTTTTGCAAATGAATCTTTCGACTTCATGTTCACATTGATTACTTCTGGAATCCAAATGTGACTAGTTTTTCCGTGTGCTTCTTTTTCTTTGGATGTAGATTTCACATTGATTACTTCAGGAATCCCAATGTGACATATGTTCCAACTAATGTTGGAAATGTTATTTCATCATAATAACTATCTTAATGTGAGACGCGTTTGTATACGTACAAAACTCATTTTGAGGATGGACATGAGCAACTAAATATTTAATCTCAATCCCAAAGTCATATAATATTAAGTCCTCTTCAAGAGGAACTTAGAGTTTAATAAACTCACTAGCTTTATCAAGGCAAATCTTCTTGATGGAATTGAGCTCTTTATTTTTGAAAATGTAGTTTTACCAAGTGCTAAATTTCTTATAGAAATCGAGCATTCATGGAAATTAAGAGATTCTTCAGGATCTCTCTGCAGCGCCCATATGAATTTTCAATTATGCTGCGCATCATAGTTGCTTGCAGATGTCCAAACTTATCATGTCAAAGCATAGAACTCTTTTGAACTTCCGGTTCATGACATGTTTTGTCTCACTTATTTCTATGAATGTGTAATACATTCAAGGTGGTAGTTTTGTTAGCTTTTGGCTAAATACAAAAGAATCACTACCTTTATATATTATTTTTCCAGTATGGTATCCATTGCAGCGGATATCCTTAAAACTTAGTAAGTTTCTTCTAGACTTGCTAAAGTAAGGGCAAACTTAGTAGTTGATTTCGTATCATTTGATAGAATGATACAAGCTCTTCTGGAGCCTTCAATAATTTCGATGCATTAGATATGAAAATCTTGCAATTTAGGATGCATATACTCGTATCGAGTTTTAGGGAGGACAATCAATTATATCTTTAAGCAATCCTATTGGGATGCTTCATTTCTATTGTCTCTCTCATGCCCTCTTATTGGCAGATGAACATCGATATCAAGAGTGCATTAATGTCAATAAGACATAAATAATGTTTTTCATTCAAGAATAACATATATCATCGAAAATGTGAGTTGCTTTTTAAGAGTATTTAATATTCTTCTGGAATATAAATTATGCTACTTCAGGAGCAAAAGTTAAATAGTATATAAAAATACTATATTTGAGGTATTTCCACAAACATGTGATGGTAATGTTACTATCACAATATGGTCATTTTTCAGTAATATAATTGTGCTACTTCCATAGCAACAATTTAGTTTCATGATAAGCGAAATCAATGAATTGCAAATTTTGAGATCTACCGGATCTCACATGTATTCTTGAAAAGAAATTAAGCAACAATAGGATATTGGAAATGCAATTGTCATTCAAAGAGGAGCTCTTGCTACCACTCCAAATAATTAGGTTATATTTTAAATTACAACATACCTTTAGATATATATACATTGTTCTTTAGGAACATGTAATATTCATCAAGAATATTAATTGTGCTACTTCAGGAGCAACAATTAAGGTATGGTTATTGTGATATATGATTTCAAAATGAAAAGTTTTAGTTGTTCCAAGAACATGTAGAGTTAATTGTGCTACTTCAAGAGCAACAATTAGAGTTATGAACATATAACATTTGTCAAAATTAAAAGCCTGAATTGTTCTTCAAGAACATGTAGCATTCTTCAGGAATACAAATTGTGCTACTTCATGAGCACTAATATTAAACCACTTCAGGCGAAAGACTAATATTTTTCAGAAACTCAATTGCTCTTTAGGAACATATAATGTTCTTTGGGATATAAATTGTGCTACTTCGGGAGCAACAACAATAACAATTCAAGAATCAAGATTCGTCCATCAATAAGACATATTATATGAATTGTTCATCAAAAGTACATAATATTCTTCAGGAATATTAATTGTGTCTTCGCTTCGGGAGCACCAAATTAAGATTGTATGTATATATAGATATAAATATTATACGGTATGTAACAAAAAAATTGAGGTATACGAGTAAATACATAGATAATATTAATATTCTTCAGGAATATTAACTTATGCTACTTATGGAGCAACAATTGAGTTATTTCAATAAATTTGAATATCTCTTTAAGAGCATATGATATTCTTCAGGAATATGGATTGTGCTACTTCAGGAGCAACAATTTAGATTCAACATTAAATAAATAAATAACAAACAAATAAATAAATAAAAGCGTAAAATAAATGCTCTTCAAGAGCATGTAATATTCTTCAGGAATATTGATTGTGCTACTTACGGAAAGAATTTAAGTTAAAAATATGGTTTTGAATTGCTTTTCAAGAGCATGTAATATTCTTCGGGAATATTAAATTGTGCTACTTACGGAGCAACAATTAAATTATTTCAATAAATAAGATTGAATTTCTCTTTAAGAGCATGTGATATTCTTCAGGAATATCAATTGTGCGTCTTACGGAGCAACAATTAAATTATTTCAATAAGTAAGATTGAATTGCTCATCGAAAACATATAATATTATTTAGGAATAGTAATTGTGTGATACTTGGGGAACACTATAATATTAAATCAAAAACGTTTCCCGTAATCATGACATATAGATTCATTAAAAAACAACAAAAGTTTAATCTCATGAATCCACCAACAAGCTTTCGTAGTAAATGTATAATATGTCATTATAAATTGATTCACGTTATACACTATGAAATAGGCCAAACTCATAATTTTTCTTTAAAGAACATGAACATAGCAAATAAAAATTGTCAACTCACTTAGCAAGAAAAGTTGGTTATAAAATTAAATAGAACGTGAACATGACAAATAAAAATATTGGTTTTCCAATAACACTCGTGCCAACTATCACAATATAATATCATATGTCTGATTCATCAATATAAAACTCTAAACAAGCAATGTTTTTATCGAGGAAATCTAATTGAAAAACAAAGCACTAACCGTAACCAATTACATATGCAGATGGCGTGAATGAACAAATTGAGAAAAAAAAAAAAACTTACTAGACAATCACTTTTCCGCCGAACGAAGGAGACCTCTATTTATAGAATACAAGATGGGCTCGTGGGCTTTTAGGGTTTACATGGTCATCACAATATATGGTAAGTATATATATAAAATATATTTACAACATATTTTGTGATGTATATGGTTTTGACTTTTGGCTGATTCATTTCTAACCATATATTTTTTTTAAATATACACTTTTAATTAGACAACTCAATTAATAAACAAAAGTGCTAATAATGAGACGATGGGAATATCTAATTTAATAGAGTAATGGCCGTCAATAGCCAATTGGATGATAATTTCTTACAAAACAATAAAGAGTTGTTTGTCAATTACTCCCTCCGTCCCTAATATATATGTCTACTTTCCTTTTTCGTTTGTCCCAAATTTATATGCCTATTAACAATTTTTTATGTCTAACTAAATCTTTTACTAACTTTAATATATCTAATTAATGTGAGAATTTAGAAAAGACTACTTTATCCAACTTTTCTAATAACAAACACAATTATGTCTTTAACTTTTTAGTAATTTACTTTAATTTACTCAAATTCCAATACCAATATTTATCTAACTTTTATATCATTAAATATTTTCTTAATATGTGTGTAAAATCAAATAGGCATATAAAATAGGGACGGAGGGAGTATTATTTACAGTAAGTATTACTCTAGGACAAATGTGCGTGTGTATAACGGATAATTAGTAGATGCGAATTCTTACTTTTTAAAGCATGCTAGTATACAATTAGCTAATTTTTTCTTGCATGTTATCACATGCTAAATGACTAGGAAGTTAGCCTTCATGTGGCCTGTCCCACGCCATGTGCAGTTAAATTGGACATAAGCCCCACATGTTTTGAGTAAGGAAAATTCTTAATAATTAATTATATTCCTAATCTACCGGAACTCTCGCCTTTCAAGGATTAATTCAACGTGTCAGAAAAGCAAAATGTTGAGTATCTTAAAGACATTCCTTCCTTATCCATCAAGACAAACTAGTCTTTTGGAGTGAGATTTTGTTTCATTTCTAAATTTTGAGTTGCGCTCGTTGTAAGAATAAGATTGAATTTCATTTTCGAATAAATATCGTAATCTTAAGAAAGTGGAATTTTTTCGTTCTAAGTCTAACAAAAGAAAATTTAGGATAGGATCATATGGGATCTCCCCCTTTCAAAATCGGATGTGAAAGTTTTCTTTCATCGGGCTTAACTGCTCAAGTAGGCATATCGTGTTGTTTTTTATATGTAATTGCTGCCCTTTTTTTCACTATCTTCATTATCGAATTTTAAAATTTCTTCAAGACCTTCTAATTTTGGATCTTCCCATGATCCAAATAATAAGATAGATTATTGAGTTAAAGAACGAGATAAGATTAAGGTATTCAACGGGCGAAATAGAATTTTTGATGTTAGAAGAGAACCATTATTCTACTACTTTTTCCGGTCCAAAATATTCAATATATTACTTATTTTCACAAGAATCTCAAATAAAATATAATTGTAAAAATATTTTTAAAAATTAAATTATACTCCCTCTGTCCGGTTGAAATTGTCTTATTTCTTTTCGGCGCAGTTATTTAGAATAGTTGATTTTTATTGATAAATGTGTGAGACTCATGCAATTAATTAATTATTTAGAATTGATTTGTGGGGTAAAGACGTGTAATCATATAATTAATTAATATTTTGGAGGGTGTTAAAGATGTGTCTCATGAGACTTATTTTTTTATTTAGAGACAAAATTAGTCCGGTAAGATTTTCGAAAATGAATACAAGACAAGTTTAATGGCGTAAAAAAAAGTGGAAGGAACATAAACATTTACTTTTGTTGATGGCCCAATATGATTTGGGCTTGAGTGAGAGTAAAGCCTAGCATGAGGCTGTATTACGCACATTAAATTTGTCGAAAAATAAATTTGTTAATAACAATTCAAGAAAAACACGCTAACACGGATACCGCCGTAGAAGCCCGCCGATTAAATTACTGAAAACCCAAACGGCGACGTCGTAATGGCCGAGGAGAGGGAGAAGACGGCGTCGGTGGCTTTGATAGAGAGAGCCGTCGACTCTACGGCGGTGGAGGTGGATCCACGCCTCCTCAAGGCTATCAAGTCCACGGTGCGTTGTTCCGATTCGGACCTCCGGTTGGCCGCCCAAACCCTAATGTCCCTCATGAAGCGAAACCATTCGCAGGTACGACTCTTCGTGCTTATGATATTCGAATTCGTTAGTTACATCGATTGTGTTTGTGTTTGTAGAATTGGTTATGCGCGTGTTGGATTGAATTTGGAGTTTTCGCCTTAGGTTAAGTGTGTGATTCTGTAGGGTTTGGCCAATTCAGCTATCTTCATACATCAATTTGTGTTTATTTCGATATCAATTTACTACATGATTTGATGCAATACATGTGAAGTCCACATCATAGGAATTGATCAAATTTAGGGTTTATCCAGAAATTAGCAGAAAACATGTTTCAGTTGCCGCATTTCAATTTGATGCTGGAACTGAATGGATTGTTTGCTCATGACTAAGCATATTTATGCTAAGGTTTTTCGACATTGTTATTTTGAGAAAACAATGTGTTGAGTTTGAATAAATGTAGACCTCAATTTCGAATGTTATTCTCAGTGTGCTGGTCCATAAAACTTTGCATCTTTTGGTTCATTATAATACAGATTGTTAAATAGCCTTATTTTAAAACTATCTGTTATAGGTACGATATCTTGCACTTATGATAGTAGATGAGATTTTCATGCGCTCAAAGCTTTTCAGAAGTCTTCTTGTCGAGAATCTGGATATGTTCCTTAGCTTAAGTGTTGGTTTTAGAAGAAACCACCCGCTCCCTCCTCCTGCTTCTGTTGCATCTCTTCTTCGCTCAAAGGCGATAGAGTTTTTAGAGAAGTGGAATGATTCGTTTGGCATTCATTATCGACAACTCAGATTAGGTTATGACTATCTCAAGAATACCCTCCGTTTCCAATTCCCTAACCTGCAAGCCAATGCAGCTCGCATCCACCAAGAGAGAAGGGAAAGGGAAATGAAAACAAGAGAGATCGTACTGAAGAAGTTTGAATCCTTCGAGGCAAATTTCTCATCAATAAAAGAGGAAATTCAGACCAACATTAATGAAATTGATGAGTGTTTACGGATTCTTAGGACAGAGAATAATGAAGTGCAGTTGGATTCTATAGATGAAGAAAAAATGAATGAGTTTTGTAACTCAGAACTACGTCAGATCCGTCTTGATTCTTTGAGAGAGGGGGAGAAAGTCCGAGAGAACAGCGAAAACAGAGTTGTTATCGATGCTCTGAGGGAGTTGTACAAGGTTCTAGTCATGAAGCATCTTGCGGGAGTACAGGAATGGATTTCGATTCTTATAAGAGTGGAAGTGCCGGATTACAGTTTCAGGGACTCTGCTTTAAAAATTCTCATAGATATAAGAAATCTCATTCAATCAGCGAAAAGAAAATGCGAAGAATCTGGCTGTGAGCTCAGCAGAATTGCAAATGCTGAAGTAGAAGATATTTGGGAAGAAGGTGTCATCGAAATACTTGATAAAGGAAAATCAGTTCCGAGCTGTTCCAAAGTTAGTGAAGCATCCACTTCATTGATGGAAAATAATAGAAGAGATTCAGAATATGCTCACGAATTGTCAAGTGGAGCCGATGAGAGGAATACTCAGATTAGTAAGAGTGAATCAGATCCTATACGAGGTAAGCTTTTGGCTGAAGCTCCAGTTCTTAACTGGGGATCGTTCATGGACCGCTGGGGATCAAACAAGGACGTTTTAGCTAACCAAAGGGGACTGGACGTTGAAGGTCACTGGGGTAGGGTTGATCAAGATGCAGTTATACCGGCAGACAAAATTATGGAACTAAACGTGCATGCATCTGTTTATGAAGAAAAACCCATTGAAATCCAACCGTGTAGAGCTCGTTTGAAGAACGGACGACTCTGTCAAAGAAAAGATTTGAGAGTTTGCCCGTTTCATGGGCTCATCGTCCCTCGTGATGATGAAGGAAAACCAATCGATGAGAGCTCCCCAACACAAGAGGCAGCCGAGCAAGAAGAATCAACTCCGGATCTGGATGTGCATCAGCTTCTAAAGCAAGCTATTAGTAATGTTCGCGAGAAAGACAAAGAAGAAGCGAAAAACAGAGAAGTAGACAAACGGGCCTTGAAAAGAGCGAAGCTTGCAGAAGTCCGCGTGCACAATGAAGCTGTGCTGCGAGATGCGGCGATTGCTTCAACTTCAAGATCCTATTACATAGGGGAGGATAGTGGATCCAGATCTTCTAGAAAGAGCAAGAAACAAACACTTGCATCAATGCTGAAGAAGAAAGAAACTTCCAAAGACAGATTATCTCAGAGGCTACTCAATACTCATGCAAGGGATGCTATTACTCAACAACTCACTACAGTAGAAGAGGCAAACTACAGGGAAGCATTTCCAAATCAATGGTAGATTCAACTCGTATGCGAAAATCAGCCTAAATTCAGCTCGTTTGCGATGAGTCTCGTGTTATTGGCTGATTTGTGAGTAGTTTTGCACAGTTTTTCTTTAGTTTCTATTTTGTGGTTTTCCACTTCCCAGTGAACTTTGAAGCTTTTGTATTATTTGTGATTTGTGGCAGAATGAAAAAAATAAATTATATAGTGTTATAAATTGGCTATATGCAACTCTTTTTTGACAGGAAATCAGCCTAGCATTGTTTTGTTGGGGAATAAAGCAAAAGGTCAATCAATCATTGAAGGTTATCTCAACCAGGCAAGCACAACTAATTGGCACTGTCAATCATGCAAATGGTAGGTAATGAAAATCCAAATTCTACAACAGATATGATATGGGTCGTGCCTGCGACATTTCACCATTATCTAATTATATACTTTATCGAAAGAATTAGTTACATATGAATAATATACCGGTTGAGGTGTTTGTCAATCTATCCGTACAGAATTAGGGATGGGCATAGCTTAAAGGGAGTAAAGAATAATAGAAATCTTGATGGGAGGGGTAAGGAATAGTTGTGGAACCAATCAAAGAAGGGGAAGATGCTTTTATGTCACTCTGGTGCCCTCTTTTACTTTTGTTCTATTTCTTTTAATTGTACCAGTTTTAATGCTTTTTTGCCACTACAACTCCAAGTCCAAAGATAAACCCCTTCAACAATCATTACTAATAATTATTGTCACGCCCCAATCTGTTGGCAAAAATCCAAGCAACTTTTTTGTTTCACCAATTTATGTTGAGTAGTAAAGGGCACTTCTGAGTTTAGTAAAATATATGTACTTGTAAAGATGTGTGTACATAAATAATATAATCGTACATTCGTTTATTTATCTTGTTTCGCTTTTCTTTTCGAGTTGTTTCACTCATCTATTTGCACACAACACAATTAATAATTATCTCTAACAATCGCTGTAAAAAAAGTAAGTAAAGCTTAATAGAACTGAAGGAGTACATATCTACATTATAAAAAAACACACACATTCAATGCTCCCATTTTGAGAAACATCTTTTGGGCAAGAAAAGCACCTTGATTTGAGAAAACCCTCCCTATGTTCCCCTTCCCCTTCCACAACCACAACCATAGAAATCTGGAACAGCTCCTGAGAATTCGCAGTCAGAATTCATCGTAAGGGGAAGAAATTCTCGCGCTACCAGTCCCAACTTGAAGAAATGATCGACAATTTGATCTAAGCGAAGAAGTAGAGAATTTCGAGGATGGAATCTAGTATTGAATGCGTCTCATCTAGTGATGGAGTAATGGATGAAGACGAGATCTCTCACCCAAATCCGTTTTCTCACTTTTCATCTTCGAAGGCTTCTCACACTGGTAATAACACCAGTAGTCTAAATGGAATGGTCATTAATCCGGCTACAAGTGTTCACGAGCTTCTAGAATGTCCGGTTTGCACCAATTCTATGTACCCTCCAATCCACCAGGTTTCTCTCTCTGACTTTTAATTTTATTTGTTTTTTAATTATTTAACAGTTCAATTGAAATTTCCGTCTGCAGAAATTGTTTGTGTGGGGCTGCGTTGACTGGTGCTTAGGTGTAAATTGGTGGAAATTGCTGTAGTTTTTAGCAAATAATTGAATTGGATCCTTGTTGGTAGGGTTCGCCAAAATTGCCCTAATTTCTTAATTGTGTTTCTTTCAATTTGTTGAAATTCCTGCAAAGATATTAAATCTTTCTCTGATATTTGTTGCTGACTAATTGACTCAAAAGTAGCATTTCGATGAGCTCTTTTTCTACCTTGAATGTTTTTTATTAGAACACTGGCAAGAGATCTACAAAGGATTAACTTTGAGACTATGAATCTTTTTGCAGATTAGCATATCTTCTTCAAGCAACAAATATGATATTATCTGTACGAAGAAAGAACTTAATTGAATGTTGATCTTACAACTCCCTTTTCTACCTTCAACTGAGAAGATGCTATATCCTTAGCAGCTTCGTTGTTCGTTCACTTGTCCTAATGAAAAATCGGTTTCTCTGCAGTGTCACAACGGCCATACAATCTGCTCAACGTGTAAAGTAAGGGTTCATAACAAATGCCCAACTTGTAGGCAGGAGCTTGGTGATATAAGATGTTTGGCTTTAGAAAAGGTTGCTGAATCACTCGAACTTGCTTGCAAGTATTCCTCCCTCGGGTGCCCGGAGATTTTCCCTTACTATAGTAAGTTGAAACACGAGGCTGGCTGCAATTTTAGGCCTTACAACTGCCCGTACGCTGGATCGGAGTGCTCTGTTATCGGGGATATTCCGTACCTAGTTGCTCACTTGCGTGATGATCACAAAGTGGACATGCATTCCGGATGCACATTCAATCATCGCTACGTTAAATCAAACCCCCGGGATGTAGAGAATGCTACGTGGATGCTAACTGTGAGTATTTTCTGTTCAATGGTTGTTGCCTTGAATTAATCTTGTTTTTAAGTGATTTATAGTTAATAATTCTTGTGGAACTTGGCTTATAGTTGATAACATCTTTGTGGAATTTCGAATCCGTTTAAGTTTCTTCCTTCCACCATTAAAATCCTAGTGATATTTTGTGCCTCAAATAATCTTGTTTTTAAGTGATTCATAGTTAATGGCAACTTTGTGCAGACTGCAATTCTTATGGAACTTAGCTTATACAAATTACTTGTCATACAAGTTGAATTATATGATGCTGGTGAACTCTTCTAAACCCTAGATTGATAACATCTTTGTGAAAGTTAGAAAAACTCTGAGACTAATAAATGCTGATGAAGACTTTGTCCTCCTACATAGGTGTTCAATTGTTTTGGTCAATATTTTTGCCTACATTTCGAGGCGTTTCAACTAGGCATGGCTCCGGTCTACATGGCTTTTCTCCGGTTCATGGGAGATGAGATGGACGCCCGGAACTACAGCTATAGTTTGGAGGTTGGGGGAAATGGGCGGAAACTCACATGGGAGGGCACCCCTCGGAGTGTCCGGGACAGTCACCGGAAGGTCCGGGACAGCCACGATGGGCTGATCATACAGCGGAACATGGCCCTCTTCTTCTCCGGTGGGGAGAGGAAGGAGCTTAAACTCCGGGTTACGGGTCGAATATGGAAGGAACAACAAAACCCAGACGGAGGAGCTTGCATACCCAACTTCTGCAGCTAATGCTCTTTATGGGTTTTTGCTTTTCTTCGAGAAGGTGCAACTTTTAAGTCTGAAATATGTTGCTATGACAATTCTTGAAAGAATGTGTTATATAAGGAGAATTTCATCTCAGATAGTTGATGTGTTAAACTGAAGTATTGGATTTTACATTTCAGACATTCTCTCTCTCTCTAAATCAAACGTATAAGAATGAGTTAAATACATTAACCCATAAACTATTAACTTTCTACACTTTGCCTTTTAAATTTTGAAAATATACACTTTGTCCTTTAGACTTTGGACTTTTGGCTTTGTATATTTTGCCTTCTTAACTATGAAAATGTGGATATTTTTTGAACTATTTAATTTGTTGCAGAAAAATAAAACTTCGTTAAAAATTTATGATCATATGTGCAAATATAGGAGTAATGTCATCTTGTTTCTATTAGTTTTATGTGGTTCCTTTTATAATCTATTATCTCGATCATGTTCTCTTTCCTATTTTATCATGTACTTTACCTTTTATAATCTATAATCTATTATCTTGATTTCCTTACCGGAAAGCAAAAATGTCAATATAAATGGGACGAAGAGAGTATTAATTTTGTAATAATTCAAGATGATATTATCTCGCTAAGAAATTTAGTCTTATGCAACAAATAAATAGTTCAATGGATAAATTACATATTTTTATAATTAAGAGGCCAAATAACACGAAGCCACTAGTCTAGAAGGGAGAGCGTATATTAAGGGGGTATTCGCAAACGTTTAAATTTTTGAACTTATGACTTAATTTAAGGAAAAATTGATTTTGAGTGTTTTCAACAACTTAAATTCTCTACATTTAAGTTGAATAAGTTGAAGTTGGTTAAGTTTGTTTTAACCAACTTCTCCAACTTAATGACATATTTGTAATTTCGAATAAGTTATGATTTGACATCTTACTTATAAATCTCAAAATAAGCTACTACAAGTATAAATTTTGCAAAACACTATTTTTTTCAACTTTTTCTTACTTTTTTAAGCAGTTTTTGCAAACACACCCCGAATTCTTTAATAAACCACTTTTACCAACTTCTCCTTAATTTAAGCACTTAAAAAAAGTTTAAGCTATTGCAAACACCCACTAAGTGTAGCTTAGGGCGTTCCACGTATTTACCCATTTAACCCTATAAGAATCACGTAACAAACTTACATATATCTTACATTTAGTAAATGAAAAGGGCTACATATAGAAATGGCGCGCAATTGATTTGGTGCGCGCTTAATTAATCCAATCAAATCTCAATCTCATCTCATCAATCGGAATGCAAACTTTTATGAACATTCTCTCACTAGAACAAAAGG
This sequence comes from Lavandula angustifolia, assembly GCA_028984105.1. NCBI lineage: Eukaryota > Viridiplantae > Streptophyta > Magnoliopsida > Lamiales > Lamiaceae > Lavandula > Lavandula angustifolia. Next base: position 6,089,064 of record CM054804.1, on the reverse strand, counting down.
CTCCACAACTTTTTGACCTTTTGTTTTTTGCTTTAGAAAAGAGTAGAGCCAAGAGTGACGTCAGCAGCGGACGCCCAAGACAGTCCCGCGCGTGACCTCAATCTCCACGCCGCATTTCACTTTACTCTCCACCCGGTGCATGAACACCTTCAACACCCGAACCCTCCCCACGAGCTTCATCCGGGTCTCAATCTCCATTGTCCCTCCCGCCACCGGACCGCCGACGGCGTCCACGCCGATCGCAGCCCTCGCGGGCGGCGGAAGCGGATACTTCAGCAAATCGAACTTCGCCGACATTTTCTGCTTGCCTCTGCCGCCAATGGTACCGGCGGGGATGAAGACCGTCCCGACCGGATCGCCGGAGTAGACGAGCTGCAGCGAGCTGTCGTAGTGCGAGAACTCGTCGCGGTTGGGGTTCGTCACGGTGACGAATTGGAAGAATTCAAAGTCGACGGTGCCGTTGGAGACGGAGAATGTCGGGAATTGGACGGCGTTCACGGCGATTAGCGGCGGTTTTGGCTTGAAGAGGAAGAAGTAGACGGCGACGGCGGCGGCGGCGATGGCCAATAGAAAGACCGTGGCGACGGCGCAGGATGCTAGGTTAGTCCGCCCACTCCTCGATTTGCTACTGTAGGGTTGAGGATTGTGATTGTTAGATCTGTCGTGGAATTGTGGTTCGTTCATCTCTCGAGAAGTAGAGGGAGAAGGGGGAAGAGAGAAAGAGGAGGAGAGAGAAAAGAGGAGTTGTTACTTTCTTAGTGGGTTTGGATTCAGTGATTTCTTAACCATATTACAAAACTCAAATTTACCCAATTCTTATATTTGTTATATAAAATACTCAATTTTATTTTAAAACCCCTACTTTTTAGATTTGTCAAAATCGAATTTCTGAAGCAGAACACGGAATTTCGCTCACGTCCCGATCAAATCCGGCTCAAGCGCTCAAATTCCGCTCACGCACTCAAATCCCGCTCACGCCCAACTCAAATCCCGCTCACGTCCCGCTCCATCCCGCTCGAAAAATCTCGCTCTACCTGTCAAGTCCCGCTCGGCATTTTGACTTTTTCATAAAATTAGAGATAGTGTAGGCAAAATTGGGTATTTTATGTAGTAAATATAAGGATTGGATAAATTTGAATTTTGTTATATGAAATTGAGTAAAAGAGAATAATACCAATTATGTTTATTGATTGATATTACTCCCTCCTCATCTTTTTATGCGATACGATAATTAAGAAACTTAGTATATTTTTTGAATTTTAATTTGATAATTTTGATCTACGCATTATTTGTAATTTTGATCTACGCATTATTTGTAATTTTTGATAATTTTTTAGAAAAATGAAAACAACAAAGTTTCTATAAGACTTATGAGTACTTTTTATTAAGAAAAGAAAGAAATAAAGCAATGATAGGATTTAGCCACCCACCACATCATTCTTTTCGTTGCTTTTACTGGGAATCTTGAATCCTATGTCATTTTCCATTCAAGGGTTTCTTAATCGGTGGATGATGGCGGAGATTGTGTTTTTTTACGGTTAATGATAATGATTTGAATAGAGTATTAGAGTTCTCAATGTCTTGGTTGGATAATCGGTTCGGGTTATTTTCAACATATTATTCCATGCGTCTAATTAAAAATATTATATTCAAAAAATGATGTTGTATTGTGTTATATTTATTTTACTTTAAAGTAATTGATTTTTATCTATACATAGTATACCAAAAAAAGACACTTTTAATTAGACAATTCAATTAAAAAAAATGAGAATATTTATAATGGGTCGGATGAAATATTTTTTAATGTAATATTAGTTTCGTGATAATCCAAAATGATATCATCACTAACTTTGCACGTGTGTTAAATTTTTTTTACCGAAATTATACTCTGTTGCAATAAATTAAATAATAAAATGGTCAAATTGTACATTTTCATAGTTAAAGGCAAAGAGCACAAAGCCAATAGTAAGGGGGTGAGGTGACATTTTCATAATTTATTGAATAAAGCGTCAAAAAATTATAGTATAGGGGTTGAATGTATTTAACTCAAATTATAAATTATAATTGTGTTAATGGATCCGAGAAATAGAATTGGGCCGTGAAATTTGATTTATTATCGGCCCAATATAATATATGGGCCACGCGTTGGCCCATTCAAGAATTTTGAAAATCGGAAAAAGCCAATGTAAAAGCGAGTCATCCAACGACAACTCCGTCTGGACTCACCGTGTTTCTATTCATTCGATTTGAAATTCAATTTCGCTAATTCTCATCTATCTTTCTCTCTCTACCGCTCCTCCGAGATCGAACAGTAGCGTGTGGTCGGCTATCTCGATCTCTCTAGCTTCGTAAGTACGCGGTTTCTAGGTTTAGTAGTCGCCGAGTCAAGTCCACCGATCATTGACTTGGAGCGGAGTTGAGGAGATGGAGAATCTGATATCGCTGGTTAACCGACTGCAGAGAGCGTGCACCGCTCTCGGAGATCACGGGGAAGAGACCGCGCTGCCTACTCTCTGGGATGCGTTGCCTTCTATCGCCGTCGTCGGCGGTCAGGTCTGATTATTTGCTTTATTATTTTCTATATTTTTCTTCTTCTTTTTGAACTAGAGAAAAAATATTGCTTGATCTGTGCGGAGATTAGGATTCGAGTCTTTTACTTTTTCTAGTATTGGTGCCTGTGTTTATTTAGATCGTAAGTAATGTTTATTGAGTCGGTAATTTGCCGCTTATCCGTGGGGATCGGAGTTCGGATTTGCTTCTGAGTCGTTACCGATTCGAATTTGTTTACTGTTATTTTCAAGATTTATCTTGTACCTATTCGTTTGATGTTTGTTGTTTTCGTTTGAACCGTGCTTTCTGCTTATACTGCTTATCGTCTTTTTAAATATATTATAATAATAAGTCGCGACTTTGGTTTGAAGGTAATATGAAGTGCTATGAATAGTGTAAATTGATGTAAATATTTGATGAATCTTGTTTGCAAAAGCCCTTTCCCATGCCTGAACTTAATAGAAAGAATGCCAAGAAGATTAATTGAAGACATTGTATGTATTTTGATAGTTTTAGTTATTAATTTCCACAAGAAGTATTGTTTTGAGCAGGATATTGCTCTTAAAATGTTTTGCACCTGCCCTGGGGCAAATGAGTTGTTCTGTGTTTTTCTAACGTTCTTGTCGTATTGCTACTATAAATTGCACCTCCATGCTTATTTTTGTTTTGATATTTTTTCTTACGCCACTCATTTGCTTTTTCCAATGGTTGATTTATAGAGTTCTGGAAAGTCTTCAGTGCTTGAAAGTATTGTCGGGAAAGATTTTTTACCTCGTGGATCTGGTAATTACTAGTCTTTTTTGCTGTTTTGTTTTATAATTATTGGAAACCACTTCCCTCTATGACATGTTGATGGCCTTAAACACAAACAGGTATTGTTACTCGACGTCCTCTTGTTCTACAGCTTCACCGGCTTGATGAAGGTAGAGAATATGCAGAATTTGGACATCTTCCTAGGAAGAGATTCACTGATTTTGGTAAGTTGGTTTTTACTGCAATTTAAATTATAATATTGCTATGGTATGAGGTCTCGGCCAATTATACTTCCTGTGTAGAGAATGCTTCACATTTTCTTTTAAATCATGATTTACCTTTGTCGTATTCTTCACAGCTGCTGTCAGAAAGGAGATTGCTGATGAAACTGACAGGGAGACTGGACGTAGTAAACAAATTTCCACGGTCCCAATATATTTAAGTATTTATTCACCAAATGGTGAGTTGAGTTTGGGATTTGTCATTTTCAGAATTTGGTTTCATGGGTTTCTGAAAATAACAGCTGTTCATGCTTGCTGATATCATATTTTATTAGTTTTGAAGAATGCATGCTGAACTGTTTGTTCTACTTTCTGCACTCTTACATCTCTGTGCTCTGAATAAAATTTGCTCAAATGTATTGCAATTCTTAGTATAATCTGTGTTTAGAGACCAATAAATAAGTTGCCCATATTTTGTGATTGCAGTGGTGAATTTAACTTTGATCGATCTTCCTGGACTTACAAAAGTGGCTGTTGGTTAGTCTATGATTCTTTTGCTTCTTCTTTCTTATGTCTCAAGACTCTTAGCTACTATTAGTTCTTTCATAATATTCTTTCTAAGGAAAAACGATTGGTGATGATTTTTTTTCTTTTCCATAGATGGTCAGCCAGAGAGCATTGTGATGGACATTGAAAATATGGTCCGTTCTTATATTGAGAAGGTATGCACGATCTTGTTATGGATTGGTCATTGGATTATGCCTATGTTAGAACGTTTAGGGCACATGTTTTTAAATTTGTCAATAACATTACCAACAAACCACCCATGACAAAAAAAATATTAAGTTTTCTAGTTTACTTCTAAGACTTAATTATGGTTAGTTTCTGTTCTGTTTTACTCAAGCCTATTTGTTGACATATTCGTGTGCATATTTGATTTTTTCCCCAGCCCAACTGTATTATTTTGGCTATTTCTCCTGCCAACCAAGATCTTGCAACATCAGATGCAATTAAAATTTCTCGTGAAGTAGATCCAAAAGGTACGATGCGTTGGTACTGTTGCATTTGCATATATTTGGTATTGTGTCATTCTTGCATTGCATGTGATTGTTGTTTTCAGATAGACATTATAATCTGATTCCACTTACTTATACTGTTGGTAATGTATGTTCTTGCTATTTTAACATTTAAGTACTCTTTATTTTAGGGGAGAGAACGTTTGGTGTTCTAACGAAGATTGATCTTATGGACAAGGGTACTGATGCAGTAGATGTAAGTTACAATTTTATTGTCACTGATCATATATGTTGATGGTTAACATGTAACAATTGTTTAGATATAATCACTAGTATACTATGGCAGCCTTTCATTTAGAATTTGCTTTGGTTGTGCCTTGCTAAAATTCTGACCATTATTTATCTGGATCTGCAGATCTTGGAAGGGAAAGCATACAGACTGCAGTTTCCATGGATTGGGGTTGTTAATCGTTCTCAACAAGACATTAACAAAAATGTTGACATGATTGCTGCTAGGCGTAGAGAACGGGAGTATTTTTCTCAAACTCCAGAATACAGACATCTTGCTCCGAGGATGGGTTCTGAGCATTTAGGGAAAGTCATGTCTAAAGTGAGCAATATCTTGTCTAACATCATTCTTTATTATTTTGGCCTAAGAAGATGCTCGCAAAGCTGAATAAGATCTTACAGCTTCTAGTGATTTACATTTTATAATTGTTTGGTTTTGTCTTCCGTAGACTGTTTTATTTATACTTATCCCCACAATGAGGTTGACTTATTTATCCTACCATCTAATATCGTAATTCATGCTGCTTCTTTTCTAGCATTTGGAAGCTGTCATCAAATCTCGAATTCCAGGCCTTCAGTCACTAATCAATAAAACTGTAATTGAGCTGGAATCTGAGTTGAGTCGTTTGGGAAAGCCAGTTGCAACTGATGCTGGAGTAAGCTTTTGACTTGTTATCTTTTGAGATATCTATGTTTTTTTGCAATTTAAATTATAACTTTGGAGTTAGCCGTCCTTAGAAACATCCCAGTTGATTTTCATGATTCTTTCTCTAAAATAATTTTTCTTGTATGCTCTATCTCATTTTTCCTTTACAAGTAAGAAAAATTATGCTTAACCTTAGCTGATGCCTGTTGTGATGCTGACTGTTAATGCAGGGAAAATTGTACATGATCATGGAAATTTGCCGAATATTCGATGGAATATTCAAAGAGCATCTTGATGGAATGTATGTATTTATGCTTTCTGCTTGTACTCATTATTTTGTTACACATTTATATTGTATGGTGTTTTTCTTTGACTTAATAATTTTTCTGTCATTCCTTGATTTTGCAGTCGACCTGGTGGTGATAAAATATATAATGTTTTCGATAACCAACTGCCTGCTGCCTTGAAGCGCTTGCAGTTTGATAAGCATCTTGCCATGGAAAATGTACGCAAATTAATAACTGAAGCTGATGGGTATCAGCCTCATCTTATAGCACCCGAACAGGGTTATCGCCGTCTCATTGAAACTGCTTTGATCACTATCAAAGGTCCAGCTGAAGCTGCTGTTGATGCGGTATGCAATTTAACTATCGATGTCTATGTCCAGATTCTGTTTATTTTCGTAGTATTATATATGTTGGTATTCTAGATTTCTGTGTATGTATCCTATGCCAAAAAGTCATTCCAGTAATAATGCCTTTAGGTTACTAAATTATCCTACCTATTATTTGTTACAATATCACATTAATCTTATGCTTTTTACTTTTATATCGTTAGGTCCATGGAATACTGAAGGAACTTGTTCACAAGTCAATTAATGAGACTGTGGTAAGTCTTCTAACTTCATTATATTATAGTCTTCAGTTATTTACCATCTTTTTGTTCTCTCATAATGTTAAGCGGAAGTGGGACGGCTCAAAATAAAAATGGGATATTAATGTTAATACTGTACTATACTTTGATAGAATAGCTTTGCTTACCTCGTCTCTGTTCTTTGCAGGAGCTAAAGCAATACCCCTCTCTGAGAGTGGAGGTCGGAAACGCTGCTGTTGAATCATTAGATAGGATGAAGGACGAGAGCAGGAAGGCAACTCTACAGCTAGTAGAAATGGAAAACAGTTACTTGACTGTCGATTTCTTCAGAAAGCTTCCTCAGGATGTCGAGAAGGGTGGCAACCCAACCCACTCAATCTTTGATAGATACAATGATTCGTATCTTCGGAGAATTGGTAAGTCATTGATTTCAACATATTCAAATTTCAATGGTACTCTCATCCTAATGGCGGTCCTCCCTCAATAGGATCAACCGTGTTGTCTTATGTGAATATGGTATGTGGAAGCCTGAGAAACTCCATTCCAAAGTCTATTGTATACTGCCAAGTCCGTGAGGCGAAACGCAGCTTACTCGATCACTTCTTCACCGACTTAGGAAAGAAAGAGGTATCAACTCCCCTCCCCCTTCACTCTCCTTCCATTCTGGGATATGAAATAAGTCGATAAAGCGTAAAATACCTCACAGGCAAAGCAACTGGGGAAATTGTTGGACGAGGATCCGGCGATCATGCAGCGACGGGTGTCCCTCGCGAAGAGACTGGAGCTGTACAGATCTGCTCAGGCAGAGATTGATTCAGTGGCATGGTCGAAATAGAGAGTTGATGAGTAACTTGCTCCTTGATGTGTACTTTTTTTTTTTGCCTTTCCTCCTCTCCTGGTTTATGATTACCTATATATATAGATTGAGTAGTAGAAGTTGTTTCATTCTTGATGGTGATGATTATTCTTATTACACGAGATTTTGAGATATGTGCTGTACTTGTTTCTATAGCATTGTTTTGTATGATTGCGCCTTTATTTTGTGTTTTGCGGAGAAAATATCAATTTTGGTCTTCTATTTAGCTATTGTCTTATTTTGGTTCTATAACTTTATAAAGTGTTCGATTTTGGTTCTATAATCTTATAATGTGTCCAATAAAAACTGTCGAACAAAAAAAGATACTCTTTTCGTTCTGCCCGGCTTGTCTATATTTTCTTTTTAGATTGTTTTATCTCATTGTTTACTTTCTAAATAAAAAAAATGGACATACACCTTTATCATATCAAATTAATTTCAAACAATTAAATATTTATATGGGTTCAGGCCATCATCTCACAAATCAATTTTAATTAATAATTAATTATATGGGTTTCACACTTTTATAATATAAAATCAACTCCAAAAAATAATCGTATCGAAAAGTAATCAGACAAGTTGGTTGGGGACGGAGGGGTACATGAATTAAATTGAACCATGCCGAAAAACACAAACATTTACCACATGAGAAATAAAATATTTTATAAAGTTTCGAAATAAAAAACACACTTTTAAATATTACAAGATCAAAAAACAGTGTAAAATTATTTTGCAGAATTAAAATTGAACTCATTTTAATAATAAAATATTCATATTTTTATCATGAAACTTTATAAAATGGCTTATTTTAATCATTCAACAAAGTGTGAAATTCGCGTGCCTTTTTATGTTTGATAATTTCTATTGAAATGCTAGAATATGACACTATGTAAAGTTATAGGACCAAAATTAAACACATTAGAAAGTTATAGGACCAAAATTGAACACTTATAAAGTTATAGGATCGAAATCGAATACTACCATATTAGAGGAACAAAATCGGATAGAAACTACATTCAAAGACCAAAGTCGATATTTTCTTATTGCGCATGTCGAATGTCAATTGAATTTTTTTAAGAATGTGAGTTTATTCTTGTGTAAACGGTAGTTAATGACTAAACGCTGGGCCAAAAAATGGGCATAAATGGGATGCGGGCCTGGGAATAACGAACTGTGCCTGGAATGAGTGATATGTGCGTACAATTAATTAATTAATGATAGAACTCTGGGTCTGGATATAATGATTTGGACCTGCAAATAGCCCCCAAAAAAGCTGGCCTTGGAAACAGTAAAATATGCTTGGACTTAGTAATAAAGATCGGGCCTGGATTTAGCGAAGTGGGCCTACGCAAGCAAAATATAAGTCGTGCCTGCACATACAAAAAAGAACTGGGTTTGCGAAAGGCCCAAAAACAGCTGCTAGCAACCAGATTTATTAATTTTTGTTAATTCCCTTAATACCCCTGTGTTCCTAGTTTTATTTTATAAATTTACGATCACAATAATCATCCAAATCCTCCTGGAACAGAAGAAGCTATGAATACACAAAATCCAGCGGCACAAGATCAATCCACCCATCAAGAAATCTAGTGGCGTGGATCATATGCAAAGTGTTGTCGAAGAACGGCAGCCGTTGATTCACCATTAGGCAGAGGGGGATCATCTGACTGAACGGAGCTCCGACGCTAAAATCGAGCCCAATTCTGATCTCTTCTTTCTTCATATCCCAAGTAAGATTCGAACGGGATTATAGTAAATATCGGCTTAATAAGATCGAAACAATCCGCACACTTGAAGAAGCCTTCGTTGATTGGAAATCTCTCTTTTATTAATTTATCTTAATACCCATTATACCCCCGCCTCTTTGAAAATCTTAAGAAATCAACCAGTCTAAACAATCACCCCAAGGGTAGTTTGGTCATAAAGAGAAATTGATGATGTGGGCGAGACTACATCGCTGAACCAAAATCAAATACCTTGGGGGCTTCGATATCAACCATTTGAGCTTCGCCGTCTTTACTGCTAATGACAGTTAATCGGAGCAGGAGAAAAATCGACGGCGGAGAAACCGGATTCTGTGATTTATACGTCTGAGTGAGAGAAAAAGTGTGACTGTCTTGAGAGCGCGTAGTTGATTTTGTTTACGAATGTAGAATATAGTAGTAATACATTTCTTTGTTTATCATAATAATTACTACATAAGATTTTACCGGAGCACATTAGTACACTTTTGAAAAAACAAATTGGTTGAATTTCGGATTATTAAGCATGCTAATTTAATAATAATAGTAAATAAAAAGAAAAAAAGCAATCTAGTTATTAGTTATTTAATATTATATGAAACCTAATAAACTAAGTTGAATTTTCTTGTAAATTATTTTGTGGAGAAATAATGAAGTGGTTTGGAAAATACTCATTCGATCCCGCTATTATAACTTACTTTCTTAATCGGATTGTCCCGCTATATGGCCTCTCTTCTTAATATTCATTCTCATACTATTATACCTTCTCTCAAAAAATCTATCTCTCACACTATTTTCGTTCCACTCCGTACTCTGAAATTTATGATTTTTAACTTTTTGAAAACTTAATATTATTTTTTAAAATACAATATGAAAAAAAAAATCAATTGCTTCAACTCTGCTCTGCAAAAATTTAAATAAATTCTCGTTTCTTCCACCAATCACTCCTCGAAGCTCATTTCTTAATGCAATTAAAACTTATAAAATACACACTTATACAGTTTCTTAATATTCGTGGCGAAACTAAATAGGACATTAATAGCGAGACGGAAGGAGTAATTAAAAGTACATTGGACTAGTAATAAATGGCTGGGCCTGGATAAAGAGCGAGTGTGTAACGGTTTGGTTCGGTTTGATTTTTTATCTATTTTAGGAATCGAACCAAACACATAGAAATGGTTCGATTTGGTTCGATTCGATGGGTTTTTCAATATCAGAACCGAACCGAACTACTTATAAATGGTTTGGTTCGGTTCGATTCCTCGGTGCACCTTTTTATTTTTTTATTTATTTTTTAAATCCAAAATAATGTAAAAATAATAGTTTATAGGATGTCACTCATTCCGAACTCACAAGTATAGAATTGTTACTCCTTTTTCTTCATTTGTATAGATTAGAATTGATCTTAACTTAAATTTAATATCTAAATCCAACAATATTTTCATATAAAAAATAGAAATATTAAATAAAAAAATTAAAAAATAGGATATTGGTTCGGTTCGATTCGAACCGTTCAAAAATTATTGAAACCGCGAACCGAACCGAATGTAAACAATTTTTAAAAAAATAAACCGAACCAAACCCCGAAACCGAACCGAACCGCGTTTTTCGATTTGGTTTGGTTCGGTCCAATCGATTTTGCGGTTCGGAGCGGAAACACCCCTAAAGAGAATGGTCCTGATAGCAATAAAAACTGGGATTGCACATAGCAAATTCAGCCTGCTAACAGCAAAAAAAAACTGTAATGGATATAGCAAATTACAAAATTTGGCCTGGAAATAGCAAGTTGGGCCTGCATATAGCAAAAAAATAGCAGTGGTAATAAGGGTAGTCCCTTGAAAAGAGATTTTAGTAAAACAGCTTTTCTTTCTGTAGAATCAACAAATAAAACTACAAGTTGATAGGGACCAAAATTGCACTAATTTACATTTAATTTAAAGTTACATCTCTAATGCATCCACCTACCCATTTTCATGCTCATCATTTTCCTTTTCTTGTGATCCCTGTGCTTAGCTGCAAGTCTCAGCTTCCTCTTCGCATTTCTTTCTGGATTCACTACAGCCATTACCTTTTCTCCTTGTTTCCTTTTATCGCGCTTCGCCTTTATATTCTTGCGTATTTGGTTGTAGATTTGAACAAAATTCTCCACTCCGATGATATCTCTTATGCTTTCGCTCACCTCTTGCGAGAATTGTTTCAGATCATCTGCCATGATTCAGATAAGGGCTATAACTTTATGCACAAAGATTTCTATTCACTAGTGTGGACGGAGAAGAGAAGGTAGTTACCAGAAATAACTTGGCCGGTGAAACCTTCGCAGACTCTGTACAACGGCAACAGCAGTTGATAAGTGTAGCTACGAGCATCGTCATTGCTCGTGGGTGAACTGATAAGTTTAGGTGATATTATTTTGTAACAGTTGAAGACAATTTTCATCTGCAAGAGAGATCAAATATGGCATCAGCACCGCTTGGATGGAAAAGATTTGGATTCATATTGATTTGCTTATATGATGTAGAAAACAAAACCTGATTGGCCTCCATTTGAAAGGTAAGCTTCCCCATTCTCTGGAGCAAATAGGAAATAAATGGATGCTGATTTTTATCATGTTGGTCACTGGCATCAGAGAGGAAAGATTGAAGAGTCCTCTTTCCTTTTCTTGGATCAAGAATACCAAAAGCTTTAACGAAACGGTCTTGCTCGGCAGGGTCTAGGCTGGACCAGAAACTAGAAACATCCGTGTTTTCGTTCTTCTCTAAAAACGAATGGAGGCCACATATTGTGAACACGAGGTTTTGCAGAATGACAGCCCCAGCTATTTCGTCGATAGATGGCACCTTCAGTTGACAACATAAGGAAACAGCTATACGGAAGAGTGTGCTTGGTTTCATAAGGTAGAAATTTTCAGGTGAGACTTTGCTGTTATCTGTACAAGCGCTGGTTACAGCAGCGAAGTAAGAAGACAGAATCCGGCATGATATGTTCCGCAACCACAAGTGAGGATGCAGTAGGAGTTCACAGATTGTTTCCCAAATATCCTATAATACATAATATTATCAGTATCAAGTAGCAGTATAAGAGACCTCTGTAAAATCAAATGTCAAACACACATAAATTAAGCCCCAACTGACATATAAATAGGAGAAAAATGCACCCATCACATTCTGAAACTGATAAACGCAGAATATCTATGTTCTTGAAAAGTATGACAGGAGACAGAATATTATGTTATACCTCAAATTCCCTATCAAGGAACATGTTAGGAAATTGACTTAAGATCTTCTCAAACATAACCAACGAATAATACGCCTCCTTCCAGAATGGAATAACTGCATCTGATAAATCTTGCTGACTTGGCGTGAGAGCATTGACAGCGGACTGAAGAACGTTTCTCATTACTGGAAGTACTTTACTGAGTTGTGACTGGAAACTCTTTCCAGTAACTTCCACGAGTAAACCCAAAACCTGTGAAGCAAAATTAAGTTCCCAGAAAGTGCTCGAACAACAGAAGGAAGTACAAAGCTATACATAGCAAGCATGACCAAAAGGAATCCTATCAAACTTCACCTTAAGAGGACTGTTATCATTTGAAAGATGAAAGATCATACTAGGACCCAAATTATCTTTAGGCTGTTAAGCATAAGCCCAAAAATCATGATTCATGAACTTCAGGATTACCATAAGATATAACATCATAAACACCAATTCATATGGATAATAAATAATGTCTAAAACTTAAGACAAGCATTTCTTATACCATGATCATAACCATAGAACATATTCAGATGTCATCTGGATTTAATTGGAAAAGGTATATCCAAACCACTAGATAATATGTAGTCAAAACACGATTTTGTTTGCTTGTATCTAAATTGAAAGCATCATTATTACAGACTTTACCTGTGCGGCAGCACCCCATAAGCTCTGCTTTCCACCAAGGTACCAAGACAAGCTATACTCAAGAACTGAGTGGAGAGAATGAGAGCTCACATGCCCAATAAGACACTTTATTGCAGCAGCAGACATGGAACGAACTTTTTTGTCATTGTCATTCGCCAAAGAAATGACAAAATGCATGAACAGTGTTTGGGACTGTGCATCAACAACATCCCGAGGGAATTTTAATATAATAGCATGAAGCATCTCAAGGACAGCTTCCCTTCCAGTGGAATGTTCATAACTGTATGAAAAATAGATCATATCAATGATGATTAATACTAAAATATTAAAAGAAAAACATAAGTACTTGGAATTTAGAATTTCACCTCAAGTTTGCAAGCAAGAAATCAAGATGTTGTTGCAAACGCTTCTGTGACAGCTGGTAACCAAGTAAAAATTGAAGCAAGATTTTACTACACTTCTTACGAATGGGCTCATCCTGACTTTGTACCATCAGTTCTGCAACAATCTGTATAATATCATATATCTCAGGAACTACAAGCTTTCGTTGTATGATAGCCTTCAAAAGTGAAAGGGCAACGAATGAAGGGTTTTTTGCAAAATCAACAAACAACGGAAACTGAATCAGCATATGCAACTGATCAGATGAAAGTGTCACTCTCTTGCTTCGAAGAAGCGTTGTCAGCAACTTCATACATGACTCAGTCAACTGACTGTTAGCAGTAACCGAACCTTGTGCTATAACCAACAAAGAGTTCTTTATCTTGTCAGCTTGGCTGTGAAGGGATGGCAAAGGCAACCTTACTAACAAAGAAAGACACCTAAACGAAGCTGTTATAATGTTTTCATACTTGGAAGTCAAACATTGACCCAGTAAACTGACAAAAGGGTCAAGCAATGACAACAGCTGTCCATCCTCTGGGTTAAGCTTCAGTCTTTTCATGTAGTTATGCAGGACACCAAGGGAAAATGCTGTTATCAAATGTGAAAATTGCCGATCAACATTCACTAATCTTTGTGTTTCAATTGTTTGGACACTTTCAGCATCTTTATTATCTTCCACAGACATCAAACTAGTCGCATGCTCATTACCTTCATCGCCAATACCATCTTTGATGAGGCAATTTACAAATATAAACAGTTCAGTCTGTTCGACCGATGGGTTATATTCGATACCAGCAGCTATGTGAGTCAACATGTTCTCCAATTTCAACTTCAGCTTCTGTGTGAGCTGCTTATGCAGATGACCTGTGACAGGGGAGAGCAGTTTCAAGGCATGAGTCTTGAAAGTAACGCTCTGAGAAATCAATTTGAGAGTTTCATAAGATTTCTGCTTTCTTGTCTCTTTCATTTTAGAAGCAAGCTTTTCGACATCTTTTTCTTCAGAAACATCCCCAAGTATATCATTCTCAACAACAGATAGAAGATCATTTAAGCAGTAATCCAACTTTCCGGAGATTGGACTTGCGATGAACTTAGACAGTAAGAAATTGAGTGTGTATCCAAGCACATGCAATTCATAGCCTCTCTTCAGTATGCCCTTCAGAACTTTGACAATAAATTGCAGATACTCCAATCCTAGTTCCTTTAAGCAAGCAGACAATGCAAACCTAGCTTCATCACGTATGCTTTCCAACCGATTTTTTAGAAAGTTTGAAATACGGTGAACAACAGTTGGAAGTTGGGAATCCATGATATCACTGGGGAGCAATTTCAGAAGTTTCAGTGCAACCAGGCTAATGTTTACATTGACATTGTCAGAATCAGTCAACAATTTCTGAATCTTGGGGAAGAAATTTTTATGCAAACTTTCCTGTATGATAGAAAGTTCACCACCACCAGTACACCTCATATGAGTTGACGAAGACTTCATATTGATGGTATACGGATCAGGCACATCAGAAGCAGAATCTTGGGCCTCTTGGATCAAAGAAGAATCAGCAAAATGGAAATGGTCAAGGATGGAGCAGATAAGCCGCGACAAAAGCTTTTGCCTGTCTGGTTTTAGTGCCAAATAGCGGAAACACCTTACTAACAAGGAATTGTACTGATTCCAGTTCATGCAACCGGATATTGATGCCAGGGCATCAATACATGCACTTCTTATATGCTCATCCTTCCCATCTTGTGCATCAAATAACATACTAAAGAGCAATGGGACAAACACTTCGTAGGTGATGACCTAGAAAGTTTTGAAGTTCATTTACGGAGATTA
This sequence comes from Lavandula angustifolia, assembly GCA_028984105.1. Classification (NCBI taxonomy): domain Eukaryota; kingdom Viridiplantae; phylum Streptophyta; class Magnoliopsida; order Lamiales; family Lamiaceae; genus Lavandula; species Lavandula angustifolia. The sequence goes on along the minus strand of CM054804.1, from coordinate 6,074,004 downwards.
GTTATGTAACACTAGTCAGCATATTTATGATAACATTTGAAAAACTTACCTTAGACAGATTTCCTGAACTGACAATGTTGCTAAAACGAGAGAGTGCTCTTGCTCTTCGATGTTTCTATGTAAGGAAATGGCATAAAGCACAGAACATACATGAGAACTGCTTTCTAATGAGTACGGATATTTTTCTAAATAACTAAAAGAGGTTACCTGTAAGTGTACTATGTTATTGAAGAAATCTTGATCTGCATCAGCACTGCATAAAGCCTTTAAAGACTCAAGGTTTGATTCCTTGGGAAGCTTCAACACCATTTCTCTAAGCAAATCAATCCATACCTAAAACAAACAAGTACATGTTAAATACTCATTATCAACTAACAACTTGACTAGAGAAATTCTCATTATGGTATTGTATCACCACACTTCACTTGCAAATAGGACCTCTGGACAACTCACCCTGCAAACCAGAGTAACCATCTCGCAAGGGGAACCACGAAAAGAATGAAAAGGGAGTAGAAAAGAAGTAATTAACATATAAACACATATACCTTTTTAGTAGCACCTTTGTTCATTGCACTTCCCATATGTTTCAACAAGAAATTGTTTAGTATGGGCTGAACAGTGGTTCTAGACCATGTTGGGTTAGATTCCGAAGATCCCTCTAGGATCTTAGCAGAAAACTCAACAAAAGAGAGCAGTAATCTGAATGCACTTTGCCGTAATATCATCTCCTCAGATGACATATCATGTACTGCGTGAGCCAGGATTGGCAATGCATGACCTTCCTCAATAGTATAAAAAAACTTTGCATTAACATCTTCATACGCAGAGAGTACTTCGTCATAGTCAAGACCACTTATCTCCATTGCTGATGTTGCATTTAGTTTACGGAGAGTTTTTGCCTGCATGCAACATAAATAGAAGGTTGTTATTCTATTTCTTCAAGTGATGAAGAATATAAAGAATTTATGAGAATTATCTAAGGCTTGCATTACCAATATTGATAAAGAAGTGTCTTTTAAAGCAACGGCATCAAGGACATCACATATAGAGTTTCGAACAGCCAAATCAGCTGAAATAAGAAGTGGGGAAATTGAATTCAAAAGTTTTTTACTACTTCCACTGCCCAGGACAGTTACCACTTGGCGGATGATTTGAAGTACGTTGACACAGGTATCTACAAGAGCAACAGCACTAGTTAGTAATAAACCCATGAAAATAATCATATGTGAAAAGACTGAGATGGTCAGAGGCCCACCAATATTCTGGTGTTTCTTTGTAAGAAATGGAAGCAATATATCAACAAATGATCCGGCAGTAGACGGTTCCTTCACATACTTCGTTAACAAGTTGAAGATGGTAATTTCTCTTTTCCCTGGGAATTTGAGCAATGGCCTACAGGAAAGTGGTAAAATATCTCAAATGCTAAAAGATGTTTCATTAATATATCTGGACAACTTTAGATTTTGGTTATGAGAATCTACCAATTCAAGAACACGGTAGGCAAAGGTAAGGGTATACAATACATTAAGATCATAATAGATAAGAATAACTAAACTTAAAACCAAGATTAGCTACACTTCAACATAAAAGAAGAACCTTGCAACCATAATTCAATAGATGGCACTTTAGGTAAATCGGACCCATAAATATGTTCTCAACAGCATTTTATCATCTTAATTTGGGTTTATCTACATTCCTGTTAGTCCTTCCCCAGCATATTTACTTGTCCTTTCATCTGCTTAGACAACTTCTGAGAGCCCTTTTACCTCTCACTTTGAATGGCTTGATCAAACCTAACCAAATCTCAAGAATGTTTCAGACTTATTGACAACAGTCCTTATGTAGAGTCCTCACATAAAAACTTAGATCACAAACTGCATTTCATATTTTTTCTTCTGTTTACATGATTACCACAGTATGCATTGCTTTTATATGTTTTTTGGTCGGAGGTGATTCATATCACAAGACCTCTTTGATAAAAAATCACTCCATGATCTATTATCTATGTGAGGTGGTTGTTGGTTTACTAATTGTACTGGAAGGGTCAGAGTGACCGTAAAAAGGAAATTTCTACCCTAGACCAGGTCCACAAGACCTTTTGGTCCATGATTTAACTTCAATTAAATAATACTTTTGATTGTGTTTTCATGTATTTTTTTTTATTTTCAAAATATCATGTGGCATGAGTTTAAACCACAAGGTCCACAACTTAGGCTGTAGACCTGGTCTAGGGTAGAAAAATCCAAAAACACGTAAAAATCATTTTGTAAATCTGGTGTTTATTGGTTTCTAAGCCACTAAATCATCCGCCTAAAGCAATTGCACAGGCATAATTGTTCAATTCCTTTGTCAAAATTATGTCTACAACAGCCTTGAGGTATTAATACCTATCAATTATAAGCAAGTAGGCTTTTCATCGATTGATTCATAATACTCCTATTACATCTCATATCCCACTTTAGGTTTGAGCATGTGAAGCAATAATAGATTAGTCGCTGACATTGAATAGGCTAGTCCCTAGTCTCAATCAAGGCTTTTGACACAATCATTACGAAGGAAACATGACTAAAAATACATAATCTTACATATTAGACAAAAAGGCAAAGACATTACTAGGGATGAAGAAGGTTCACTGAACCAGATTACCATGCAAGAAAAATACTCTCACCTATTGCAAAATCTTTCTAGAAGTCCAGCACCAAGTACTAAAGACATTTTAAAAAGCATAAAAAACACTCAAAAATCAGCTAGACTGCAGGCACAGCTAATAAGACAGGGGATCTATCCATTAAACAAATACAGAGCACATGTAAACAACAAATTCTACTAGCAGGGACGAGAAAGAAAAGGGGAAAGGAATACCTCCTAGTTGGATTTTCTTTGGTAAAAATACAGTGCAAGCCGTGCATGAGCTCATCAAGATGTGGAAGTAAAACATTTCTGATACTGAGATCTTCGATACCCAGTGCATTATCAAGCTTCAGCAAGTTCTTAGCGAACTTCAAGATACAAGACAAAATGGATGTAGAAGCTGGTGGAAGACTAAGCATGGAGAAAATGTCAGGCACAAGATTCTCTTCCTTGAATAATAGTGGAGTAAGCTTGTAGTTTTTACTCATCGCAAGAAAACAATAAAATAGTGAACTTGGCTTTTGGCTACCAAGACCTTCCTTCTTAAGTTTAGCAACCAAAGGTTTTACTGATGTAAAGAACAGGTCCCAAAATGCACCTCCAAAATCATGATCACCAAATTTACCAAGAACAAGATATATGACCTTAAAGCATAAGGACCTTAAGTCCCTGACTTGCTTCCTCTCCTGCAAATGAATATAATGTATAAATTAAGTTGTTTATACCTGAAGTCCAAACTCAACCCATGTTTAGAATAAAGGATAGATACATTGAGTAGAACTTGCATTTAGATTAATAGTTGAAACTTGAAACACATGAATGGGAAGTAACTACCGAATTTAAGGGAAGTTTCGAAGAAAACTATATATTAACCAGAAAAAGTTGAGAACTGATAAGATTAAAAATTGTAAACAGCAAAAAAGGACAGTTCTCACCAAACCGACTCCAGTTCAACATGGCAGGTGTTACTATTTGCGGTGTCTTTCCATTTAAATATACTTCATATTTCCCATTCTAGACTACCCTCTTCCTAAAACTTACCAATTTCCAAAACCACTTTTATAGAGAACCACTGAATACTTATTCAATGTCCTTAATAATAACTATAGCTCGTAAAATAAACTGGAGAGTGAAGAATGAGAAGTAAGCCACAACAACATCACCTAGTTAGAGTTCCATTGAAACTTGAAGCTACCACTTAGGACCCACCCAGCCATTAAAAAAGCACATGCGCTCGCACAAAACGAGAAAAGAATAGCCAAAGTCGGCTCTTTTCCCATTTCCGCAATCTCTTCTTTACAGAAGATGCAATACGGAGAGAACCATTTACAATATCAACCAGTGAAACTTGCAGCTGATTTCTCCAATTCAATTTAAAGCAGGAGCCCTGATGCTTTAAAGCTAGAGTTCACTGCTCGTGCTTTACATCAACAATCTATATTCGGTGCCTTAACGCATACAGACAACAAGAAGATGGAAAACTACAGATGGACATTCTTAAGAACCCCTACAGGTCTACCTATAATTGTTTTTGTCCTACGCCCATGATACATGAAACCTAGCATCATTATGGAATATACTTAGAAAACACTAGAGTTCTAAGAAATCACCTTTGGATCCACAACTGTCAAATGACTAAAAACGCTAACGCTAGCTCTTACTTTCTTTTCTAACATAGAGAACAAGCATAATATACTAACACTTGATTCTAGAGTTTCTTTCTCACCACCAAGTAGCTGGTGCAGAAAAAAAAGGGCTCCAAATCTTGTCTATCCTAGAGAATTAGAGATTTACCAACAAGCAATCATCAATTAATCAAGAGAGAGAGAGAGAATTTCAATTCGATACCTTACTGTTTTCCTCCACTTCATCATTGTCATGAACCTCCAAATCTAAGGTAGAACCGTTATCTAGAGAAGAAGACTCACTCTTTTTTCCGCCAAGGACTGATGTACAGCTCGCTGAGATCAGTACCACACAGTTCATCAGTAGATTAAGAAAAGGATTAAGACGAGATTCATCAAAAACTGCCAAAATATCTTCGATTACGTGCAGGAAACCATATTTCTTCTTCCAAGAAAGGGCTTCAATGGCATTTGAGGTCAGATGGTTCAGGATACTAGATGCATCAATCTCAAACTCGGAACTTTTGGACGATCCCCTGAAAATTTGGCCAATTTCGTTACTGCATTGAGAGCTGGGAAGTAGAGGCCTAACTAATAACCAGAAGAAAAGAGGAAGCTCTTCAAGATCAAGCTCAGCTAAAAATCCAAGAACTGCCCGTCGATGATTTACACTTGCATTCTGAAAAGGTGAAAGCACCTCATTGAGATTCAGATAAGTTGATAGAAAAACTAAAATAAACCAATGTACGCAAACAGATAAAGAGCATGCAACAAGCTGCAATCAAAACCATACATCAGAAACAAGCAATTCTTATTTATTTTGGCAGGGGAGATGCAAAGATATAATAACATTACCTTCTGGCTACCAAGCATTTTCAAATTTCTTACTTTTGGTATTAGTATCCGTATGACTACATGTACAAGATGAACTCTGTGCCGTTCATCAATACAATCAATCGAGGTTCTGGATAAGCTCCACCGTGTAAGCTCATCCCGCAGATCTTTAGCATTGATCAGATTTTTAAGATTTCCACTGTATGGAAGTAAAAAGTCGTCTTTCCAGTTCAACAAGCAATCAAGAACTTTCAACTGCAAGTCAGCATCATTTTGGTCGAGAAGCCTGCCGTACCATTATGACAAAAGCCACCCAAACACAAAAAAAGTAAGATATTAATTTTGCAAGAAGCAAAAAGACAAGGGAAATTAACAACTCAGTGATATTTATCATATTCTTAGCATGGAGAGCTGAGAGATTTTAACATCAATAATCTAGAAACTGCAACCAATTACTGAACCAACCTATACAGAAGAACATCCCTCAAAAATTGACCTTGATAAAAAGCCCTAGGATTCCTCAACAATCTGAACAAGCTCAACCACTCTTTAAGAACTCCTTTCCATTCTTTCCCATTATGGCCCAGTGTGTATGATTCAACACTGCATATTTGCAACATAAAGATACATGCTCAGCTAAATACCCAAAGTACAGAAATACATTTTATACAAAAAAACAATGACCAAACATAGATAGAATAATAAAAATAATTATCACCTAGTAATCTTTTCCACACTGTAACCCAAAAATTTAAGAAAAAGAGGTACTATTTGCTGAGAGTGAGATTCGACTATTGAAGGAACTTTTTGTAAAGTTCGAATCAAGAGGGACAAAATTGTTGCATGTGGAGTACTATCAAATACATGAATGATATCAGAGTTGAAGCATCCAATCAAACCTACAAAACCAACACAATACGTAAGTTACTTTGGTTTGTAATCGCAAATGCAATTAAACAATTGAAAACACCAAGGTCAAATAGGTACTGAAGCAAAATGCAGTTCTTAGAGAATGTGTGTGTGCGTGTGTGTGTGTGTGTGTGTGAGAGAGAGAGAGAGAGACAGAGACATGAGACAAGACAAGGCACTTCCACGAGATAAAAGATAGGAGGAAGAATAAAAGAAATCAACTACCAGTGTCATCTGTAGAATCATTATCGCCTCCATTTTGTTGATGGTAAGATGCGAGAAAATCAGATTGACAATGTTCGAGATAATCAATATATCTGTTCCACACGATACCAAAATATTGGCTAACAAGGAAAGTGAGGCACTCTAAAGCTGGATCCCAGATATAGCTAAATCGGTTATGAAATATGCCAAAAATTCCATTTAAAGCAGCAATTATATACTGGTCAGCAACTCGATGAACCCCCAAACTCCTCTGCAATTTAGATATTAGTAGAACAACCTTACGGCTTGTTGCAATTGAAAGAGCAGTCTCTTCAACAGATTTGAGTAGGTTGAGAACCTAGAATCAAAATAAAATGATATCACATCTGACAAGTGATTTTGCATAAAAGAAACTATGTAAATTATGTATACATGTATATATATGTGTGTGTGTGTGTATAATTACGTTATTATGGCAGCCATCCCCTAGACAAGTCTCAGAAACATGAGTTCCCAAATCATTTCCAATAGGCAGTTTCTTATCTGAATGTTCATCCTGTATAGAATCAAAATAGCAGAGTATATGCAGGGTAGAAAGGCGGATCTCTTTATTGGGGTGGCTCAAGTTTTCAGTAAATATGTCCAGAGCATCCAATGAATTTCCAGCTATACATTCCGGAAGATCGAGTTGGCATTTCCCGTATGATACACTGAATTACCAAAAAACAGACCCATGTCAAATGAAATTGTTATGCATTTAGGAGAAAGCAATAATACCAACTATAAATCTATGAAGAAAATAACAACTTACACAGAGTCCGAGTCAAAAATATCTGCCACCGCAGATAAGATGTGAGGTGACAACTTATATCTTCTTGCAAGATCGAAGCATTTTCTCATTGCAGACTCTTCATGAGAAATTCCCCTTCCCGAAACCAACCTGTTATAAGAACGCAATGCAGCACCAATCAAGCTATACCAAGTATTTTTATGGAAGCCTGCAACCTCTGCATAAGTATGTATTAATTAGGAATATAGCAAATAAGCAGGATTAACTATTAAAGAACATACGGCTTTACAAGCAACAAATATCCAATTCACAAACAGAAGCTAACAAAATGACCTTTGATCTCTCCACAAATAATCTTTATGGAAATTGTAACAAACAATTATGTCCACAAAAAAGCAATCACAAATGGCTGCAATTTTTAGACTATGAATAGTATCATAAACCAGCAAATGACTTACTAGATTCCACCCCTAGAAGCTTGTCAATTGAATCTATGAACTCCAACAGTAAGGATGGTTTTTCTTGTGCACCCGGTAAATGAGAATAGCACCCTATAATGGCCCACAAGACAGCCAACTTATTTTCTGGAACAGGAAGGAAATTCCCTTCTGTAGAATTACTGATCTCCTTAATCCAGTAACGAAGAGTCTCTTCAAAGAAACCAAAAATCCTTGAGAACTTCTCCTTGAGTTCCCTATCCCAAAAGCTAGAGCTGTTTGGTTCCATTTTCTCACAAAACTTCATCATTAAGTACATAACTTCCTCAGTAGATGTTTCTATTAAATTGTCGAATGCACTGCAACCAATACAAACATTTGGATATGGAACTTTAAAAGAATGATTATTTAGATAGCTAACATAATAATTAAAAAAAAAAAAAAACTAGTAGATATTCTAAATTACCGCATTATATGTGTTCCAAATGCATGGCATATACTGGGATCCTTTGTCAGAAGATCTCCAATGAAGGACAGCAGACTGGAGAGAAGCATATGAGTGAGGCCCACAAAGAGAATTGAGAAGAAAATAAAGAATTTGAATTGAGAAGAGAAGTCGAAAAAAACACCTTTGACTCCTTATCTCGAACACCGGCCCCCACTGTAACGAAACTCGCAGGAAAGCAGTCATATTCTTAGAGCTATATAGACCAACTATTACACAAAGCATTAGTTGCAGAGTTTTCTCAACAACTTCAGAATGTAGATCCACATTCTTCATGGTAAGACAGCGAATAACAAAAGTTTCAATGAGCTGGCCGACTAGTTCGACCAATGGTTCAGAATCTGCACAAAATATTTACTTTGTCAGAATCAGTTTCATTTTTTTTTTTTAAATATTAAAGGTAAACAATTGAAGCCCACCTGTGATTTTCTCAGGATAATCATTTTGTACCATGGAAATAAGAAGAGTCAAGAGGCGAGTCAGATGTGTTGACTTTTCATTTGTCAAACACTCTGTTATCTTTTCCAACAAGCATTTCCATATTAAAGAAAGTTCCACTCGGTCTAGCTCCTCATGCAGTCTCTCAAAGGACAGAATAAGGGCTTCGAGAACAGGTCTTGAGTCTGGATATAAGCAATATATTAGAAACGTATGAAGTTATACAATATGCTTTGTTTCAGTAATTAGACAGGAAGATTCGAACTATTTTGAACTAAAATATTTTAGAACATAGTAATCAGAAATGACAACAATAGTTGAGAAGGATGTTGGAAACCCGATTTTCATGCTCCAACCTCTAATAATCATCATTGGCTAAAGTAGTTCATGAACTGCTTGGGAAATCGGAATCAGAGCTCCTTGAAAAATTGATTAACTTTTAATGATAATTATTAGGGAAATGCAAATAGGGTTTCCAGCATCGTTTTCCTGTTTAATTACTGAAACAAAGGATATTGCATATTACGTATATATTTATTGTGACGCAGTTTAACAAAGGAATTGACAGAAAACGAGCAGCATACGAACATGCAGAAACATTACAAACCTTCGACCCCTTGACCACCAATTTGGAAGGAAGATTCATCGACTAGTACCGGAATCAATTTCTCAGTCCTTGAGTGCAATCTTGACGGGGTGATTCTCATAACATGAGAAATTAGCACACCAACACCAGATTTCCTCATTTCTGATGGTTCCTCAACAACTTCTGTCATAAGTTTCAGAATACCTGCTCAACATTTGGAATGAAAAAAAAAATGATTAATCAATCTTAACTAGGACCTAGCCTACACAACGAAGTACTGAAGAGAACAGACAACTAATCCCACTTTTATCTTAACTGATGAACACAAAGACTAATAGTGCTTAACATTCAACTGTGGCATTGCTGCATACTCAATTATAGAAACCAAAAGCATTTGCTTGCACAGCATGCAGCACATATATAATGATTAAAAGTCCTGTCATACAAGGAGAAATACATAACTAGGCAATCACAAGAATGGATGCTTTATGCAAGGCATATGAATCAGGAACTAACCAATGATATATGCAAAGAAGCTCTTGTTAGAATGTTCTTCAGAAAAAAACTATTCGATAATTTTACCAGGAAAAAAACGCAATGCTATACCCATAATGCAAAATTCATTAACAAATTGAAGCACAAAGTACCATCTTCCATGCATGATCTCAAGCTAAAAACTATGTAAACAAATTAGCACCACAGGCAAACAATTGCAAATCATTAAGTAATGAAGATAAGTGGATTTCACATGGAAAGACAGTACCTTTCTTTAGCTGCTGCATTGGTGCTTTCCTTAACAAAAAGGACACTGACTCGGCCATAAATTCTCGAACACAATCTTTGGGGTAGTATCTTAAGTTTGCCGTAATTCTGTGAGAGGGTACAAAGGGAAGGGCGAAAGTCAGCAGGGAAGCTTTGGTATATATGAAAGCAGTGAAGAAATTCAATAAATATTAATTATTTCAATTTTGGGTACGAAGGATCAAAGACAGCAGGTCAGTGTATGATCAAAGTACTACAAAACCATTAAAAATTCCATGTTTTTTATCTGTAGGCAGTCCATAAACATAGACATCCAAGGACATACAAGATTTCTATCAGCATTTTTCATATTAAATTGTATGTGCTAATTCAGGGGGGAAATATCATTAAGCCAGACCTCGAGTAATAAGCAAAAAACACAAGACATAAATATATAATAACTTCATAACACAATAAATACATATAGGGCTACCTTAGAATATGATTAATATCTTTTACAAGATACTTCTGCAGGTACATCATTACATATGACCATGATGTGAATATCTGCAGCAAAAACAGTAACTTACATATAATATTTCAAAAATAAAATTGAGTATACAGATACATAGAAAGCTCATAGACCTGCTCAATTATCTCAGGATCCTTATCAGCGCCACTTTGAAGAAGTAATTCCAAAGAACCAACAATATTTGAGAGAAATCTGCAAAGAATGCAATCGGAAAAAAAGTAAGAAATCTAAGGTAGTATATTCCACGATGTAAATTACTAATTTAGGCCTACACATGGAGAAATTAAGAAATCCCATCTCCGCACCATAATATAAATACACACATGCAAACATGTATGTTATTTCATATGACTTATCCAGTCTTTAAGTATACTTTATTGTTAGTACTATCTCAGAATCAGAAGCCCAGCACTCTAATTGTTCTCAAAAATAGTTACGTAGATGAAACATGTCAACAGAGCAATATGTCATTGTCTCATTGTAGGATCTTGGAGGGAGATTTTACAAGCCAAGACATTATTTTAGCAAATCTAAGAATTATACCTAAATGTACTTCAGGAGAAATTGTGTTTATCTTTGTTTAAACCATGTTTTCTTGTTGTAAATATAGACGCATTCTCTCTGGATTATGTAAACTATTCTAAGAATATAATCACATCTAGAGAACATTACAATAAGATCAGTGGATTTTAATAGATCAGTGAGAAACTGTAGAAGAAAATAAGTCCTGAACTGAAAATTGGAACAGGAAACTTACGGTGCAAAATCCCCCAGAAGATCTCTAGATAATGCAGAAATCAGCCTTGCATACAAATAAACTCGAAATAAGTTGGATGCTCAGACATAAATAAAGTAAAAGGAACATTATCCAAGGAAAATAATGATGCACTGGAACAATAAGAACAAGAACAAGAACATGATCAAGTATAATACTTATAACTTCATCAACCACAACAATTTAGACAGACCAATTACTGTGATTACTTCAAGCATAAACTTTAAATAAAAAGGTAGCAACAATTTCTTGATGTTGAGTGTAAGTATCAACGGAGAAGGGGAAGCTGCATGCATGTAATGACTGGTTAAATTACTAAAAAAGTTTATATTAGGAAAAAAATAAGCAACATTAACCATCAACTCACACCCATTAGAAAACCTGTATATTTTAGTTTTATATCATTAACAAATACTATACCTCAGTATAGCCTCAAGGGATAGCCTCCCTTCCATTTTCAATCTAGAAAGAAGGCTTGATATAATCAAATCCTTCTGCAAGATAATTTGTGGAAGCGTTTGTACCAAAGGAAAAATCTCCTCATAAAATGATATAAAATCCTCAGCAGTGTTCAGCTCCTGTATGTCATGACACAAGTAGCAGAACAGAGATAAACATTACGGAAATAGCACATGATCCTCAAAATTGTTTAATATCTGATGTGGTAGAAAAAGGCTTCCCCCATAATCAGCCAGATGAGTAGTCTGATTGTTAATATGACCTCTCCAGTATGGGAGTATACAAGATATCATTTGACAGTAACATACCAAGGAAGTGGCTCATATGGTTGCAAAAACATGACCTCTCCAGTATGGGAGTATACAAGATATCATTTGACAGTAACATACCAAGGAAGTGGCTCATATGGTTGCAAAAACATTGAATAATGTGCCAGGAAAATAAAGCCAGGAAAAAAGTAGAAAAGACTGCACCTCAAGTCTAGACAAGTTAAAGAATCGTCAATATCTTAGTGGTGATATGGAGTTTATCTATCTATAATTATTCTGGTTATATCTTATGCCCCTCAGCCACAGCCATTGATGGCATTGCTTCATGTTTGCTAAAGGTATGTGAAAAAAGTAGATTATGCTACAAAAAAAACTAGTTACTTTCATCTATATAAAATTCATGTCAGATTCACAAAAGGCTAAAGTTTGTAATTGCAAACAGTCTTTTGTCTAAATCATCTTACAGATTTTCAACCCAAAATTATTTTAGTCAATTGAAACCCAACAGAATGGAGGAAGTAAATATAAAAAATAAAAAAAAAACAGCTAGAATAGTAAGATAATAAAAACATAAAGAGAAAAGGCAACGTACTCTGTATTCTACAAGACAGTCGCGGAAAAAAGACGAGCCTTCTAAAGGTTCAGCTTTCAATGGATCAAGACTTCTGTACACATCTATGTTGATTTCCTCAATTCTTTGTGAAAACGTCTTAAACTGCAGACATGGTAATATCATTAATCAAGTCACTTAAATTTTGAATTTCCCACACAAATTCATTCAATTTCCTCACTAGTGAAGCCCTCTGAAAATCCTATTATCGCATTTGTTCTTTCCAACATTGCAAGTGCGAGTCATAAAACAGTAATCGAAACAATACTGCATCATACTAATCCTAAATCACACGCAAGCATGCAATAAAGATTACCAATGCGCCATATCTTCAAACGACTTCGAAATCATTCCAAAAAACAAACGAAGAAACGAGAAAATCAGTTTCGTGTATACTTACAACGAAGCGGCGGCGGCCGGAAGAGTTATTGAGAGACTTCACCGCCCTAGCGTCGGAAGGAGTCGCCATGGTCGAGTTCTTCACTGATTCTCCTCAAAGCTTGCACTCCACCGCCGCTTATTGCGTTCCCGCGACGCCTGCGATAGTCAGGGTTTTGAGTTCGGAAAGAGGGTTTTTATCGTTTGACTGCTGTATGCAACTATATATACGTGTACGTATTTTCTGCCGTTGCCGAATTTCCTTTGATAATTTTCAGTTTACTTCACTAACCCTAATTTTCGGTAGATTTTCTATAGTTAGTAGTAGTATATTTTTCGCCCGTTGCTAAATTTCCTTGTATAATTAGTTTCCTTACTAATCGTCTACTCCTAATTTATTTAAGGAAAGAAGGTCTCAATTTCAATGGGAGGCTCCAACCGACTTTAAGTGTGTTCAAATATTTGATTAAAAATGGACTAAACTTTAATAAAAGACTAAAGATTTTATCCACACCCTTGAAAGGCTGTACCTTCGTTCCTGTCTGAATGTATTTGTTCTCGTTAAACAGACATTAAATTCCTAAAACTTTTAAATTTATAATAATTTACCATCCTAACAGTTAAAAAATTATATCTCCAATCTATTGGTATCCTAATAAAATGTCACATAAGATTTAAACTTAACACCATAATTAAAAAGTCTATTTACAAAGTTTCATTATTCATAAATAGATAAACATTAAATATCGCGATGATAATGTATTCCTTTAAATTTTTAAAAAGTATTATTGTATATCATCCAAATTATCAAGAAAGAAGCAGTTAACTCGTCTCAGTGTAGCATAACATAAAATTATATTTATAAAGTGAGATTAGTTTTACATATATTTGTTTAACATCAAATAATTGTGAAACAAGTTTCGAGAATAACTAGTATGAGTATAAATCTAGAATATGCTACTCTCAAAATGGTTCCATGGTCTAGTGGTTAGGACATTGGACTCTGAATCCAGTAACCCGAGTTCAAGTCTCGGTGGAACCTTCAATATTTTTATTGGATTTTTTTTTTTTTTTGCATTCAACCCCTCTTGGTTTTTTTTTTTTTTTTTTCATTCCAACACCTCCGGACTCTATTTTTCACATTCCGAAACCCTAATTTCTCGTAATTCTATCGTACGCCCCACTAAACCCGGGTTTTACCCGCAAAAACCCCTAAAACTACTGTCCTTTTCGCTCTCGTGGCTGTCTGTCTCTGTATGTGTGCGAGAGAGAGAGAGAGAGAGGAGGAGAGAGACTTGAAATGGGCGAAGAATGCTTTAACGCATCAAAGCTTCATTAGACAGCTTGTCGATTCCTTCCTGCTATCCACGGCGGCGGAAATTCTCCGACAGAATTCGGTGATTAGGATTGATGGCGAAGAATGCTTTAACGAATCAAAGCGGCGTAAAATCGAAGACACGGTTTTGGATATTCTTAAAGCGCCCGGACGTGGAGACAGTCACCGAGTTCGGAGTACGTTCCGCCGCTGCCGAGCGGTTAGGCTTCGAGCTCCCGGTTTTAAACAGCCGTCTATTCATTAGACAGCTTGTTGATTCCTTCCTGCTATCCACGGCGGCGGAAGTTCTCCGAAACAATTCGCTAATTAGGATTACAGACGACGATAGCACCGGCAAAAGCGCCGAACAACGGCGGCGGCGGCAGCAACATAGTGGTATTGATGGTGAAGCTAATTACGACGGAAAAATTATTTGCAAGGTTAGACTATTTTTGGGCAATATATGAAGCAACCGGATGCTACAATCATTTGTTTATGCTATTCAAATTATCTGTAATTAGTTTATCTGTTATCACCCATTCTTGGAGTATGTTGTTTCTAGTATCAATTCTGATAGTTGAAATTTGTTGCTGACAGCCAATATTTAGGAAGAAAATGGGGTGATCCAACTGAAGAAGAAAATATTTTTAACTAAAACTGGCAAATCGAAATCTTTACCATTAACAAGGAGAAAGATTACTTATCCACGGCCATGTTTGCTTCATTGGTACAATGTACCTCATTGTCATTTGCCTGGTAAAGGCATGCAGCTTACAGTCAGTCTTAAGCAAATAGCAAATATAGTACTCCTTTGTATTAATCTAGATGAGACGTTAATGGTTATTTCTTTAAAATTGAACTCTAATTTGACATTTATGTATCAAAGGCGTCATCTCTGTTATAAATTGTTAGTGCTTACTTTACATTTATATTTATTTCTGGTCCTTGGAGTGTACAGTTATCAAACAAGAGGAGGGTAACAATTCATGATTATCGGGGGTCAACCATGGTCTCAATCAGTGAGTTCGACATACAAGATGGAAACTTGGTTCCTGTAAAAGGTGACAATCTTCATTATTAATCAATATTCTGGATTCTGGAATTTCTTACAGAATGAAATTGCTTTTAGATCAATTTTTTGAGAATTTTCTAGGAATTTATAGTAGTGGTGGTCTTATCTATTTTGCAGTTCTATCTTCTTTCTGACTAGCAATTCTAAGTTTGCTACCTACACTGTCTTATGAAGTAAGTATTTTATGGGAGATTTTATAATTCTGAGTTTCAGTCACTTGTAAATTCCTAAGGGTTATGCTCCTAAGATGCTGCCCTTTTGTGCCTAGTTACAAATTATGCATACATCTCTTTTTTGGTGAATAGGATACCTTCTGTCCCATAAAGTGACAAAGAAAATAGGATACCTTCTGACGCAAAGATGTCGGGCCCCAAGAAATCTTAGGAGAGCCAAAATTAGGTGATCGGGATCATTCAATTCCAGAACGCATGGGTATTGAGCATAGTGAAAAGTATTTTTGCAAGTATCACCATTACATACTGTTCTATTGCTGATTGGGCTAGTCAAATTCCATATCTTGTTAGCTACATTAGTGTAAGAATGTGATCCCTACCTCTGTTATTTATTACGCTGCACAAGTGAATTTCAAATCTACATCTTGGGTTTTCCTGTGCGTATACAATTGTATCTTTGTTTAGATAGGCCATACTTTTGGCAAGTTAGAAATTCTGGTCAGGGTTTTGAGTTTCTTCTGCTTGTTGTTTAAAGTTGTGATTTCGTTGCTTGAGCACCTTCTCTTTATCATTTGCTTACAGTTGTTGCTCCCACATTTAGCTTTTTCCCTGTACATTTTGGTTCTTTAAATTGTTGAGTGAATAATGATTAATTACCTGCATGTATGTATTATGAACCAAGGTATGCACTCAGGAATAAGCTTGACATCTACGCAATGGTCATCCTTCAGAAATAGCATTCCTTCTATAGAAGACGCCATTCTTAAACTGGATTCTCGGTTGAGGTGAGGCTCTTCTTGCCCCCCACCCTTTCGTGGAGGAACTTGACTAAGTAATTTTTTTCTCGAAAAGCAAAAGATAGTATTTCTATATCTTTCTTGGGGGATGGGTTGTTTTGGTTCATCCATAAAACTTTAGCTTGACATGGTCTGTTCTGTTTTAACTAATCCATGCATGGAATAATTTCACTCTAGGTCTGAAGCTGTTACAGTGCAAATTGGAGCAAACATAACGAATTCAGCGGCAGATTCTGCTAGTGAGAAAAGACAAACTGAGACAGGTGTTTCTAATTTGACTAGTGTTATCAATCATCCTGGCAAGAGGACACAAAGCCAAAGTGAACCAGACGCGAGAAGTTCAGCAGATGATTCTGCTGTCGAAAAAGGTCCAAAACAGAATGTTCACCCTCATATCAATATTGTACAAAAAGAGGTTGATACATCTGAAACGGCAACAGCCTCGATCTCTCGAGATCATGTTCTTGCCGAGAAAGTGCAAGAAGCACCATCTACTTATGGAACAACTGCTACTTCTAACCATCAGGAACAGATTCCTCCCACTGAACCGGTATCTGAAAACTTCACTTTGGTCCCTCCGCTTCCTAACCAACTCGATAGAGTTGCTCTACATTCTCCTAAAAAACTGATTCCTACGCGGAGTGAACAAACTAGCATTGGTCATTCCAGTTTACTGCCTTCATTTCCTAGTCAAGGGCACCCACATCCTACACTCCCTATACAGCCTCAGCGTTTCGAAGGAAGAAACTACCATTCTTGGAGGAACCAAATGGAAATGCTTCTTAATCAGCTGAACATAGCATATGTGCTTTCTGAGCTAAGCCCACAAGGTAATCTTGAAGATAACATTAGAGCCAAGGCTGGCATCCAAAGGTGGATCACCGATGACTACTTATGCCGCCAAAATATACTAAATTCTTTATGTGACAGTCTCTTTCAGCTATACTCCGCGAAAAGCTTCTCCGCCAGAGAGCTCTGGGAAGAGCTCAAAGCAGCTTAGAACAACGATTATGGAACGAAGAGGTCAGACATCAACAACTACATCCATTTCCAAATGGTTGATGGGGTTTCAATTCTTGACCAGGTTCAGCAACTGCACCACATTGCCGATTCCATTATTGCTTCCGGTACATGGATAGAGGAAGCTTTTCATGTGAGCGTTATAGTCTCCAAGCTCCCGTCTTCTTGGAAGGAGCTTCGCCATAAACTGATGCAGGAGGAGTTTCTACCTCTTAACATGTTGATGCACCGTCTTCGGGTTGAAGCAGAGACAAATGACTCTAGGAATGAGCGCGTTGCAGCGTCGAAGCTCGACCTGAGAGAGAGAACGAAAAGGGATGAAAGTAGAAGAGAATGCTTTGGTTGTGGGAAGGAGGGGCACATCAGAAAGTATTGTCCAGCTAGGTAGGACAAGAGTAAAGACTAAGGAGTATCTCTCTTCATCTACAGACTCCAAAATAGAGTAAGCTATGCTTTAGTTGAAGTCTCCTCAAAATTTTGCTCAATTTTTTCTCGGATTGGTTTATATGGATGAACTGAGATTTCATCTAAGCTAAAGACCTCATCAGTGGTTCCAAATTTTTTGTACAATATATTGTTTAAACAATTGTTCTTGAAATATTGAAAGTGAAATAAAATCTCAACATTAGTTTCAGGGCATGTGGCTAGCAACTTTGAATTGGATTTGGGTTTGGATTCTTTCATTTAGGATTTGGAATAGATTCAGTTGAGGATTTTTGAAAATCCATGAATTTATTAGGAGTAAGAGAACTCCAAGTTTATTAGTATGATTCCAAAATTTTAATTTCGACATATTTAATTCAAATATTTTATATGAGTTTACGTATTTTTAATTCTGAGATTCTCAAATCAAAATGCTCCTTTGTATTTTAAGTAGACTTATAAGGCTATCCTAATTTTCTATTTCAAATAAACTCTCAAACATCTCACTCGTATTTTGAATTTTTTTTTACTGTAGTAAAATACGAGTAAAGTAAATAAGCACATGAAATTCAGCCCAATCCAATTTCAAGCACGTGGGCTCTCGGACTCTGAGTCACTCGACTTAAGGATTCGGGTCAACAAAATATCGACGATATTGATATTTACAGAACGAAACGAAAGTGTAACTTGAGTTGAAGTAGTTAAGATTTCAAAATCTAAAAGATAAAGAAGAAAAATGCAAGAAGTAACTCGTGGTTTTCAACTCACGTGTTTCTTGCAGTTTAGTCACGCTTTCTTTCAATTATTATTGTTACAACAATTAAACTGCATCGAAAGCATGCACGTATACCTGCTGTGTATTTATACAGTCACACTTATAATGTGTATATTAATTAGTTATACAATAGTGAACAATAATTGACGCATTATTTTAAATTATTTAATTTGAAATTAATAATGTGGGCAAGTATTTCTCGCCCGAATTGCATGAAAACACGTTTACCCCGCGGAATTTCAATAGTAAAAAAACAAGAATTTCGGTTGACGAATTCCCAATTTTCTACGCGTCTTGAAAACGTGTTGTATTTTGCCAAGCTTTCACGCTACGCCTTTCACAATCTTATTCACATATGACAAAGTAGTTGAGTTCAAACCACATGAAAAAGGATGTCAAAAACGAGGTTGCTTATTTTCTTACATGAAAAACTGTCGGCATGAAAGAAAGAAACTCACTCATACGTCCGTCCCGTTATTAACATTTTGTTTCCTACGTGCAAACAATATATAGTGTATTCGACGCGACTTTCATGCATTCATTTCATATGCAAGAAAGACGAGACAGTACTAAACTTGAACACAAGGAAATGAGCAAAACCAGATTTACAGATTGCAGAAATCATAAAGAGACGAGGATGAAATGTAGAATTGATAAGTTTAATTAGTCATGCTGAAGACTCAACTAAATATGTATAAAAAGCTAGAGATTTACTATCCTATAAGGTGAAAAAATATAGTTGCATGTTCCCCTATGACTAGCATCAACTGTTGTATTTCAAAATCTTCTCAAAAGCTTTTTTCTATGAAGATCAACTGCATATCATGGCTACTAACAATAGTAAAATTACCCGAGAGATAACTGATGGAGGGAGTTGGGTTTGTAGGCCTCAAACAGCTTCTCCTTGGTGAGTCGTTTGGAGCCGTTGGATTTGACAACGAACGTATGGAACACACGCTCACTCCCGGTAGCCATCTTCGCCTCAACGATGGTGGCTTGTGCATCATTGATTGCATGTATAACTCTTGATGCTGGATGTGAATTCAACGGGCAGCTGACCCTAATCGTGACTTCGTCTTGGCTAGATTCGATGTTAACGCTTGAAGTCAAGTCTTCCGTTTCTCTATTCGAAATAGCTTCTGATGCGGATGCTTCTCTTGACATGCTGCCTGGTCTCTCTCGCTCCGACTCCATATCCTTCAGCTTCTTCTGAAGCTCGGTTATGTAAGCAATGGCATCTCCGAGGAGGGAAGCTTTGTCCATCTTGGAGATATTTGGGACAACTGCTCGTAAAGCATAGAACCGTTGGTTCAACTTCTCCCTTCTTTGTCTTTCTGCCTCTACATGATTTAATGGTTCATCTCTTCCATTGGCTGGCTTCCTACCACGCTTCCTCGGCCTCTTGTCTTCCGATAGCCCTCCAACCTCTTCTTTGCATAGAGCTTCAACATCCGAAAGCTCGGATTCAAGACTTTGTTGATGCGAGTTTACGGGCCTTGAGGTTGCTCCGGTGAAATCTATCTGCATTTGAGCCGGCTTTTGATGCTGGAAGTTATT
Organism: Lavandula angustifolia; assembly: GCA_028984105.1. Classification (NCBI taxonomy): domain Eukaryota; kingdom Viridiplantae; phylum Streptophyta; class Magnoliopsida; order Lamiales; family Lamiaceae; genus Lavandula; species Lavandula angustifolia. The sequence goes on along the minus strand of CM054804.1, from coordinate 6,054,149 downwards.
AAGCACAAACTCTTCTCTATTCGGTTTGGGAAGCTCAGTACGATTTTTGGGTAGAGCTTGAGGACTGTAAGCCTCTACCGGACTCCCTACCTTTACATTAGTAATATTACCATATTGTGCCCATGTAGAGCCATGAAAACCATTCAGATTGTTGGTAAATGGTAATCTGTTCTTGTTTCTACCTGCATCCCAAGTCCGATCCTGCACCTCCGCTTTCCTAACCGAAGCATCATCCCTAAACTGCACATGACTCGAATTCAAGTCCTGTCCGAAAATCTTCGGAACCCCTTCACTTCGGTTAACAACAGCCAAGTTGGGAATGGGGTTATTCGTGTCTCTTTTCTCCGTTACCATTGCCACGGCCACAGCCTCGCCTTGCTTGGACCTACGGAGCGATGAAAACATCGAAAATGAAGATCCAACCGCCTTCATTAGCTCCATACTCTCCGGTATGCATCTTACCGAGCCTAACTCAACCACCCCTACATCAGTTGGGATCATAACAATAGTTTGCATCCCAGCCGACTTTGCAAGGAACGACCTAACGCAGTAATCAAGATTCGACTTCAATGCATCCGACAACCAAACATGCTTGCCGGATCCAAAGCATCTCCCCGGGCCTCCTTCGCCCCTAGGGAAGGAGAAATACATCGATGCTAGGAAGAACATTTCAGTATCCGTTACTTTATCCAACCCGAACGCGTAATTCTCCTCATCACCTCCTCCAAACAAAGTATGCAGCCTCTGCAGAACCCTCTTCCTGATTGTCTGCTGGGATTCATCCTCAAGCCTCATTTTGAGAATCCGAGTGACTTCAGATTCCTCGTCCTCACGAGGCTCTCGACAACACCCATCCCCCATCCCAGCACCAAGTCCCCAGCCTTTGACCTTGAAAGCTGCCAAAATATTGCATAATTCCAACAGAAATTGGATGAATTTGGGCGCTCAACAAGATCTGCAAGCTTATTCTGCAGATTCTCATCGTTCCCCATTGCCATCAACGAGCATTCAGCCGAGACCGAGCTCGACATCAAGTAATCGAAAGCTTTCGTTCCCAGCACCGCCGCCACCATCGCCTTATCCTCATTACTCCAACTAACAACCCCCATGCCAAATCCCAATCCTAATTCTCAAAATTCCTTCAACTTCAAAACCCCAAATAGCTCCGAAAAACAACACCAGCAACAAATCCAGTAATTCCTGATCGAAAATCCCCAAATCACGGAATCCAAACTCATCTCACAAACCAATCCAACATTAAATTCAATCTCTACTCGAGAAATTCCAATAAGCTGTACCTCTCAACCGCTCTCAACCTCAGATCTCGAATACAGGCTATCTATCGAAACATGCATGACCAGCAACAAAGCAAAATATATATATATACATTTAAATGCAAGTGGAGCGTGAAATTAAGGATTGGAAAAAAGAAAAATACCAAAAAAAGAAGAAGAAAGCAACACACGAAGAGCAGAAATTGGATGAAATTACTCACCGGTATCGCGCGTTTATCCGCTTTCCGATAAAGTATGTATTACTATGAGCGAAAACAAAGCTTTATTGAAGAAACGATCAGCAGTTGAAAGAAGAAGCTTTTGTTTTCTTTCGCACAGAAAAAAGAAATAAGATTTGTTAGCTGTATGTGTTTCTAAATTTTCTTGCCCAATTTGCTGCATGTGTATGAAGTTTGGGGGTTGAGGTTTTTAGAACAGTAAAAAAGTAACCATGGTTAGTAGAGAGAGAGTAGAGAGAGAAGTGTGAAGTCGGCAACAATCTTGTGTTTTTTGTTTTCCTTTTTATTTATTAGTTCTAGACTAGGTAAGGTAAAAATGGACATAAAATATTGATCATACGATCATATAATAAATTGATAATATTTATAAAAAACAATTTAGATACTGATCTTAAAAGTAAGTTTTCTATAAATGAAAATAGAAGATTTATATGTTCAATTTAAACTCTTAAACCAAATTAATATTCGCCTTTCATTAATAGAACGTCGCTCATATGTATTAAGTTTTGATAAATTTATAATATCGGGTTCTGTTATTTATAGTATTTTCAAAAAATTTTAAAAAATTAAAAAATATTTTAAATATATTTTCTAATTTATCGCTGGTAAATTCAGTGAAACTAATTTATGTAACCAAAATATTAAAAAATGAATCTTGATTTGAATATGTTTAAATCATCTATTTATAAACTTTAAATATAATAAAAAATCATGTTTTTGATCCAATACTCTCTCTATTATTGTTCTATTTTTCTAATCGGATTGTTCCACTATTACTGTTTTATTTCTTAAAATAGTAAATACTCTTAAATAAAAAATAAAGTGGTCTCCTCCTACTTGCTACTCATCCCCACATTATCATTCTCTCTCTTCAAAAATCTATCTCTCACACGATTTTCGTTCCACTCCGAACTCAGAAATTTATGATTTTTAATTTTTTGAAAACTTTAGATTATTACTTAAAATACAATATGAAAAAAGCAAACAGAAAAAAAAAAATTGATTGCTTCAATTACGCATTGTAAATTTTTTGATGAATTCTTATTTCTTCCCTCAATCATTTCTCGAAAATTGTACTCATTTTTATAAGTAAAACTCATAAAATATATACTTAAAGAAAGTTTCTTAATCTCCGTGCCGAAACCAAAGGGAACAGTAATATCGGGACGGAAGGAGTAGAATTTATGAATCATGTAATCTGAATTATATATTTTTTTGTATTTATATTAAAAACCGATTAAATCTCATATTATGGTAGTATTAAATTCATTTTATAGAGTCAAATATTTTATTACATGATCTACTTTTCTTCACACAAGAATGTAATAATAATTAATAACAATCCTAGACATGCTTGTAAACTATGTTGGAAGAAAATGACAGTTGGTACAACTTTACAATATTTTTCCCTTAAGTTGACTGATTCCCACAATACTATAATTCCCATTTCGAGTAATGTAACAACAATAACCAATCTCTATAAATTATCACCAATAAATCATAGCGTTCATAATTATTTCAATCTCTGAAGGAAGGCAACGCCCAAAATAGTAACTTATTGATTTATAACTTACATTTAAATATTGAACGTGGAAATGATTATAGGGACCCAAACACCCCAATAATTTAAATAATAAAGAAAAAAATTCAAATCTTGTAAGTATTTCATACATGCGATTATTTCCATTTTATTTAGAATTTATAGTGAAAATATGCCCAAACTTCTACTTTTTTTAGTTTTTGGTGCTCATTTTTTAAAAATTGTGATTTTGGTGTCTATACTTTACAAATTGTTTATCTCAATGTGTCTCACATATATAATTTTTATTTTCAACAATTTAAATAATATTTTGCCACCTTTTTGTTATTAAATAGTTTATGGCCAATTTATGTAATATTCTGCCATTATTACAATGCCAATTTATAGCTAATTATATTTTGCCAATTGTCATTACTGTAGATATAAAATATAACATTAATATAGTGCTTTGTATTTTGATTTTATGCCATTATTCCTATAAAATAACATAATGCAATTTATTGGAATAATAGGAATAATATTATGCCTATTAAATCTGTGAGACACCAAAACAAAAACAATTTGTGAAGTATAGGGACCAAAATCGCAATTTTTAAAGAATGGACACCAAAAAAAAAAGTGAAAGTTTAGACACCTTTTTCACTTCTTACTCTTTTATTTATTGTCGACGTATAGAGTGATAAATTTAATTTTGGTGTTTGTTTTATGAATAATTTGTTAGGAGTGTTTGATAGGAAGGTATGAAAATTTTCTAAATTCGATTAAGGCATAGTTTAGACAATTGATATTTTTTTAGTTTTTAATTTTCATTTAGTAATTAAAAAAATAATCTAAATTATTAAGAAGTTAAAAGATGAACGAAATCGTGTAATGGAGAATCTTTTGAAGAGAGCAAATATAAGAATATGAGGTGAGCAATGAGTAAAGCATGACCCATTTTATTTTAGAATTATGAGTTTACTTTTTTTCTTTTTTGAAAATCGGAAAGAAATAATGGGACAATGAGATTAGAAAACAGGACCGAAATAATGGTTTGGATGGAGTACTATTTTAAAATATTGGAAATGAATACTTATTGAAAATAATTAGGCAAGTAAAACATAAGATAATGTATGATTCGAAAACCTGTATTGAGTTAATCCAGTGGGCTTTAACAATTATTTAATCTTAAAATATAATATTAATGCACTGTTTCAGCCTTCGGGAGCTAGGGCGGGGGGGCCCGCCTCGCCCGAGTCGTGCTGCTAACACGTTGATAGATGCACATAATTATTGGTAGATTAATTAAGTGCTATTTTAATTTATTGAGTCCATATTTAGCACGACTCTATCTACCGAACCATATTTAAGTTATAGGTGTGGTAGATCTTCGGACTTCTAATCACATTAAAATATTGTTAATTTTTTCAATTTTAAAATGAAACAATGTAGAAATAAGACAAGAAATAATAGACACAAATAAAGCATGACAGTTTTTTAGTGGAAGAATGAATAACATAAATCAAACAAGGATTTTGGTTACGTAATGTGTTTATTTTCTTGTCTTTTAATATGATCGAATTCTTTTTTTTTTTAATTTCTACTCAAGAATGTTGATCTGTTTTTAGAAAACAAATAAGACAGCATTAAATGCAAATGGGTAACATTATTTACAAATAAAAAATCAAGTTTCTTAATTTACATACAAAAAAAATAATATAATATTATTGGGACTGAGGAAGTACAATTTTTCTAATTTGAGAATATAAGATCGGACAATTTTCCATGTTATAAAACTATAAATATATACAAACACATTACATGAACAAAAATAAATAGAAATACATTGTATATCAAATTAAGTCGAAAATTTATTTTGCTTAAAGTAAAATATTTTAGTATATTTCATGTAACAATAGTTAATTATGTTTTTATAATTAGAATAGGTGGAAGCGTGTAGAGCAAATGATAGGTGTAGATGAAGGCGGGCGTGGGTCATCCAACGGCGGCGCGTTGCGAGACACGTGTGAGACGGAGGCATCAGAATGATAGACATAGGAGGCTCGATGTCAGCGAGCTAGTGAAACGCACGTGATGGCGTGGACCACGTGAACTGCATTCAATTTAGTTTCAAACATTTTTTCACCTATTTTCGCGTAAGATAGGTGCGGTGACTGTAGCTTTATCGTTTTCGGAGTGTGGCCTATTTATAGCCGCACAAGGTAACTAATTATTTTATTATTTTTTTTGATACGTGGAACCCCGCTACCTTCTTGTATTGCAGAGAACCCCTTCGCTTGTCGCGATAGCCTGCAAAACCACACATGAAAGTTCAACCACCCTAAGCTAACCAGGACCTATCGGTCCCGGGCCAACCACCTTCACCAACTTTGCCATCCCAAGGGACAGGTAACTAATTATTTTTATATACTAATTTGGAGGACAACGTATAAGTTTAAAGGTGCTAATTTGTAATATCAAGAAAATGAATGAAATAAATATTAAAAAAACAGAGAAAATTAAAAATTGTATACAATTTGGAGGAATGGTATTACACGCCCTAAATCCGACTCTGCATATCTCGATCCTCTTTTTGTTTTTTTAATATCTCGATCCTCTTTTAAAGTTTTACTCTTATGACTCTCGAAATTGAAGAAATCGCGCCGTCTTCCCGAACTCTTAATATCGGTCGCCCAGGTGATGTAATATGGATGAAAGTATTATTTTACGAAAATCTGCAATCAATAAGAAGATAATTATTTTATAAAATTGTTTAGGAGAATGACGTCGCATCGGTTTATGATTTTGGAAAACTTAAACACCTGTGACTAAGAATCCAATATTGTTGCACATGTGAGTTGCGTGATAAAAGAAGGTGAGGGTAGGTTTAATCTTTCGTAGTAGAAGTTGGTTTTTTCTCTCTCAAGATTACATAAGTTGACAAAATAAATATCATTATTAAAAGACAAGTTATTACTACTATTCAACAAGTTAATTATCACAACATTTAAATTACGAGCTCAAAATTTGTACAGATTTGGACGTATGCATTATTAACGTGTTTAATTTCACTTTGCGAATCAACATAAGATAAGTTGTTGCCGACAGCTCATTGTTGACGTTCATAAAATGCAAGGCCAGCTATTTCAATGAGTGGATAATTCAATTTTTTATTTTAGTATTATTAAATATATTTGGATTTAGATGGCGCTTGATACTGATAGGGATATTCTTCAATTTGTATCCATCTCATTTCTTATCCGAATTCCTTAAATGTTTAAAAGTTTTTATTTATTTATATTTTCATATATAACCTTTTCAAATAAAATAATTACTTTTATCATAGTATATTCACTATATAGACACAAATGAAAGTATCATACTTGCCACCTTTTTTCATGTACTTTCCTATGCATAAGAAAATAAGTATATTGGTCCAAATAACGAATTTACAGTCGAGTCTCAATTACGTACAAAGATACCATTACTGAATCTTCATTTTGTTCAATTTTTTTTAAAAATTATTGAACAATTGTAATAATATAAAGACCGTGAGTATTTTTATAGGAGATGCCACTACTTTTTATGTTTTTGATACCAAATGACTATATACATATACTACCACTTTAAGATCATATCATATCCAATAATTAACTTAGATAAATGTCATTCAGAAATGGTCTAAATAACCAAAAAAGACATTAATAATGAATTATAATTATGCATTTAAGTATAATATATTGATTAGTACTATATGAAGGCTAGCATCCAATTTAACTTTGATTACAAAGACAATAAATGAAATATTAAATTCCCAAATTTAATTCCAAAAAACTTTTAATTTATTAAAAAGATAAGTAACATGGAATTAATTTTATTTTTTGAAATTTAATTGGTGGTGGCAAATAATTAAAAGAAATGGTGGCATATCGCTATTTAACGGGGGTAATTGGGTCAAAGCGGGTCATCCAAGTAGAAGAAGTGTTGAATTGAAATCACACGTTTCACGTGTTTGTTGAGATGCTCTCATGCTTTATCCCCGCAGCACCGTTTACGGTCCCCACGTGACACGTGGTCAAAATGTGATAGAGCCATCAGACCTACTGCCCCTCACCAAACCATGGTTTTTGTTTTTTTGTTTTAAATAAATAAATTAAGTATCGGTGTAATAATTTGTAAATTGATTTAAAATTATTGGGGTCTGCACAATTAGTTTTAATGTTTAATAACAATAGTCAACCTTCCCAAATAAATTAAAATACTCATTAGTATAGGGTGTTAAATCGGATAGACTTTGGTGTCAAACAATTATACTTCACTATAAGTCACTTTCACAAATCATTTGACATGTGAAATACATTTTAATTAAATAATCAAATCAAAATCAATTATGGTGGGCCACATATGACACATGTCAACACCTTATAAAGTGTGACATACAAGTGAATATATTGTGTGACATATAAGTCTTTGTGGTGTTAAATACTTCTTTCGCCCCATTTATAATGTTTTGTACTAGTATTTTCGAAATAGAGTGTTATGCTAGTAACATTTTGTTTTTAAAAATGGCAAAAAGTTTGTGGCTAAAAAATTAATTATTCAAAAGTTAAATAAAAATACACCACGTAATATTATTGTCTTAATTTTTTTAGCTAAAAGAAATTAGACACTATTGATAGGAGAAAGGGAGTACAATATACTATGTGGTTTTATTTTATTTATTAATACTGGTGTAAGGTGTGGACAATAACAAACGATCTTGTTATTCTAATATCCTAGTACGAATTTTTTGTAGTATTGTCTAATTCTAAGGTAAGTAAGATGTTTGAGTGAATGGACAACATCCACACATGATTTTCATTACCGACTTCCATATGCTAACCAAACTCCCCTAAATCCACAAAATAAAAACAATTGGGCATTCTTTTCGGCCTAAGATATTTGCTATAACGAGAACTGGTTTTTAATACAAAAGTAAGCCCAATAAAGGCCCATAAATACTTGACCTTTTTGAAACAATAATATAATAAGCCACCCTAGAAATAGAATCCCTCTCTTCTCCTTGCCCTCATTTTCAAATTCTGCTGTGCGTCTGCTACTCTCGCCTTCTCTCTCCCAGTCTGAGGTACACTCTCTCTCTAAATTCATATGCTCGAGTATATATATAGAGTTTAATACGTCTGCCGGTCTTCTTCTTTTTCTATTGTTATTGTAAAAGACCTCGCTTAAAACCTAGCCCCTAAAACCCTAGCAGAGCGTGAGAAGAAATGGAGTGGAATCCAGAAACCCTACAGTTACTGTCGAAGTGGTTCGTCGACACTCTCTCTCCGCTTCCCGAGCCTCGCCGCAACGCGGAGAAGGAACTGGCGAAGGCCGCCGATCGACCTAACTACGGGTTGGCGGTTCTCCGGCTGGTCGCCGAGCCTTCAGTCGATGAACAGATCCGCCAATCGGCTGCTGTTAATTTCAAGAACCACCTCAAAGCTCGCTGGGCGCAGCAGCCAGATGATCCGGACCGGCTTGTTGTGCCAGACTCGGAGAAGGAGCAAATTAAAGGTTTGATAGTCAGGCTTATGGTTACTGCATCGCCTAAAATTCAAGCTCAGCTTAGTGAAGCTTTGACGGTAATTGGGAACCATGATTTCCCAAGGAAGTGGACGAGTTTGTTGCCAGAGTTAGTTGTGACCTTGGATGAACTGAGTCGGGCAAACGATTATGTTTCAGTGAATGGGGTTTTGGCAACCATTGATTCATTGCTTAAGAAATTTAGATTCGAATATAAGACAAATGACCTGTTACTCGATTTGAAGTTTTGTCTTGATAATTTTGCTAGCCCCTTGTTAGAAGTGTTTAAACGGACTGCAGGGTATCTAGACAATGCTGTGGGTTCTGGTGCAAATGCTTTTGTTCTGAAGGGCTATATAGAGTCACAGAAGCTATGTTGTTGGATTTTTCATTCATTCAATTATATGGATTTGCCTGAGTTTTTTGAGGATCATATGGGTGAATGGATGACTGAGTTCAAGAAGTATCTGACGGTGAGATATGCTGCTTTAGAAGATAGTGGAAATGATGGGCTTGCTGTAGTTGATGAGTTACGAGCTGCTGTTTGTGATAATATTAGCTTGTATATGAAGAGAGATGAGGAACCGTTTCAGATATATTTGCATGGGTTTGTGGAGGCTGTATGGGGACTTTTGGGTGTTGCCTCAAATTCTTCCAGTCGAGAGATGCTCACTGTGACTGCTATTAAGTTTTTGACCACAGTTAGTACAAGTGTTCATCATACTTTGTTTGCAAGAGATGATATTTTGCAACAGATTTGTCAGAGTATTGTGATTCCCAATGTGATGCTAAGGGAGGATGACGAGGAGCTTTTTGAGATGAATTACATAGAGTTCATTAGAAGAGACATGGAAGGCAGTGACTTAGAAACTAGTAGGAGAATTGCTTGTGAACTCCTTAAGGGAATTGCTTTGAACTATAAGGAGAGTGTGGCCGGAAAGATTTCTGCTCAGATACAGAATCTTTTAGCCTCATTTTCACAGAATCCTGCTGCAAACTGGAAGCACAAAGACTGTGCTATCTATTTGGTTGTGTCCCTGGCCACAAAGAAAGCTGCTGGCACCTCGGTTTCCACTGATCTGGTCGATGTTGAGAGCTTCTTTGGGTCTGTTATTGTACCAGAGCTGCGAAATGCGGATGTGGATGGATTTCCAATGTTGAAAGCTGGCGCATTGAAGTTCTTCACCATGTTCAGGAACCAGATTCCGAAAGCTATTGCAGTCTCCCTGCTCCCTGATGTAGTTCGCCTCCTCGCCTCCGAGTCAAATGTGGTTCATTCGTATGCTGCCAGCTGCATTGAGAAGCTCCTGTTGGTCAAGGATGAAGGGGGCACAGCTAGATACTCAGCTGCAGATGTCAGCCCATTTCTGCTTCCACTGATGAACAATCTTTTTGGTGCCTTGCAAAAGCCAGAATCCGAGGAAAATCCTTATGTGATGAAGTGCATCACAAGGGTTCTTGGAGTTGCTAATATTTCACCCGAGGTTGTGTTACCTTGCATCAACGGTCTGGCAACTGTTCTAAACAGGGTTTGTGCAAACCCAAAGAACCCTGATTTTAATCATCATCTGTTTGATTCGGTGGCTCTTTTAATTAGGAGGGCTTGTGAACAGGACTCATCTATTATTTCAGCTTTTGAGTCAAGCTTTCTGCCCATTATACAGGCAATTTTGTCTACAGATATTACTGAGTTTTTCCCATATGCATTCCAGCTGCTAGCTCAGCTTGTGGAATTCAACCGATCTCCTTTACCAGGGAACTATATGGATATATTTACAATTCTTCTTCTCCCTGAATCATGGAAAAAATCTGCAAACGTTCCTTCTCTTGTCCGCTTGCTCCAGGCCTTCCTAAGAAAATCTCCACATGAGCTTAATCAGCAGGGGCGTTTGTCTAATATCCTTGGTATATTTGAAACATTAGTTCTATCTAGAAGTACTGATGAACAAGGGTTTTACGTGCTGAATACTGTGATTGAAAACCTTGGTTATGATGTTATCTCTCACTATATCAGCCATATTTGGGTTACCTTGTTTAAAAGGCTGCAGAACAACAAAACCATGAAGTTTCAGAAGTCTTTTCTTATATTTATGTCACTTTTTCTGGTCAAGCATGGCCCAGAGAACCTTGTTGTCTCCATGAATGCCGTTCAGCCTGATATCTTTCATGTGATTTTGGATAATTTTTGGATACCTGACCTCAAGTTGATAACGGGTTCAATAGAGCTGAAGTTAACTGCAGTATCTTCAACTAGGATCATATGTGAGTCTCTGTCGCCATCAGAGCGTTGGGGGAAAATGCTTAACAGCATTGTTACACTCATTTCACGGTCAGAGGAGGAGAGAGTGGAAGAGGAGCCTGAGGATCCAGATTTTGGCGGAAGTATTGGTTATCACGCTACAAATTTCCGGTTGCGGAATGCTGGGAGGAAAGAAGAGGACCCTCTGCCAGATATCAAAGACCCAAAACAATTTTTGGTTGCATCTTTGGCTAATCTTTCTGCTCGATCCCCTGGAACATTGCCTCGGATCATTGCTGAAACTCTTGAGCCAGCTAATCAAACTGCTTTGGTGCAACTTTGCAGTTCCTACAATCTGACTATAGTTTGAGGAAAAATTCATCTTATGTAAGTTCTACTGTTTATCTATACTATTTTCCCTTTTACCAAGTTGAAAGCTGTTTATTACCAATGTTTTCTCGGGACAGTAATTTTTATCATTGTAGAGTGTCTTATATGTTGATGCGGATGGTACATGAACAGCACTTTTGGACAGTTATAGATCTTAGAACTTCTTAATCTTGGGCAATGTGTCTTGGATGCAAAAGAATGTGGGTAGCATGTGGGAAAAATCGATTGATCTTTACCAATTCATACCGACCTTTAAGTGTGTTGGGGTTATTGTGCAAGAGAAGCATTTTTGGTTCAGTAGTCTGCATGACGGGGTCATAATTAATTAATATAAAAAAGTAAAATAGATCTTTCTGTTTGCTTTTGGAATTTATCTCCGATATCTGTATGAAAACTAGCATTTTATGCAGAACTCAGCCAATTTGTCAGCATTACCTTTTGTATCTTTTTTGTCCCTCCTTACTAACTGTATGGGGTCTCAACACGGTTACTTATTAGGTAATTTTGTTATGGAAATGTTCATCCAACTTATGCATTCAAGTTTCTAATCGTTTTCATCTCTTTTTCCAGCATCATGCTCAGATGATGGAAATGGAACTTTTTCTGGTCATTGTTACGGGTCTGGTATTTTGATTACTCTCCCTTAGGTGTCTACTGCTCTTGCATCCAACCAACTGGTCAGATAAGTCGGTATGTCTGAAGTTTTTGTCCCGGTCTTGTGAGCTCATACGGTTATGTTAACTGCCCCTTTTGATCGAACAGCCAACTTCCCTATGTCGTATCAATTCGGTGTTCATGAGGCGTGTAACTTTTTGTTCTGCCATGTGTAGCAACACAGGCAGAAACGGAGTCTCTTATTTTTCTTGAGAGCTGAAGTCATGAACAATTGCTTTATCTGAAGCGCTGTATGTGTCTGTTTCTTTCTTATCATTTCTTTTGATGAATTCTTTTATCTTGTGTTGTCTTATTAATATAATCATGCTTCTGGCTTCCTATAATTGATAACTTTGGCAATTTGATGCTAGCTTTCTTTTCTTGTGGTCGAGTCTACTTAGGGGTGGATCTAGCTTTTGAATCATCTTGAGCTAGATGTAATCTCCTTGGGTATTTAGAGGTTGTGCTAAAAAGTTGAAATTTTGGAAAGTTAATACTCCCTCCGTCCCCTATTTTTGCTCATGTTGAATTAAGAAAGTGATGTTATATGGTGTAGATTGTTTGACTATTTAGTAGTTAAATTTAGTCCACACAATATTTATTTTTTTAAGAATGAGCCACTTATATCGCGAAGTTTCAGTTGGGAAAGTGAGCCGCAAATAGCGGGATGGAGGAAGTATAACTTATGTATAAGTTTGCTTCCGATATATGGATATGTTTTCGAATTTGATATTGACTTTGTTTTCTTGTGATCGGATCTAGCTTTTGAATTACCTTGAGCTAGATGCAATCTCCTTAGTTTAAGACGTATTTAGAAGTTGGGCTAAACAATTGAAATTTCGGAAAGGTAATAACTTATGTAGATCTTGTGTAATAAGAATGCTTTCAGCAAACCCTAAAATTAAATTGAAAAAAAAGGTATCTATTTTAAGTGGGAGAATCTACAAGATCCTCCATTTGATGAGTGAATCCAATGGTTAGGGAAGTGTCAACATAAATGGGAAAGGTGGTCAATTTGTACGGACGGCCATGTTCGAAATAGAAATAAATAATTTATCCTCCCCTAAACTAATTAAAAATTAAAATAAAGGAACCCACTAGCTAAACCAACAACATGAAGCACTGAGTTATGTTTTAGTGCTTCCATCTTTGATTCTCCATCTCACATTAAAAGCCCTTCTCTTTTTTAATTGTAGCCTAAGATTTTTGCAACAAAGTTCTATCGTTACAAAAAATCATACACAATAACAATTATTATTATGAAATATGAAGCCCGAAAGAGTAAATAGATGAGAAACTCGGAATATGGAGATTTTTTTTTAGAAGATACCATACTTTTATATTAACAAATCAGGATTGGAGAATTGGAATCCGAATGAATACATAATAGGATCCAAATGGGGCATATTTTCTTTAATACCCACTCTCATAATTTTGACAAACTAGAGGTATAAAATCTAGTAATCCAAATGGAATCTACAGTTATGTGATAAAGAATCCTCGATAAGATTTGTTCAATTAATTATCATCAATAATCTTCTGATTAAGAGACCTTTGGGAGGAACAAATGGCCATTGAATAGTCCTCGATTAATTAACATTAACTTTAAAGAATATTAAGTTATTCTCTATATTTTTTACTGAAGGGTCCCACTAAACAAAGTTCATATCTGAATGTGAGTGGTTTCTCTCACTTAAATTCAATTTTATTACTACTAAATTGTCAATCGTCTAATCATATGCTATTATTGCCCTCAAACCCATCCCAAATAGTTTTCCTTTTTTATTTTTATTTTCCCCCAATTATTAACTCCATTAATTCAGTCAAAGATTTTTAACCGAGTTAATATCTATGATGTAAGACAAAAAATCCACATATAATTAGTTAGCGGGATCAATTATCAAGATCTTATCATGTGAATTAAGATAGCAAATTGTGAAAGTAGAATACTAATCTTTGCAAGAGGTCAATATAGTAGCTTAATTAGCACAAGAATTAAAGTGGGAATCATATCCCTTCTTTGTAGTAAGGCATACTAAAGTTGGGTCTTTAAAATTTAAACACCCACATCTTTTATTCTTCTAAAAAAGAATTTCCTCATGTGTTGATTTGTCACCAAATTTGATGAGTTATACTTAGTGTGCTTATTATTTCATTATCACGAAGTTTAGTTGATAAAATGACGATCTCGTGATTAAAAGAATAAGTTGTAATTCCCCTAAATATTTTAAAGTTGTCAATTGAGAGTTTTCCAAGGAATTTGGGTGATGATGTAATATTGAAGAAGGTTGAGGGTTTGATAGAGTTGTTTCCTTGTCTAATGTTGGTGAAACATTTTAGCATAAAATAAGGAGCTGAAGACTATTATTTTTGGATTCCACAACATCATTAACTATTTCTTTATTTGACCTAACATTATTCTCATTCGTGCGCCCATTAATTTTTAAATAATTTATGACTTTGTGCATTCTAAGTTGTCTCCTCTTAAAGATTGGTCACCCTCACACTTTATAAAGTAATCTATATTTTAATTTGCTAACTTGGTTAAGCTATGGGTACTTGGTTGGATGCACTTAAAATGAACATATACATACAAAACTAAAAGAATAGTATTTTAATATAATTGTCAAAAATATAGTATAATCGTATCACTAAAATCGAAAATTATACGTATTGTTCACACGTTTATACAGAATATAGAGAGACGGGCACGTGGACAGCCACTCATATATCATTTTCTTGGAAAGTTTCACATCTTGTAATTTGGTTTGCTTCTCCCTTCTTTAGTAAAAGTCTATCGCACAAAATCATTATTGTAATTTCTAGTCACCATTTTGTCCTTTCCATATTACGCCATTGGCCATCTTCAAATTCACCAAATTTGCTTTATAGTAATGAAAGGTACGAATTTTCATATAAATAATCTCATAAATGGACCACTTTTGATTATAAAATATAAAGAGAAACACGACTGAGACCTCCATTATATATATAATGGAAAAAAGAAAATACAGAAGAACACAAAATCCTAAAGTGGCTGGAAATTTCACATAAGCCAACACAGCAGACGCATATATATAATTATTATTTATTAATTATAGATGAAAATGAGAGTAAACCACACAAAATAGGTTTGTTTTGGTTGCCTACTCATCATGGGATGCACATTTATCATCTTTCAGACAAATATTTTATTAGGTAATGAACCCAATTTTTTTTTTTATAGATAAACCTTTTTTCTAAAAAGAACATATATAAATAAGCCCTTTTTTTAATAAAGTTAAAATTAATTTTCTAAAAAAATTAAGTGAATTTAATTCTTAATACTTGTGACACCCAAGTTTCTCCGCCCATAAATGATTATATGAGAGCGGGTGGTGACCGGTCCAAAATCATGCATAAATCTGTAAATGTATATGACTCAATTAATTTAATTGTAACTTTAGTTATAAGGGTCTTGAGTCTTCTCACACATGCATCCCAATTCACAACATAAAATATGACGAGGTAAACAATTATTCTACTAATGAAAGCTCCAATTTTTTATTATTTAAAAATTATTGTATTTTACAATATTTATTATTCAATAATAGAGGGAGAAATGAGAGAATCCTTGTGCTTTGAAGTCGGGGCACAAAAATTATGTCCTCCCTTGGGACAAGGGTATGCTAGTGGGGTAATGACACCTCATCACTTCTCTGGATAAGCCACGTGTCATGGGGGTCCCGGTCCAAACTGAAAATATGTGTCATAATATAAAAAATAATTGAAACTCTAAAATATTACTCTCCGTGGGTTCATTTAGTCCTTTTTTTGAATTTCATTCCAAAAAATGATACTCCCTACGTTCTATAGAAATTGTCTCACTTCTATCAAACACGAAAATTAAGAAATTTGTGTTGTGTGGTATATATTATATGACTTTTTGATTGTTAATTTTAGTCAATATATTCTTTGCTTTTTTTAGAACAAGACTCTTTTCATGGACAACCCAAAAGAAAAACAAGACACTTTCTATTGGACGGAGAGAGTAATTTTTTCTAATCACATTTAATAACTCACTTTTGTGGAATACAACCACTTATTCACATTTAATAACTCCTCTTAATAACTACACCAAAAAGAAGTGAGTCAAGTTCAATGGGACGGAGAGAGTATCATATTGGTTCCTAATATACAAAATAATTAAATTTATTTTTCTGAATCTATAATGAATATTATTGAATACTATTTGCCCGTTTAAAATAAGAGGCTTTTGCAGCAGTAGCCGCACAGTGGCAATCAAAACACAAATATAGCCGCCCATTAAAACAAAACACAAATATAGTCATTTTGTCTTTATACGGCGCAGGGCCGATGGAGGGAGTCCATCGACCCCATCGACCCTGAGGAAAAAAGCCGAACCCTCCCCATCGGCCGAGCCACTTAACTTGATGTGATGAAATTATCGGCTATGAGGGCCGAAGGGAGGCCGAATGGGTGGTGTCCGTCGGCCCTAACCGACTTCGGCCGAGAGGAGAATGGCCGAAGGCCGAACATCCCATAGGTCGACCCACGGTTGTGATGGCCAAAGTAGGGCCAAATGTGGGTATCCATCGGCCCTCTATCCCTTTCTTCGAGACGGGATTCGACACAACATTCGACACGACACATGCAAGACTTTTCATGCAAACGTGTAGTAGGGCCTATCGAGGGCCGATCGAAGGCATGTGGGAGGTGCAGTTTCAATTCAGCTTTATCTGCTGAAATGACTAGTCGGATATGACAGTCACATGCACGTTAATGAGGGCCGATGGGGGGGGGGGGGCGATGGTGAAATGACTACTCGACTTCGATTATCACGTGAAAATTGACTGAAAAATTTCTTATAAGACGTAGAATGACTGATTTTGTTGAATCAACGAAAATTTTCCTCATTTCACTTCCACTCTTCTCAATTCTTCACATCAACTTGACAGAAATGGCCGATTATCGATCTATTATTGTGAAATTGAACGGCCAATTCGATGTAGAGTCGAATTATGTCGGTGGCAATGAGTTCATGGTTTACATTCCTTCAAACAATATTTCTCTCGAATATCTTCGACAAAGCATTGATCGGTGGCTCAGTGCTTATTCCCTTCCGTTCAACTACTTCATTTACTATACTGCTGCTTCCCGACGAACCGGTAGGATGATGAAGGCCATTTTGGATCATGATACTGATCTTATACGGCTGTGCTCTATCGACGTAGAGCCGGTTGTGTTTGTTGTGTATCCTGAAGTGCAAAATCCTCAATTTGGTGTCCCGAACCAGAATCAATTTCCCGAAGATAATTCTAATTTCGGGGGGTCCTAATTGGTTTACGGGGCAAGGAAGTAGAAGTAATGATGGCGGACGGGCTCCCCAAAGGAATGTTCTTGTGGAGACGAATTCAGATGATGAGGCGGATTTGGACTCATCATCTGATGATGATGAGGATGAAGATATTCCTTCTGCCTTTATTAATTGTTCGTTACAAGATTTTGCTGCATGAATTCGGAGGGAGGGTGGCGTAAGTCAACTTATGTCTTTGCTAGTTCCAGTCAATCGTTCTCGAACAAATGACGAGACTGTATACGACAACACAGAAGCAGCAAGCAACTGGCTACTTCCTATTGTTCCCCTTGATGTATCCGATTCAGTAGCGGCGCGGAACTTGAATACTGTTGTAGACGGAAGTTTGCGGGCATGATTGATGTTCAGCTCGAAAGATGAACTTTATGCTGCTGTCGCTCTATTCCATTTGGAAAATGGTGCGAATTTCAAAGTGCAACGTTCGAGTGCTTCCCGCTTGGAATATATTTGTGCAGAAGAAGTATTGATTATCCATTCGAGCTACGGGCATACTGTAGAGGTCAGACGTGTTGGGAGGTTAGTAAATGGGTTGCGGACCACAATTGTACAACTGATTTATCCGGGCTAGGCGAACGAAATGTGAGGTCGAATGCTGTAGCTGCTTATATAGCCCGTAAAATGCACCGTCAAAGCAAGTTAATGAAACCGGCTGATATTCAGGCCGATCTGTTGGATAAATTTGGAATACAAGCAACGTACGGGGTGGCCCTCCAAGCGCGCAACGCAACTATTGCAATGATTTACGGTGGACATGCTGATTCGTTCAGCAAACTGCCTAAATATCTGCATTTGTTGGAACTAACAAATTCGGGAACTTATATGGATCTTGATGTTGGTGATGATGGTCGTTTCCGACATTTATTTATGGCGCTTGGTGTATCGCGAGCCCCTTGGTTAACCAACCTCCGGAAGGTTATTGTGGTGGACGGTACCCATTTGAAAGGGAGAAACAAGGGAATATTATTCGTCGCAGCTACTTTTGATGCGAACGAGCAAATATTCCCAATCGCTTTTGGTGTAGGTCCCATTGAAAATGATGTTTCATGGACGTGGTTTATGATGCGACTGAGAGCCGCATTTCCAACGGATAGATAGAAGTGGCCGAGAGTTGGCCGTCGGCTCTCGGCCCTCGGTCGAGAGGACGAATCGTAGTACTCGGCTCTCAGCCCTCAGCCCTCGGCCAACGGAACGAATCATGGTCCTCGGCCCTCGGCCCTTCAGGCCCTTCGGCTCTCGCCCCTCTGTGCAGCGGGCGCAGGAGTTTGTACACTGCCAGCTTCTTCAACTCACCTAGGCTGTACGGGGACGGGTCTCGGGAACGATACAACAATCGGATCATCTCCATTCACCCTTCTCCAATATTCTGTTAGCTGCTCCTCCGGAGTAGACATCAGAGTCTCAAGGGGAGGTGTCTGCATCTGTTCAAAAAAATGTCATCACAAGTTAGAATACACTCTTCTACTTGTAAAATAAAAAAAATATTTAAAAATTTTATTTACCGGTGTGGCGAAGAAACTAATCCACTCCGTATCTGGTGGCGTAGTGTAAACCCACTTAATACAACGGGACATACCTCCGGTGTTGACAAGGCGGACACACACCGGCCCAAATCTGGTATCGCCTCATAAGCCCAAATCTAAAATTCAAGAACAACATTAAACATCATGACTACTATAAAATTGTCGAAAAATAATTAAATATTGATTTGTACCTGAAGGGTCCAAACTACCCATAAATATTATATTTCGATTTCAACGTCTCGATTCGCTTCGGTACGAAGCTCATGTAGTGGATGAGGGCATTGTAGGTGTAGGATCCCCATGGAAACGCGTTCCACGGGTCTAAATCATCTGTCAGGACCCACATCCAGGTCTCCACCTTCTTCGGCTCGGCAGGGGCGAAGAAAAAACACATTAGTGCCAGGATATTGGCCACCTTCAGATGCTCATCTTCAGAGAGCTCACGGAGCTTATCACTTTTCCACATTTTCAGTAGATCGCCTCCTGTTATTGGATTTCCATCTGTGAGACTCATGTATGCCGTCGACTCTCCGGGGTCGCGAGGTGCATTCGTATCAAAATCAGAGGGACCGAAAAATAATCCTGTCACCAGTGCATATTCGAACTGGGAAAATCTGAGCTCTCGCCCGGATATGTGAAAACGAGCCTCCCCGGCCGGTGCCTGCACCTCATAGCACATCAACTGATGCAATGCTAATACCAAACTTTTTCCTTTCCTCCAGCTCAACAGGTGCCCAAACTGTCCCTCTCTAAACCGCCGGACTAAGTTATTACCCCCCGGCTCGAAATTGGTCTTAAATAGTCCCGGTAAAGAATCTCTCCAATATGTAGTCACTTTTATTGTCTTTTCTCTAATCGGGAGTCGGATGTAATCGGGTTGTCAGTCGAAAAAAAAGTATTTTAGGGCCGAAGCAGGGCCGAGTCATGGGCCGATGAAGGGCCGAAGGAAGGGCCGAAGGCAGGGCCAATGGAGCTTAACCGCCAGCGGTACCCCTTCGGCCCTTCATCGGCCTTGGCTGCAAAATACGATTATCAAATCCAATACAATGCCGAATAAAACGAACTACAACCCAATTCAATTCACAATACTCAATTTCCACACAATTCAACACAACATTCGACATCAATTCGACAAATTTCAAAAAATTCGAAATTAATTCGACTCAAATTTCTACCCAAAAAATCGACAAACAATTGCTCAAAATTGGACATATCAATAGCAAATTTCACAGCAATGGCATGCATTAGCAAACAATTCGACACCCAAATCGATAAATTTCGATAACAATTCGAGAAAATTAAATGAAAAGGGGAGAGATCTGGAATCTGGTCGGCGTCCATGGCTGTTAGGCGGTCGTTGCTCGGCGGTCGTTGCTCGGCGGTGGTTGCTCAGCGGCGGTGGATCGTCGGCGGCGGTGGATCGGCGACGGATGAACAAGTAGGTGGTGGTTGAGCGTCGGCCCTGGGTGGTTTTGTTCGAAAGGCCGAAACATATGTTTACACAGCAGTAAAATACAACGTTTCAATTATTATTGGGGCCGATGGCACGGCCGATGGGGGGCCGATGGGGAGCAATTTTTTTCGGCCCTCAGTAAATCGGCCGTTATATTTGGGGCCGAATCGTAAGCCGGAAGGAGGGCCGATGGATATCGGCCACAATGGTATTTTAGCACAAGGACCCCATCGGCCCTCCATCGGCCCTTGCTTGGTCAGTGCGCCTAATAAGATAAAATGACTATATTTTTGTTTTTTATAACTCGATGACTATATTTGGTTTTTTTTTTTTTTGAAATGGCTAAGGTCATCTCCAACCGAATACTCTATTTTTAATATCATTTTCCAGTTTCTGTCACATCAAACAGTAATCTCACTCCAACCCACAACCTCAAATTCATCCTCAAAAAGAATATTCCCCATATATTCCATTTCATACTACTTTTTCTATTTTTACAACAATACCTATATATTTCTCAATATTATACATTAGACTCATAACAATTTCAAAAAACAATTATACATGAAATATTTTTTATTATGTAACTGAAAAATAAATAAATAAATAAAAATAAATTACTTGTGCATTAAATAATATAAAATTACATAACATGATAAAATAAAATTACAATAAAAAAGATAAATCCGTACAAAAGAAATTACTATAAGTACTAAATAGATAAATAAAAAAGAGATTTCTATAACAAGAAATTAATGTATACAATCATAAGATTAAAAGTTAATTTTATACAATCATAAAACTAAAATAATAATAATTATTATATAATACTAGTAATTAATAAATGGCCCATTCATTAATAATTAATAGAGACCCATTAATGAATAACTATAGATGGCCCAATATTCATGAATAATTTAAATAGGACTTGACAACTCCATCACCGTCTTCCTCATTCTCCATCTTCTGGTTTAATTTTTTTTCTCAATCTTCCATTAATATTAGATATTAGTTTTTCATTTTATCAACAACAAAAATAGAGGGGCTTGAGAGCAATTTTTAGAAGTTAAAAAGTGAAATGGTGCCATGAACAGTAGCACACCATTTTTGCAGTTCAAGGAGAGAGAAAAATTGCATAACACCATTTTGGTGTTGAGAATCCAGTTCGGTTGGTGATTCTTTTCCTACTGCAAACACCATTTTAACACCGGTTGGAGATGCTCTAACAGGAGGGATTTCCACTTAAAATAATTACCATTGAGCTAGTATATAAATGGGACAAACAAGACAACGTGATTTTGCGAATCCATCATTTTTTCAAAATTAGAGGCGTTGTAATAATTAAGAATAAGTGTAAACGTGGACTAAAAATATTTCAAAGTCAACCGAGAAAGTCAAAACAAAGTTATTCCAATTCAGTACTCATTTTAGGGTTAATAAAGGGGCAGCACTTTTCAATTGGGAATTACCAAAAAAATTGTATTCATAGTGAATCAATACATCATCAAAAGAAAGATTGTTATCGGCCCAGAATGATATAACCGAAGGTAACGAGTTCGAATTCCACTAATATAAGTGTTCATGAAAAAGAAAGTTTTTTTTTTAGATGACTTTGAAAATAATCTGTAGTTAGGGGCGTTCTATTGACTAATTACAAGAAAATGTAGAATTGAATTATTTATTGGGGTAAGTATAATGCTGCTAAGGTTTATTGTTCTTACTGCTACCATGATTAAATTAATAAAATAAAAGCAACATGTGTAAGAGGGACGGCAATAATGGAGAAGGAGAAATACATATGTATATTTCTACTGTTTTCGCTTTAAAGCAACAAAGAAAGAAACTTTTTTGGGATTCTTCCCACTTGGGAAAATTTATTGTTCAAACAGAGCATAAAAGTAAAAAAACCCCAGTTTGAATATTATTATTACTACCAATAACGTGTTAGTAATTGTATTTTATTCATGTACGGCGCATTTTAATGTAGATTCTCATATGTTATCATGCCTTTTCACGTTTTATTAAATTATAAAATTACACACAATAATGATTCTTGAAATGTTTATCACCCACCTCCCAACTTGGGTTTAAGAATTAACTGAAGAGAAAAAGGGTGGTCTTAAAGTTGGAGAAAGATGATTTGTTGTCCGAAAATTGGAGCAAGAAAGTAGTGGGAGAGGGGAGATTTATTTCAATTATTTGTATGTATTGTGTAAGTATATGTGGGGAGAGAGGGGGGGGGTATTTGGGGATTTGGTATTTGGTATCGTTTGTTTGAGACAGAGTTGTGATAGAGAAGGAAAAGAGAAAGAAATAAAAGAAAAAAAAAGCGAGGATTTTTTTGAGTAAATGCTGAGAGGAAAAAGAAAAGTTTTTGTGGTATTGGTTACTGAAGAGACAAAAGGGAAGACCGGTTTTGTAACTGAAAAGTGAGAGAAATTGAGCTGAATTCCTGCATCCACTACACACAAAAACACACAGCATTTGTTACACCCCTCCAAAGCTGTTAAGGAGAGAGAGAGGAGATAGGGATGCATTGAAAGTGGGTTTTGTTTGTGAATGAGGATGGGGTAATAAAGGTTGAGTTTTTGGGTAGGAATATTGATGATGATGATGATGTTAAATGGGGTAGGTTGAAGGGGGAGGAGGGTTTTGTTTCTTTCTTTCTCTTTCTCTTTCTCTTCAAGAATCAAGCTTTTTTTTTATTTGTGTTTTGTTGATTCTCTGTTTGTACAAGTTGGAGTTTCAGAGACCCTTTTCTCTTCTCTTTCTCTTTTTGGGTTTCTGCTCTGTTCTTGAGCTTTGAATGGCGCATGCTGATGGGATGATGAGAGGAGGGTCTGGTGAAAGAGGTGAGGAAAAGAGAGGTTGAGAAATTGTGTTTTTATGAGATTCCGTTGCAAAATTAGCATAATTATTGATTCTGGTTTGGTTTCTGTCATTTTCTTCTCTTTCCAAAATGGTGCTTTGTTATGGTACTTGATTAGGCTTGCCTCATGTGCTAATTAGTGGAGAATTTGGGAGAATTTTCATCATGTTTAATTTGTTTCTGGTTGGTGTTGGTTCTTGTTATTTTATATGCTCATGCAGAGATTTAGCCTTCATGTTTCTCCATAAGAAACAAGAAGATGATGAAAGATGCAAAAATCTTTAACTGGGATGGGATGTCTGTTTTCAAGTAGTAAATATCACTTTTTTGATCCATCTTTGGTAGGTGCAGGAAGGGATGATCTGTACACAGAGCTATGGAAAGCATGTGCAGGGCCTTTGGTGGATGTCCCTTGTATGGGAGAAAGAGTTTACTACTTTCCTCAAGGCCACATGGAACAAGTAAGCTTCCATAAACCCCGTATACGGATATTTCGTATTTCCTTCATTGCAGTGGCTTACAACTCTATTGATATACAGTTAGAAGCATCAACAAATCAGGAGCTGAATCAACATATCCCGCGATTCAATCTGCCGCCCAAGATCCTCTGCAATGTTGTTTACATTCAGCTACTGGTAATTTGCATAGTACAGTCCCTTTTTCTTTTTTGGTTGTGTGTCTCAAGATTTACTCTTTTTTTGGTGGTTTTAATTTATAGGCTGAACCAGAAACGGATGAAGTTTATGCGCAGATAACTTTACAACCGGAGCAAGATGTAATATCCTTCTTAATTTGAGGCATCAAATTATTGTTGCTTGTTTTTTTTTAACTTATTTGCTACTTGAATGTGTTATATATTCTTGTAGCAAACTGAGCCCACGAGTCTCGACCCTTGCCCACCCGACCCACCAAAGCTGGCGGTTCACTCATTTTGTAAGATCTTGACAGCATCTGATACGAGTACTCATGGCGGTTTCTCCGTACTTCGGAAGCATGCAAATGAATGCCTACCTCCATTAGTGAGTAAACTCTTCTTGTAGAAGCTTGAAACAAATAAAAATTGCTAGAAATCCAGATGAATAAGTTGTGAAAAGAAAAATATAGCCAATTATACTAAGATTGCACTTAGACATCTTTGATTCTTTGAATCATACTTTGAGTTGCAAGATTTTTTTCTTTTTTAATTTTTCTTACATTCTTTCTCTATCATGAATTAGAAGCTAGTTACTAATATTTGTTATGGCATTCTTGATTCCTAGGATATGACTCAACAAACCCCAACTCAAGATTTGGTCGCCAAAGATCTGCACGGATATGAGTGGCGATTCAAGCACATATTCAGAGGTAGAATGTAACGTTTGGATTTTCATTCTACTTTCTTGGGTTTTTTCTTGTTTTGATGCTAAAACGCCTCTGTCGTAAATGAAGAAACTTATCATGAGAATGTGCATAACCCTTCAAAATTCTTGTTATAGGTCAACCAAGGAGACACTTACTTACAACCGGATGGAGTACATTCGTCACCTCGAAGAGATTGGTTGCGGGCGATTGCTTCGTCTTCTTGAGGTATTCGTGCCTTTCTTTGGTTCTCTTCTTGCTCTTTTTTCTATCAATGTGAAAATTTGAATCGAAACTCTTAATTGCAGGGGTGAGAATAGGGAGTTGCGCGTCGGAGTTCGTCACCTTGCCCGTCATCAAAGCTCCATGCCGCCCTCCGTTATCTCCAGTCAAAGTATGCATCTTGGAGTGCTTGCAACTGCCTCACATGCTCTCACCACACAAACCTTGTTCGTCGTCTACTACAAGCCGCGGTATAGCTCTTCATTGCATCCGTAAAATTCGCTTCTTTCCTTCATAGTTTTCTCATATATAATTTTCATGATTAGAACAAGCCAATTCATCATTGGGGTTAACAAGTACCTACAGTCCACACAACACGGATTCTCAATCGGCATGCGCTTCAAGATGAGATTTGAGGGAGAAGATTCGCCCGAGAGAAGGTTATTACCTTTTTTTTTTTTTTTTTTCCTTCTCATTTTGTTACTAGGACTTTAAAGCTTAACGGAATGAACTAAACTACGCCATTTTAGGTTTACGGGTACTATCATTGGAGTCGGAGACTTCTCTTCACAGTGGACCAACTCTGCATGGCGTTCGCTTAAGGTTACTATCATTTTTTCCACTTTATAGCTTTACAGGTAAAAGATTCCATATATAAGTACAAACTCTTAATGATCTCCGATTAGGTACAATGGGACGAACCAGCGACTATACTACGGCCAGACAGAGTCTCGCCGTGGGAGATAGAGCCCTTTGTAGCTTCGGCTTGTGTTGATGCTTCACAAACGCCGACGAAAATCAAAAGACCCCGACCACTCAATCTACCTCTTACCGGTACACAACATTACAACATACTCTTTCTTCATAAATTCAACACTAGTAGGCACATGCTTTGATGAAACCTTTTGTTAACGTAGAAACTACTATTGCTTCTGCTGCATCTCCAATCTGGTATGCAAAATCAGCCACACCCATCGAACTCAGCCACTTAACCAGTACGAACGACGGTAAAAGCAGCGAAGCACAAGTGTTCTTCACTCCTAAACAGAAAGACCCTCATGGGAGCCTCCCGTGTTCCTCTCCACACCCTAGCGGATTATGGCCGTCTGCACCAAATCCAAACGGGTCTCTAACCTTGTTTCGTGAATCTAATGACAACAATAGAAATGTCTTGCTACAGTCTCCTCTTCCGAGCTACCAATCTCCGGTCTCATCAAGGGCAAGTAACTGTCTAGACCAAATAAAAAAGTTGGAAACCGCACCTGCGTGCCGCTTATTTGGCTTTGATTTGAGGAGCAACTCAAACAAAATCCCTCAACTCGAAAAGGAAGTGGCGTTTCCTTGTCCAAGCATTCGTCCGGACTGTGACTCGCCGCCTAAGAGGTCTGAAAATGATGTGAAGCAAAGCATGGAGGGCTTAACTTCATCAAAAGAAAGAAAGGATGTTCAAATTGAGGTTCCTCCTAATGATAATAACGGAAACCCGAGTTCTACTCCGTCTTCAAGAACTCGTATCAAGGTAAATTTCTCCTTAATCAACTTTTATGCATTCATTGTTTAGCTACGAAGACTTACTACAAACCCCATTAGGTCCAAATGCAAGGGATTGCTGTTGGACGCGGTGTCGACTTGTCTGCTTTCCGCGGCTATGATGATCTCATCGCGGAACTTGAGACCATGTTCGATATTAAGGGAGAGCTTCATCCTCGAAACAAATATGAAGTCGTCTACACCGATAATGAGGGCGATATGATGCTTGTGGGCGACGACCCTTGGCAGTAAGTTGTTTACATCTTCTATAAATCATTCATGATCAATTGTAACAAACTTTTTTACCTAATGAAAACTTTTTTCTTTCCCGATTTTATATCAGGGAATTCTGTAAGATGGTAAAGAAGATTAGCATCTACTCAAGCGAGGAGGTGAAGAAGATGAGCCCGCGATGCAAACTAGCTCTGTCATCCATAGACGGCGAAGGCACAACCCTAAGTTCAGAATCACATCCTAAGTCGGAAGCATGAAGTTTGTATGTTCTCTAGACTACATTTCTTGTCGAATAATCCTTCATATTCGGGGTATACAACGTGGTAGTAGGTCGGTTTTTAGGATTTTGCCATGCAAGCATTATGTGAAGCAGATTTAACTGGACTAGGACTGATGGAAGTAGAAAAGCAAAGCCACCATTGGACTCTTTCAAGAAAGCTAAGAAAGATGTATATACTTATGTGTTGTGGGGGGTGTTTTAATGAAGTTATTAGTAGTTTTTTGGGTCGGTAAGTGGGCCGGGTTCTCTAAACGAACCGGGTCGTCTTGGATTATTTGGTTGATTTTTAGCTTTCATCAGTCTTGTGTAAGTTGTATACATGCTTTGTGTTTTGATGGCAAATTTGAAGTCTTTGCATTTCTTGTGTGGACAATTTGCCTTCTCTCAGTATATGCATTAAGTTAGAGCTTTCCTTTCTCTTTCTTTTTACTTCTGCAGTTTCTCTATCTCTCTACATGATGTGGTACTTTTGACTAGAGTATGGTTAGTGGTGAGTGTATAGTTGAATTTGGGTTGAATTGGTGGGCAATTTGGTGTTGGTGTGTTTGTTGGGATGAAAATGGTGGTTTGATTTGCCCAAAATGTGGATGTCAAAATTGGTATGATATCAAAAGTTGCTTTAAAAAGGAAAGTGAAATGATTGCCCAAATTAGTGTAAGAAAATCAACCACTTTGGATTTTATTCTTTCACCCAACAAACGTACGACTTTAGCCGCATGTTTTCCACGGGAAGAATATCTACAAAAGTGCGTAATCATTACGATTTTTCTCGTCTTAATCCGCCTATTATTTCGGGTTTGCTTTTTTGATTGAAACGTTTCACTAATATTGGTATATACCGTAAATGGTAACAAATTAGTGTTCAAATATGATTCTTTTATTGCTTTAATGCAGTGGGTCCCATTCATAAACCAAGTAAACACAAGTTCCTAAATTACCATATTGAAAATTTTCGAGCCGAAAATAATGGGATGGAGGGACTTATTTTTTGTACTCTCAATTAATTATATTTTTCTTTAATGAGATCTCTTATATATTTATATAATATAATACTAAAATTTTATTTTTAAGACTAGGTTTTCGACCCATTAAAGAAAATATTCCTTGTTATGGACTATTTACTTTGATATTGGGCCTAATTTCTAAAATGATATGGGCCTACTATCTTCATAATGGGCATTTGCATTAAATATAGTATTGGGCCTAGCCAGGTTAGAAGTGGACACATTATCTCAGCCAGGAAGAAATTGATTCGTCTTTTCTATTTTCTCTTTCTAAAATGCATCATATTCACGCGAAATGAAATGATATTTGATTATACGAATGGTATTTTTTTTTAACGAGGGATTGCTACTTATTTGGCGTATAGTTGGTCAAATCAATTAATTATTCCATGCTAATAAAGTAAACGTGGGTGAGGCAGCATAATTTACTTTTTTTCCCATTATAATCGTGGTCATCATTGATTACAAATTGTCGTCGAACAAACTACTATTACATGGATTGACTTATAAAGTTTGGTTCGTTTTAAATAGTTAGTATTTTTTATTTCCTTCTGAACTTTTAAAAAATAGAGAAAATATAATATAATTATTTGGTTCGCAAAATGTTACTCCTCACGGTAACATTTCAAATTAGACATATATTCCAATTTTCTTGAAAATAGTGTGAATGGAAAGGGATTTACTTCAACTAAAAAAATTAAAGAAAAGAAAAGAAAGAAAAGTGTCTATTTCAAATACAAAGATTCCCACTTTTTGCTTGGATTTATCTTTTTGTTCTCGACAAACAAAGAGACGATTTAGTTATAGTGTATAATTAAACCTCGATAAAGTAATAATCTTGTTAAGATAATAATTTCTTCCGATCCCGATATGGGTCAATGTACTAAAATAATATTCGATAAAGTAATAACATTTTTAAGTGAATATTTTTTCTTGGTCCCAATATTATAATTTTATCGAGGTTCAAGTGTATGTCATTTTATTTTTGTATATATATCATTTTATCACTCTGTTTATTATTATTAAAGTGTTGGTATTGTTCACATCTACGTGATATTAGTAATGTTGTATGAAAATAAATTTGAATTACCATAATTACGGATATTTTAAAGTGATGAGTGACTGAATTTTACGAAAGTGTGCATCGTTCTTCTACTCAACTGCCATTTTTCTCTTTCCATATTTATATAGTATATATTTTATCACCATCTTTAATTTGAAAATAAATACCAAAAGCTGTTTATCATCTCGCTTTACAGTCACCACGCTTTTGATTTCTAAGTATTTTACAGGCTAAAATAGCAGAAATTTGATTTTGAGAATTTGAAGAGTAACCAAGAAAACAACTAAACAAGAACCGAGATAACAGTAAAATATTGTCGGATGTTTATTTTGAGCAGCTAAAATCCAAGCAGTATGGGCTGAGCTGGCATTCGATATCCGTACTAAAGAATCCAATGGATATTACATCCTTAAAAATTCAGTGATGACATCATAATTCTCTAATTTTTATTAATAATATTTTGGTTAAGATATGTATTATGAAAAAAAGCGGGATTTTCTTCCTATCTTTATTTCAAGTCATGCTGCTTTTTCTAGTGAAGCCGTTGGAGTTTTGGAAAAAGCTGTGTGACAATGTTTTCTCCAAACAAATATTTGTCTTATAGAGAAAGTTCTAATTAATTGTATATTAGTGGGGGCCGGATGCAAGTCTCTAGTTTCTAAGTTTTCTATAGTGGTTAGTCTTGCATTTAATTAGATGGATTGATGGAAATGAACAATAGTTAAAATTACCATATTTAATTATAAAATATTAACATGGCTCAAAGATTGCAACACTTTTTTTTCAAATAAATTGAAGGACTACATAATCTTAATCTCCATAGGCACATGATGATATGAATGAACTTTTGTGTAAAGTCAAACTCCAACACAATATGAACCTACCTATTATTATCTTCTCCAATCTTTAATTTTATTAAAAGATATATGTATTATCTTATATTATTAGAGTAATATTTTATATTCTTTAATATGGTCTACTTTTGTCTTTGTTCATATAACGTGGTATATTTTCGTTTTTGCTCTTGTAGTATGTTCTCTTCTATTTTTGGCGTTGGAACGTAAAATCATCCATTTCTTTGGTAGAGAGTGCATTTTAGACGTTTAATTTCCGTCACTGGAGACATTTTGAAGGACACGTGTATCAGACGATGTGTTGTCGGTCCTATTGCACCGACACTTCAGAAAATCTCAACGTATCGTGTCGGGCACTCTGACATTACACGACGCTTCAATTGTCTTGTTCCATATATTTATATGTTGCGGCTAATTCTAATGTACACAAATTAATTCATTTTCCACTCCTTATGCTGTGTCCAATTGCATGCTAATCAACTTTTAAAAAATATCGTATTTTGTGCCCATTTCGAAATTTACTATATATTATTATCCTTTACAAACATCATGGCATTTATAAACAATATTTAATATGTACTATAAAATTGTAATTTTTTTAGCATCATCAAATCTTCATATAGGATATAGCATGGCCTAAGTTCCATCCACATCTCTAGCTAATTAGAAAACCTCCACTCCCCACTCCACTCTCTCTCTCCATCCCACTCACTCTCTCTCATGGACGAAGAGGGAGGAAAGGAGACATGCTTCTCCACACTAAATCTCCCATTCATAAAGATATCCGCCGCCGCCAACGACTCACCGGAGCACCCATCAACGCCGCCTTTCCAAGCATCCGCTTCAGTCCCGTTCAAATGGGAGGAGCAACCCGGTAAGCCACGGCCCTGCTCCACCATCGTAACCCGACCCGAACCCGCCAAATCCTTGGAACTCCCACCGTGCATGAACCGGATCCTACTCACCGACCCGGCCGACAGATTTACCAAAACGCCCTCCCCCACCACCGTTCTCGATGGGCCGTACAGCGTCGGCCGCCCCAAATTCTCGTCGTTCAGATTCTTCCGAGACGGCGGTGATTCCTTCGACATCCCCGACGGCGCCGCCGTGAAGGCTTTGCTCGGCGGCAGGAAGGGGAAGTCGAGAGGATTTTTTGGCAAATTGAAGAGCGGTAAAAGGGAGTTTGACGGCGGTAGTTGCCGGTTTTCACCGTCGTCCGTTAGCAGCTGCGATAGCGATGAGAGGTTTAAAGGGGTGAAGAATAACTGTGGGGTGAAAATGACGAGGAATGGCAGCTTCTCCACCATCTCTCATGCTAAGCCTTCTCATGTGTGGGTAAGTTTTCATCATCTTTCCATATTATTACAAGTAAATTTTTACTACTTTGGATGTGAATTAAATTTTTCAAGGAATATTCTTTTTTAATAGAGCAAAATATTTTTCTAAAAAAAGAGTATAAGTTATAATTTATTTTGATTTAGGGTTTAAGAGAGTTCCAAAATCATAATTTTTTTAGGTAAATTGTATGGGTCAGTTTTCATCATCTTTCAGTATTATTACAAGTAAATTGTGTTGCATGTGAATTAATTTTCTCAAGGAATATTGTTTTTTAATAGAATATACAAACTATAAACTATTAGTTATTTAGATTTAGGGGGTCAGAATGGTAGTAAAAGAGTTTCAAAATCAGAAATTAGTATCATGTGCTTGAATTTGGATTTATGATAACAAGATTTTGGACACATATAACAGAATTTGATAATTTAGTGGTCATTTTGAATCGTGAGTAATTCTGAACCCAAACTCGATTAAAATTGAACACACACACAATAAATGGTCAATTTTCCAAGGCAACAATCTACTAATCCATTTTTATTAAATGCTCCACAATCTATTTATGACACCATATTCATTAGTTAACTGTAACAGTTGGATATAATAATTACATTAATTACTTATCTATCTTTCTATATATAATTATATTATTTTTTGTACGTAAAAAATATGGTATAGTGCAGTTATTTATTTATTGATTCGTAGTCATTATTACCGGTATCATTATATTTTGTCATACATGATATAGTCATGTGGGAGATAGATATAAAACTATAACTATAAGCAGAATTGATGGGGCTGGGGGGGGGGGGCATGTCTATAATGTTAAAATTTCAACTTTAGATTCCAAACAATTGTTGGAAAACATGGTCCATACTTTATCTCAATGGTAGGTACATTTCTGCCACACACAGCTGTGTGGTACTGTTGTAAGATTTGAAGGAACAAAAGAAAAAGTAAAATAAGTAGTGGGTCTTGATTTGTTTTCATTCTTATATAGTCCCTCCATCCCACAAGAAACGACGTGTTTCTTTTGGACCGGAGGATCAATAAAATAGTATTATATAATATAAATTGCTTGACTTTTTAATAGTTAAATATGATACATACAATCTTTGCCATTTTCTAAATCGTATCATTTGTAGTGGGACGTTCGCCGATAAGGAAAACGTGTCATTTCCAATGAGATGGAAGGAGTATCCGATAACTTTCATTATTCAACATAGGATTTTAGCTAAGATTTTCTTCCTCTCTCTCTATGCAGAGTAGTATTTGCCAAGGGATAAAGCAAGTGATACAAGGGAAGAGTGGCAAGAAATCAAATAAAGGGAGGGACTGAAGGAGGGGCTATGTAGACCAAACTGGAAATTCCTTATTTCTATTGTAAATCATTAGCTCTGCAAGAATGGCTGCAAAAAGGAAGAAAAGATGCAAGAACAATATGTTTCCACTTATGTTGTGTCAAGTATGATCTTGATTCTACTAATTGCAACATAATGTATGATGTTTATAGTGTCACAAGATTGAGAAATATGTCCAATTTAAATTCAAAAGCAGCATAAGATTTCAAGAAGAGCAATAGCTAGCTAGGCCTAAATGCAATGTATATAACTACATATGTGCAAATTTCCATCAACTCGAGGTCATATTTACAAACTTGCTAGAAAGTAGGAACGATGAGAGAAAACTGAGAGGACAAAATCTGAAAATTTAAGCATTCACTTGTATGTACAAGAAAGTGGGAAAACATAAATAGACAAAATTGGAAACCTCATTTACAAACTGCATACCTCTTCACCAACTTGGAAGCATCGAAGCGATAGTCCATCCGAGCAAGAATCCAGCACCAGCTAGTCCTAAGCCTATTGCGAAAGCAACTACATACTTGTTAGCTTCATACTCAGAATTACATTGTTGAACCGGTCTAGAAGACGTGCGTCTTCCCTTAATTACTTGAGGCGTCAAAGGTACTGAGTTGTTTGAGTTATTTAAGAACTCGAGATATAAGCTCTCGAGTTGCAGAATGTGGAGCCACTGCTTATAGGCAAATAGTTGAGATGCTTGTCTAAATACAAGCTTGACTACATGCTCTTTCTCTGCACATGCTTGTTTTGCTGCCTTCTCGGCTTCTCTTGCACGCGTCTGTGAATGGCATAGTGCTTCCATTAATTGGGCCTTGCTAGCATCATTCAATGTTTCATGGGTTGGGAAGTCCCTAATTTGAAGATCACAAAATCATCAGTAGATGAAGGAATGAATGAGTACACATGACAAGCTTTGATATGAGTAGAAATGTAAACTATATATATACCAAGACAAAACACATACAGACATTGAACTCAAGTTAAACATGGTTGTAATTAATTAACTACTCCTTTTCCTTGCATACATTACCAAAATAAACTTGGATAAGTAAGCCCCACAAACCATTAAAAAGCCATTAGTTATCGATGCCATGATGGTATGTATATTCATGAATTCTTGAATGTGGAAAGCCAAGAACTATTAACAAAAAATAGCAAGTTACCTTAAGGGCTTGTCTATAATGGATGCTGGTTGAACCTCTCCTAACACACTTAGTTTTTGCCAAGAACTTCCAGAAATCGGATTTCCTGCTTTACGAAGACAACTACTATAACAGTGGTGACTTCCAGCTCCAGACTTCGGATCAGGCAACGAGTGTGAAATACCATCACGGCCCTTCACATGAGTATTCTGAGGCATGGGAAGGTCACAATTCTCTATATAATCAAGCGACCTCTGTGCAACCAACGAAGCCAATTCATCACTATCCGCAGTTCGCCACCAAGGAGAATTTCTTCCGGCCCCTATCCAAGATGACTTGGGATCAAAACAAGTCTTATTGGCATTTTTTACAACCTCTGGATAAGGATATTCAACTTTTAGTTCTCTAACATCATCCTCTTTGTCTTCAAGCTTAATTGGATCTTGACAATTCCAAGAGGAGAATGGTCCAAAGCCATCCTCTTTAACTCCAATCTCTAACTTTTCACCATCACAAGACAAAATCTTCGAACTAGTTTGATCTATAAGGCCGGGATTGGGACAGACTTCCATACTAGCAGCTTCTAGATAACTAAACTGTTCATCTACTGAACACTTCTGATAACCATGATTCGACTGCAGATGCAACCACCATTTTGAATTTGGGGATAAGTTAGGAAATGAAGGGTTTAGATTAAAGGGGATAGAGACTGCACTTGGAACATGTTGGCATCCGGATGCATTAGAGACTGCATTAGTATGTTTAGGATTAGTCGGAACCGACGAGCAATAGGCTAACCTTGGAGCTCTTTTTGCATCTTCTTGGACCAAGCATCTATTAGCAGTCCTGTGCAAAGCTGCCCTAGCTTCAGCTAGTGCCATTTTCTACCCCATTCTCCTGCAAAATTTTCAAGATTTTGTTCAAAGAATTTTCAAAGGAAGTCCAGAACTGCTATTCAAATTGAGAAAACATCAGAGTTTTTTATCAAGAGAAAGAAGTATTATTTGATACATTACAGAATTGAAAATTCAGTAACACTTCCAGATCTCAAAGAACTGACCAGACAATAAAGCTAATACAATAAAGATTAAAACAAGATCACTCTCAGATAAGAAATATCACTGCAAATTCTGTTGCTGGTTGATGCACCAGTTCAATTGATTACTGAATTAACAAGAAAACTGGATAATCTCTTGATGATCTACCATCAAATCATTCAATTCCCAGGATAAAACTAAAGTAAAACAAAAACAAAAAAAGCGTACAGATAACACGAAATTCAACTAGGAGTAAGTGAAATTAGAATCGAAAGAGTTATTCTCGTACAACGCAATTAAGATATTTAAATTAATCATCCATTAAACATTGCACAAGATAACACGATTGAGAAATGAGAAAATAGAGATAGAGATAGAAGAAACCTGAGAATCTCAATTAAACAGAATTGCGAGATAGAGAGAGAGAGAGAGTGAGATAAATAGAGAGATGGATACAGCTGAATTGGTGCTGACCCGGGTGAAATCTTAGCAATTGCTGATTTTCGTCATCTTCAGAAGAGAGAGAGAGAGATGCTTTAGTTTGGAGCAAACAAAAGCATTCAAATCATTGCAGTGGATTTTGTTGGCTTGGCGCGTTCACGTGCAACGGCGGCGTATCAAGTGGAGTTATCCTGATACGGCGTCGGATTGATGTGGGAGTAACAAATTCATTTGGTATTTGGTGGGCGCAAAGGCCAATAAAATTATCCCTAAATATTTATTTATTTCTTTATACCATTAAGGCATTAAACGACTAAAAGAAAATAATATATTTTCAGTGTCGATTTCTTGCAAGTAACATTTTGAATGTTAAAAAGATCACACATAATACCAAAAAAGTTGGTCGGTTTTATATAATAATGTTTCAGTCCATTCCAATATCAATTTCTGAATTATTATTTTCTCCATTCCATCATTTTCGTCTGATTTATTTTCAGTATGGAGATTAACAAACTTAGTAATAAAAAGATAATTTAAAGCTTCCTAAAATAAAGAATTAAAATTTTTGAGTTCGAAATGGAACATAATCGTGATAAAGAGAATTTTGGACAAAGTATATAAAATGTAGAATGGGTAGTGGGTAATGAGGACTTCACTTTATTTTAAGATTAACAACTTAAAATTTTCTATTTTAGAGACCGAATAGAAATAATGAGATAACTTAATTAAAAAAACAAGACAAAAATAATGAGAATGATATAGTAATATTTGTTCTAGTGAAACTTGTGGGTCAATGTAAATTTTTTGATAAAAATTAAATTTTAGGACCACACCATGTTATCAACTTTGGAGTTTGTCTTTTGGCATTGTTGGATATGATATTTTATGATAACGAAAAATAAAGAAAGACTCTCGTGGCTTGAGAGTGACGCATCAATAGCTATGCTACAAGCATCATAGTTGTCAAAGTGGAAATAACATATTTTAATTGACCTAAGTTTGAATATAAATATTACTAATAGTTAGGGATGAGTCTATGAAATTTAGTCATATTATATAATTAAAAGAATCGCCAAATTTCAACCACTTTTTTCGGCCTTTTTCACTTTCAATTTGGCTTTCTTCGCCCCTATAAGCTGGGACGATGGCCCGCTCGAATCATTATTACCCATCATCACCATCACCTAAGTTCAAAGAAAAGAATTATCCGAATCAAAAGAAAACTGCAGAAGCTTGAAATCTGAAAATTCTTTAACCTGTTTGATACACACAATGAAGTATTCAATAACATTCAATATAAATATATGCAAATAATAATTATTTCACAAGCAAATACAATCATACATGAGCTCAGAACTGAGTATTTACCTCACCTGCTTACCCAAAAATATTTCCCAGTCATAGATTTGAACATCAAAGTCAGGATTTTGAGAAATCAACTGCTTCAGTTTCTTTGCAGATTCAGAAGTTTTAGCCATCATCAAAGCAAACCCTCCACCTCCAGCCCCAACAAGTTTGCATCCTAGAGTGTACGGACCAGCAAATGCAAACAGCTTGTCAACAAATTCATTGCTGCAGTATGGATCAAGCTCCTGATGCAGCCTCCAAGCCTCCTGCATTATGTTTCCCACCTCGTCTAGATCGCAGTTCATGAGGGCTTCCCGGCCCACCTTCGCAAGCTCAACGAGGCGCCTGATGCTGGAGATGAGTAGGTTGTCGCGTTGGAGATACCGGTGCACTACCTTCTAAAGGACCCAGTGGGCAAGCCATACCTGTATAGTCATATCATTAGAGCATCCATACCAATATACTCCCTTCGTCCAACAATTGTTGTTTCACTTTCCTTTCGGGCCGTCCCACAATTGTTCCTCCATTTCCGAAAATAGTAAATTATTACAAATACTTTATTTAAGGGTCCACATCCTTACACACAACCAACAACTTTCCTTAAAAACTGTGCTGAAAAGTTTTGGAGCAAGAATTGTGGGTCGGAAGGAGTATATTATATAGGTTTCGGATCTCGTACAAATTCTTGGTTTAGTGAAACTACGAACCTATGCATACTTTCACCATATTCTAAAGCATGCATATTGCATACCATACATATATATACACACTTATATGCTTTTTCACAATCTGGGACAGTTTGGAAAAGGCCAAAGAGGAAAGGGTAGTTGCAGGATTGAGTTACCTGACCGGTAAACATGACAAGAAGTCGTTCTTGCAGCTCTGAGATCAGTTGAGGTGAGGCGAGAAGGGGATTGACTTGGAGGCGTAATGGGATGCCCGGGAAGCTAGATGTAAACTTAATGCCGGGGTAGAGACCGCCAACTTGATCCTGCCAGCCACCTCCAGTTCCCATGACTTGTTCCAAGACCAGCACGAGTCTGGCGACGTTTTCATTACTGTCGTCTCCATTGGTTATTTGACGAAGAGCTTTCACAATGGCAGCTGCTAAGATGCTAGAAGTACCAAGGCCACTACCACGGGGGACGTTGGCCCATGTCTTTATCTGCAAGCCGGAGGATTGAAGATTCTTCTTGTTTAGGACATCAGTTACAAATAAGGCAGATTTGACAAGACGGAACTTGTCACTGCTGTCAAATGGAGGTGCAATGGAGGAAATGTTGTCGATGTACAGTTCATTTCCTGCATCATCATTGATCAAGATTCCGGCCCTTTTTGTTGTTTCGATAGCAGTACCAACAGGAAGTGAACCTCTTAATGTAATTGCCATGTTCAGTACACAGCCGGAACGCTCCACGCTCCATGGAGGAGTGTCACTCCATCCACCAACAAAATCTACTCGGACAGGTAGCTCCACCTTCACCTTCTTATGGTGAAAAGCTTGTTCCGGGATACGATTAGATGGGTTAGCTTCATGCTCTGTACCAGAAGATTAGTTAGAGGATTCACATATATTTTATGAAAGCAAACAAGAGATTAATATAAATAACTGAATGATTTATGCTCTTCACACTGAATAAAGGAAATATATCGCATTACCTTCAAATCCATATCTCACTGCTGAAGCAGTTTCATCAGCAACAGCGGCCCACACTTTGTGCTCCATTTTAGCAGCCATCTCTTTCTCATCACATGCCCTTAGAAGATCAAAGTGAACCTGGTGAACCCTGCTCTTTGGAAGAATTTGAGGATTTTGAGCTTCAAGTTTAGGACAGAAGGATAGGAATACTTTGCATGTTTCAACTCCACTAGCTTCTTTTTGCAAAATCTCTTGGCACAACTGAGATAGATTACGACCGAGGAAACCAAAATTAAC
The DNA here is from genome assembly GCA_028984105.1 of Lavandula angustifolia. Classification (NCBI taxonomy): domain Eukaryota; kingdom Viridiplantae; phylum Streptophyta; class Magnoliopsida; order Lamiales; family Lamiaceae; genus Lavandula; species Lavandula angustifolia. The sequence continues at coordinate 6,015,923 of CM054804.1, read as the reverse complement.
GCAAGCTGAAACAACCTCTGCTGCTAGATCTGCTTGGTGATTTGTGGAGCCAGTCCACATGTTAGAGAAGTCAATCGATCGATGCAGCTCTTCAAGACTGATCCTGTCAGACCTTTTCCATAAATCTAGGAGGTCTTGATTATGTTGATTACTTAATCCCATAAGCCAAGACGCCAATTGCAACCTCTTAGGATAGGGAAGTACAGGAAATACTTTAGCATTCCACAAGCACATGTCGTTGCTTTCTTTTACACCCCATAAATCAGTATCTTGAATTCCTAAATCACATAAAACCTTTTTCCAGGGTTTCCCACAAAAGGTACCATCCTTTGTAAGCGAGTTTTTCGGATTATCATGCAGACCACAAAATACCATAATCCTTTCAGTGTGTCCCACCAATGGAACCTCCCAGAGACAATGGCGATCTGGGAGCATGAATCTGAATGAGTTCGCACTGAGTGTATGCTGCGTCTCAGGAACATTTACACCAACAACTATTGACTGAGAACCGATTTGGACACTGGTTAAAATGGAGGAGTCATACACAAGTGATTCCTCACCAACAGACACACCAGGTGCTATCTTGCTAGATATAATTATAGCTGAAGCTGCAATATCAGATGCTGTGGTTGCTGGAATTGAACATAGGTGTCTCCTACCAACAAGGGCAGAACCAGTACCGATTAGGTGATCCAGAACTTCGCTTGACGTTCCAAAGTGCAAGAACATAAGATCATCTGCAAAAAGATGAGGCTAGATGAAATAAAATAAATTAGCATAAACAACAAAACAATCTGAATTATAAGTGGAGTTCCTAATAAAACCCAAAATATGATAAATGGGGTATAACACTTAGCATCTTTTGATATTAAATAAGCTCAACTGTACTCAACGTACAAACACAATAGCTGAACATCTTTTGCTTTCCCAATGCTGTGACAAGTTCTTCACCCAAAGGGCGCGCCTTCAACCATTCATGCTTAGCAGGCACCCAAGCTGCTACTAGATCTTCATATAGACTCATCTGCACAAGACAGAAGATAAGACACAGGCTCCAAGAAGCTTAAGACATCAAGACAAGGATTTGTAGACATTTCAGAACTGCACAAAAGTTAACGACCTCTTTCTTGCTGTGCAGAAGTTCTGAAATCATCGGTTGGCTGGAACATGCAAGCATGACAAGATCCACCCATGCTTTACCTTTTACTGCTATAATTCCAGTGTCAAGTAATGTTCTGCCACCATCTAGGATTGCTTGGTGCTTGACAAGATCCTCTATGCTAGGCTTTTGAAGCAAATTGTCAACCAAAGAGACCGAACAGTTATCATTTGTTGACTCCAATTTGGATGCCACAATAACTCCATGGTTGGAAGCAATGTCAAGGGTTATAGGAACAGTTATAATAGATGCTGTATCTTCTGGAAGAACCATGCTGAAAGCATCAAAACAAGGAAGGACATCCCCAGTCATTGTGAACATCCCGCCTGTTGATTAAGACCTCAGTTATTAATATAACATTTCTAAAAGACAGAATGCTATCTAAAACAACTTAGCCTGGAGTACGATGTAAACTTAAGAACAAAAGGTTTCAATATGCATACAAATTACAATGCAGCAAAACTTGAAACCTCATAACATTTAATACAGGTAACAGACTAACAGGACAGAACACATAACCTTCATTCTGAAAAGCTTGTCTGGCACAAGAAGCAATTGCAAGTATATGATCGAAGAGCAGGGGTACTGGCCCATCAGGATCATCCGCTGCCAGATATGGAAGTGGAAGGAAAACTTTCCCCATTGGATTAGCCCATGGGACCCTCTTAGAGTCTCCTCCAGCATGAAGGAGTAAGACGTGCTTCTTTTTTATAGTTTCAACAAGTGAAACGAGTGGAATTTCACTACAGCTTTTAGGGATTGAAGTTGAACTACGGTCACTCATTCGTGAGTCCTGCTCATCAAAGACGATATCTGATAAAGCCAGAAACTGAATAAAGTAAGACATCATAGCTAACTAACTAATTGAATTAAGCACCACCTGCCAATTAAGACCATGGTGAATATGAAGGGCGATCAAGCCAAATCCTACAAACAGGACAATTAATATTGAATTCTCATAATGTGGATTCGTGTTTACTCGTCATTGCTCCGATCTATTTCTCTTAATTAAAGCAATACGAAATCATATATGATCCATGACAATTCGAGATACTTGTCATCCTTAAGCCTAAATCCTTCATTCTAGATAAGTTCAGCATTATCAGAAGCAGATTCTGGCAATGCCCTAATACTACAACCACAGACAACAGGCTTGGATAACTTGAACCATCAATAAGTAAACATAAACAAAAACTAGCAAAAGAAATCACAATAGCTGAAATTCAACATACCGTAGAATCGGTCAAAGAGAGCTGGTGGAGATGCTTGGCGAGAGCTAAAATGGCATTGAGAGTGGCGGCGCCGGAGCCGATGCGCTGGCCGTGAGGGTCCGGAACGGCGAGGGTGATAGTGGATGGGGCAATGCGGCCCATTCTCTTGGCGCGGTTGAGCTGCCAGTTGTAGAGCTCGGCTTGCTCAGGGCTGGCCGCCGTCAGAACGACGGCGTCCCAAGTGCGCACACGAGTCGGATCACGAACAGACACCTCAAGTGGTACCAAGCGCGCCGCAGCAACGCCGAGAGGTCAGCCTCGGATAGGGCCGAGCTCCGCCGCGACCGGCTCTCCAACATAGCTCCACCAAACGCGTTGAGCTGCCGGCAGCTAGCGATGAATTTCTGCGGGAAATCAGATTTAAGTCAATACAGAGTCGCTGTACATTTTTGCGGGGAAATGATCAAATGATTAAGAAGATATACTGAGACATGAAAATGGAGGGGTTACGGTACGATGTCGTTACGAGGAGCGAGAAATCAGAATTGAGCGAGAACGGTACGGCGTCGTTACGAGGAGAGAGAATTCAGAATTGGGCGAGGGAAAAAAATGGCGTCGCCCGGACTCGAACCGGAGACCTTCAGTGTGTTAGACTGACGTGATAACCAACTACACCACGACACCTTCTTGTTATTCATCCTTGGCTCATAATATAGGCATCTGCAAATGGAGTTTACCTTTTCACCCTGATGCTGACGTGGCACAAACATTATAAATTCAGAACAAAGGTATAAGACTCCATTTGGTTAGATAAAAAGGAATGAAATCGCAATCAAATAAAAAGAGAAATTAATATCAATCTTTAAAAAAACAATGAATCAATTATGGTTTATATGTTTTCACAAATTTTGTAGAAAAGCCTGTACCATAGTCTAACTCATTGGCTCTATCCCCCTCCGGCCAAGAACTACAACAGCTGTAGCTGCTGGCTGTGTAAAGTGTACCCATCTTTGCAGCAAAATGCAGACTTCAAATGAAGAGAAGCTGACACGGTTGAAGAAAATCGAGTCTGGAAACGGAACATTGCAGCCAATGTTGAGCTTCTGGGTAGGAAGACAAGAGTTGTATATGGGAAAATGATGCAGTTGGATCTTAATTTGTAGTCCAGAGGGGATACTCTTGAAATCTGACGTGTTTTACGATACCATCTCCACCGCACGTAAGGAAGCCATCAGAAACAACCTGGATGTCTGTAACTGCAGCCTGTAGAACAGGGGAGGGTATTAGTTTTTAGTACATATTGAAAAACTAAGTGTTCATGAGTCTCAATAGAGTGTGAAAAATGGCTCCTTCGAGTTGGAAAATAGTCGATTTCTTTGAAATTACCCGGAAAACTCCACCAAAACCGCGAGAGCTAGGTTGCATAAAGGTGTGCCTTTCATGGAGTTTTGGCCAGTGAAAGACTAATTTAGCCCTTTTGGCATCCCAAAGCTTCACATCACCATCCTTGCTCCCAGTCAAGAAGAAACTTGTGTTTCGAATTGTGGTTATTCTGGTGACACACGCTTCATGCAGATAATGATAGTGTCAGTTTATAGCTCTGGTTATATTTGAACTGATTTGTAAGTCACAGTACCTGAATGAGCCTTTGGTATGTACCAAAGCATTCCATTTCGATTTTGGTCCCCGGTTTTGCTCCGCATGTCAACAGAAGATGAAGCGTTGATATTATGATCCGCAGGATCCAAGTGCCTCTGTTTCTTACTCCTTCCTGTAGCTATGTAGCGGAAGTCGTGAAGCCCGACATCACCACCTTTTCCACCGGTTAAAATTAGAGGAGAAACGGAGCCACTCCCTATATCATTATCGAAAACAGCAAGAGCGCGAGCACCACCTGGATCAAGGCATGTGAATAGTATTTAGTGCCTATGGCATGTCAACTGTCGTGTCAAAACTGCTCGTTCGATCTTTTTAAGAATCCAAGAATTGACAATTAAGACACTGGGTACCTTCATGACACATTATTGAAGCTTGAGATGTAGCTGGAGGAGCAAGTGTATCCCATACAACAACGTTAACACCATTGGAGCTGTATCCTGCAGCAGCAACAATTGATCCGCTTGCCGTAACATAAGTGACATCCCTAAAACGACAAGATTAAATCAGAAGACAACTCAAAAAATGGGCAAGTATCAAATTGACTGTCAAGAAATAAGTAGAGTAAATCTTCAAGTGATTTAGACGTCAGCATACAATTCCTTTTACAAAAAGAAAACAAGAACAAAGGAGAAACTCACTGTCTCTCTTCTGAAAAGAAAAGGCAAAACAGGAACTAGCTAAAAATGCAACTAGGGAGAAATAAAAGATAATAATAAAATCAAGACTTTTTTAGGATTTCAAGAGATTGGCTGGATGCTCAAAATGTTGTATCACTTTTTTCTCTATAATTTACTTCTAGCAGAAAGTAACAAAAAATTAAACATTGATGGTTATTAAACTGCAGATTTGTGAGCAGATTAATGTAATCTCGACTATTGACTTACGCGGTATGATTGTTGAAGCAGACAGAAGACTCTGTAGGACGAACGTTACTCCTCCCTCCCACCTCAAGCTGCCATGTGCATACTGTTCCATCTAATGCGCCAGTTACAAATCTTTGTCCGCAATGGTCAAATCGCACAGCAGACACAGAGGCAAGAGCATAGGGTGGAGGACCATTTGCAGCTGGAAGCACTCCGTATGTAGCAGTAGCTCTCTCCTTTCCAAACTGACAGTTATCATATTTTAGATTAACTATCATAAAAAGAAGAGCAAAGAGCAATCAGGGTAGTTCTTAGGATAACATGTATTTTCCCCAGGCTTTTAACTTCTGTACTTGCCCCTGTACTTCTATTTCTACCAAATTAGCCCCTTGATTAATAAAGCTCCTACTCCCCCCAAAAAAAGTACCGAACCAAAAGTCAAAATCTAGAAATTCAAAGCAATAAGGTTAATTGAATTTAGAAGCTCACGCCAATGAAAGAAAATATTTGAGGGCAGAAGTGTAAGATTTAAAGTGAAAGAGAGGAGGGAGAAAAAGAATTATGGAAACATACCTCCCAAAGGTATATGTGAGTGTTGCTAGAACCAACCAAGAAGAAAGGTCTACATGGATGCGATGCAAATGCTCCCGTCCTAACATTGTCAACTGTTGCTGGTGGATCAAGAAACTCATCAAAGCTTTCTTGGAGACCCCAATCAAGGTTGGATGCTCCAATACCAGCATATCCAGGAATGCCAAAAGCTCCACCACCTGTTAATTCTCCTCCTGGTCTTGCCGAGGAACCTGCACCAATTGTGGCTCCACCCAACCTAAGGTGTGTACCCTTCTTACTCCCGAGGCCTACACCAGAAGAAAGATATGTAGGAACTGGGGTGGACTCGGATCCTGCCCACCCATTACAGGGCCAGTCAGCTTCAGCCCAAATGCATTCAGCTTTATATCGACCCAGAACCCCATCTTCCCAGTTGAAAAATACTATCCCCTGAATTGGAAAAACATTAGCATATGCATGAAGGGAAAGCAATCAAGAAATAATATATTTGCAAGTAAAGTATTTGTTACAACACAGGAAACACCTAAAGTATACAAACTTTAAATTGATTACAAGTTGTTGCCAAAAGGTTGAATGGACATAAAACTATAAAAAGAAGAAAAATTAGAAGTTAAATTCTACTTCATGTGAAACTGAAGGGAAGTCTACAGGCATTCTATTTTAGAATTTTAAGAGATGTCTACAGGTAATTAGTTATGTGTGTTCTTTCTTTTTAAAATTAAAGGAGGAATGAAAGGAATAAAATACTCCTGAAGCTCAAGCTGCATCCACTGCAAAAAAGGATCACAGTGAGTCAACTGGCAGGACTGAGCAACAAGCTGCGGATGCTTCCAAGTCCACTGGTACTTTCCTCCAACAATCTACACTATTTTACACCCTACCACAGCAAATAATTAACTAATAATAACAAAGGTCCTTAGTTTTTCATTTATAATTGAATAATTTAAATGAACCAGGAGTGGCTAAGTTCCAGATGTTTGTACATTCTAGAAAGCACTTTCATATCAAAGCAAAGCATAAAAAATACAAGTGGCAGATACAAACCTTCCTATTACTAGCAAGAGCGGCTTGGGATTGATCAGTGGAGTTTATGCACAGAGCCTGCTCCAAAAAATAGCAGGTGAGAAGAAATATAAATTACATAGGCAATTGCAAAATATATTTGGGGCTGGAATAGGGCAACAGAGCTACCTCCAAAAGTTCTCCGTTTCTTCTATATATTTCTTTAGGATTTTGGAAAGGCATAACCCTATTTGAGTCAAATGTATCATTGTCACCATATGTTTGAAAATGATGATCTGGGGATAGAGTTGCTAAAGGTGAACCGATAGCACGAGGACTACCAAATTCATCTTCTCTTTCCCAAGTTTCATCAGATTCAAAATCTGCTGTGATGCTTGAATATGCATCACTCCATCCACTAGCTGACCTCTGTCTGAAGTAAGTTAACCATTTGCAATATTCTTGCTGAAAGGCTCCACGAATTATTCTTAGACCAGCACAAATATGCCATAGTTCTTCAAGATCTAGCAGCTTGTTGTCATTATCTAACAAGTTTGCATATTCGCTTATCAGAGGTTTATTGTCACCTCCTGGTAGAGACAGACCATCTTCAAAGCATGAGAGATTATTTCTGTTCGAGATATTCACCTCTTGAAGAAGATATGTTGCAACCAGCTTTGAACAATAAAAGGAAATATCTGAACAGATGCACTTTAGAAACTGAACCGAAGTGCTACAGGCCAGTCCGGCCTGTTGCTGTAGATTTCCATCAAGTCCCGATACAGTAAGAGATTGGGGAGAACCATTTCTATTGAGTACTTCAGACAATGTACTGAGTTGATGTTCCAACAAATTAGTCATGTGAACCCAAAATGAAGCAATCATTAAATGCCATGCCTTGTCATCTGGAACTGCTTCAGCCGGTTCCTGCTTTTGTCCCACAGTTTCAACATGTTGCCCTAACTCAAGAAAGAGTAAATCATGAGCAAGCATCTTCACAGTCTCAGTAATAAGCTTATTCAGGTCCTCCATCTTCAACTCATAGGGCTCACTTTCCCCCATTAGTTTCGACATAATAGGTCCTATAGTTACAATAATAGCTTTGAAATTCTTTTGAAGACAAGCTGAAGCAAAAAGCATATGGTACTCAAACAAACTTAGAATAAATAAAAATAACTTCTTAAAATCTACGGCTTGCGATCCTAGGAACAGCTGCAACATGGATCTTAGATACCTAAACATCTGTTCAATACCCTGATTAGAGAAACCCCAAGCAGCCAGCCAGCATAACCTGCCTTCACTAGCTAGGCTATTCCGTGTCAAATATGTTGGTCGAGAACAGTTTCTGCATGAGGCAAGAACATATTTAACATATGGCGAGAACATTTCTTCAGTAGCTTTTAGCAAATTGGCCGGGAATGGGAACACGTTATCAGGTGCATCGCTATTTTCTTGTGAGAGAAGTTTTGGAGTATAATCTTGTAATATATAGTGTCCGATAAACTCTAGACCATTACAGTACAAAGATAATACAACCTGCATAAAGAAAACAGAAAAGTTCAGAAAACCCCCCAAAATAAATGATAATTCACTCATTCAAATCAACAATAATTACCATGCTAATGACATGGAGAGGAACTACGGAGAATTTCTTTTGGAAATATGCAATAGCTCCTGTCAGTTTTTCTTCAAATTCCTTCAGTAAATTCTCAAAGTCCTGGTGGTCAACCTCCAGGTTTATGGCTTCTCTAAAAGATCGTCTATCATTGTATAAACAACTTGGATGGTCTTTCATCAAAGTTGATATGTATTGCAACGCCAGATTTAATTTAAAATATGACATAATATGACAAGATGACTCTTCCGAAATCCAGTTTGAGGAATTCTCATATATAGACAGTCTTTCCAGTTCAGCAGGAAGATCACCAGTTGGACTATGTCTGAAGTTCCCATGGCTAGGGCCACCAGGAGATGACAAAAGGCTCTCCAACGCTTCAAGCTTGATGGGAAACAAAACAGAATTGACCATTAACCTTTTAATTAAAAATAGTTAATGGAAGGACAAAATTTTAATGATGGGAAAGCAGGCCAGCATGATAAAAGTTACTTCACCAAGCACCAGTTATCATAGAAAGAGCAAATTGTAAAAGCCTAAATTGTTATATACTTATATCAAGACCAGAAAGAAGAAGGGATCGGTAGTGGAGAGCTCTTTTTTTGGTTCCGTAATCTACAATTATCATAAACTCACCACTCAGTTGTCTAAACTTAACAACAGATTAAAATAGCTTACAATTTGGAATTTAGAGCATGGAAATTGATATAACACTTTAGCATCAAGTAGCACAAGGAAAATATAAGAGCATATACATACGGGTTGTCATATAATATCTTGTGCCAAATTATAGCCTAAAAACAAGTTCAGGAATTTGTGTAAAGACACTTACAGGTAAGCCACATCTCCTAAACGAAGTAATAGTCATCACAGATGCCCACTGACAGAGAACAGCAGCATTAAGCTCCCCAATGGCATTCTTCATGTTAGTCTTTGTTCCCAGCATCAAGCAATATTGACCAATGCTTGGATCCATAAAACAGGTATGAGAGGATGAATGGACAGAAATATTGACCTCAGGACCTGCTTCAACACCAAGCATTCTGAAAAAAGATTGGGAATAATTTCCCAATAGACACTGTCCCCAAAATTATGAAATGACCCATTCAATACTATCATAAAAGGAACATGATAGATGAACCTGATATACAAAACATAGGTCGTAATGCTGTAGAGATTTATTATAACTCCGTACCTCTAGAAAACTTGCCATCCAAAAGTCGCCTTTTGATAGTGCAGATGGGAGGAGAAAGTTCTGAACAAGATTTTTCTCTAAAGGTCCACCACATCCCTCTATGAGACGACATATTACAAGAGCTAACTGCTCATCTCCAAGGTTTTTAGCACAAACTGTCACAGCAGAAGAAGCATCCCCTCCTAGGAGAAAGAATGCTACTGCTAACTCTAGTTGATGCTTTCCCAACAATACATAAGCATTTTTTATAGCTGCAGCCTTATGTTGATCCTCCTGTAAAAAAAGTTGGCAATTAAAGGAATGATACCCACTATCTAGAGGAGTTACTTTTATTAGGGCCATAAATGCGCTAATAACTACGGGTATTTGTTCACAGAATAAACCTGAGGTTCTCAAGTGTTTTTACAAGAGCTTTGGTGAGAGAAAGAAAAAACTTCAAAAGATTGAGTTTTATTTCTTTTGATTTTATATATATAAAATCAATATATACAAATTCTTGCAATTACAAATTAACTGCACGAGGGTATGGGTCTTGACAACTAAAACTGAAAGGTTTCTCGTAGTTTTAAGGGAATAATCATATTCTCAGTTAAAGACAATTTTAGATAGATAAATCAGTTACCTGAAAGTTTCTACACAGAAACCCTGCTAATGGTTTATCCTTATCATCTTTGCTTATTTTGAAGAGCCCAGCCAAAACTTGAAGTCTATTCAACGCAATATAAAGGAGTGTGCAGGCCTTAGGATCTCTATTCTTTAAATACCGCTGTCTAGCCAGCCTTTCCATCTGCAGTAAGATAGATGCTGTCAAACCCCTTACCCTTGATTAAAAAATAAGATTTTACTATTAACAGAACAAAGAATGACTAAGAGACAAGGCATCCACCAATTCATTTTAGCATCCACCTTTTCTACATTCATGTTATGTTAAAGTCAAGAAGCACTGACAAAGCAAATACCGTCATTTTTAGTCTACTTTTTAGCGTTGGCTCACCCCATACCTTAACCCGCAACTGTGACACATCTGTATACCAGAACCCAACACCCATACTTCGCATTTCTTCCCAAGATGGCTCTGTTGATAGTAGAGAGTTTAACAAATTGTCATGGCAATCTGAATGAAAAGCCCACCCAACCAGTCCTGAGGAAGCAACAAACTCTTCCACCAGCGGCAACCGTCTAAATCGCTGAGCAAAGAATAGTTTCTGGAGCCTCACTGCAACCCAGAATCTGCAAAACAAATGCTCGTGAGTCGATAGAAAACTACCGTGGATTGCATAAACAAAAAATACTCATAGTGATGATCCAATCACCTAAAATACAGTACCTTGATCATTAACTAAAATAAGGAAGATAAACCAAAAATCAGACTGCATAAAAATGTAAAAACACTAATATTAGTAGTAATAATAATCCAAACTTGCCTTCTACCAGGGTCATCTAGACTTCCATAAGCAGAAGTTAAGTTCGCATCGCCAACTTCTCTAAGAAGATCAATAAGTGCAAGAGCCTGCATCTTTTCAACTAGATTTATTTGCGCAGAAGAATATAACCTCTCAACAGATTCAGCGAAGTCATCAAATTCAGATATTGACAACGACGAATTCAAGGCAGAACTTGGAGCATAATGATCATCACCCATGGAAAGGTTAAATAAACCTGACTGAAGTTGGGATTCGTTCCATTGAAATAATTTATCACTTGAATTAAGTGGAAGAAGCCCTTCAAGATAATCCGACACGGGAACCGATGAAACTATACTGCTGCTAGGCCTCTTAGCACCATGACCTTGTTCAGACAAACTGCTAGAGGCAAGATGTTTAACAAGATGGCGCAAAGCTGTAAATGCACGCTTCCAGTTTCCTAAAGCAAGAAAACAATATGGTGAAGAAAAGTAATGATTAATTTGAAAAAAAAAGTAACTAGGAAAATAACGTTACAGAGTTCAATAACTAGAATAAGAAGTTCAGAAAGCAAGAGGAAACAATGGTTTTAGATATTGCACGCAATGCCATCTAAAAAGATGTGGACTATAGATTTCTCCAAATGGACTTCAGAGTAGGGGGGACAGTAAAAAAATTGTTTCAGAAGATTATTTTTGTTTTCACCCTCACTTTTTAAACAACTTGGAAACAGGTAGTTGGTTGATCTGCTTGTCTTGGAAAATTCTGCAACTGTTAATATATGGAGTTCAAACAAATTTATGGTGCAACCAGTAACTCTTAAGATTGAGATGTTTTTTTGTTGGACAGCAAATATTTTTAGAATTGTGAATTGTCCATCCTTCTTCATGGGTGTTCGTACTCATTTAAGCATCAGGTGCACCATTAGATATAAGTTTGAAAAGGAAAAACAAAAAAAGAAAGAAAGAAAGAAAGGCCTGGGGGAGGGTGCATAAAACTTTAGTAACAACAACAAGAATTATTCAACCATTTTACGACTAGCTATACCTGAACACAAGTTATTCAAGAGTGCCTCTGGATGAAATAGAGGCAGAGATCCTCCAATTATTTCTGCTATTTCTGACATGCTCCAGAAACATTTTCTTGTATTAGAATTCAAGCCATTATCATTCTTCATCTTTGCAGGGGGCTGTGACTGATACTGTCCTCCATTAGTGACAGGAGATCTTATAGAATCTGTAAAATCCGGACAGTACACCCTATTATAGGAGTCAGCGCAATCGGATAATGACAAAAAGTGACTGAAAAGAGTAAAATACTCGTCGTGAACTACTATAGCTGTGCCCTTAGGGCCCCAAAGGAAGTCAAGAATAGGAGGCAGATTACTGTTAACTGCAATGCATATCCAAGCATTTTCTTCCAAAGGATTCTCTGATTTCAATACACCTTGACCCCCATGGCGTTGTGAAGCATATATTCGTATCTCATTTTGCAAACAAAGAGCAAGTAATAGCTGACCAATTCCCAATCTTAACCAATTAAAAGAAACAATCTCCCCATCAAAACATAGTTTGGTCTCTAGCATGAAGCTGCCTGCACCTTTGACATGCATGCAGTCCCATATGCAAAGCATAGTAGAAAAACTCGGGAGAATGGTTTTGGAAGCTGAAGCAATCTTTTGACCACAGGGACTGGGAGAAACAGCTAGGATTGGACCTTGCTGGGAAGTGAGTGCACCAACAAGAGCCCACTCCGTATATGCGCTCAAAGATGGAGCTGGTGTGCTCCTCCAAAGTCTCAAGCTGCCATTAGAGGAACCAGTTAGCATATGATACGCATAGCAAGTACTGCAAATTTCACTGCAACAAGTTGGCATTTGCTCTACCAAGTAACTGGGGCAGATCACAGCACAACTCGTAACCTTCTCATCATTGTTAGTAATAGGAATGACTGATGAGCAAGGATCAACTGTTACCAAGTACTTCTTACCATAAAAATCACTTTCAAATGTTTTCCAATGCTCATTTGAACAGCTCCCTTGTGAATCATAATTATGGATCGTTATTTCCCATGATAAAGCCTGAAAATTATCCACCCATAATGCTATCAGCAGAAACTTACTACAAACAGAGTTCCCGTTACAGGTTGAAGGCAAAGGGATGGAGCTGACTCTAGTAAGCCCTTGTTCATGACCTTCAATCACGAAGGGCAGAGAAAATATAATGTGAAAACCAATTTTCTGTTCGTTGTTCTTCAAAATCTTAACCATGAAACAATCGATGCCTTTGGCATGTCCCAAGAGAAGAACATGAATGTTGTCCAGCACAATGGGAGCCCAACTCAAGCATGTATAATTAGGAGAGTGATCCACAACATCAGTTTTTCCACAGATTTTCCATGATGGAGTTGATACTGGCATTCCTATATGACTATTGAAAAAGGTTGAAAATGACCAGAAAAGAAGCATTCCATTTCTATCTAAGGAAGCAGCAATTTCAAGTTCAAAAGGAAAAGGATGAATAGCTATTTGTGAAATTCTACCTCTGTGGCCATCAACTTCTAGCAATCCTTTTGCACAAGCTGTCAAAGAACTTTTGGTACTGCCACTAGCAGATTCCCCTTCTAAGTTAGCTGAGGTTTGAGAATATAACTGATACCACGAAAATGAAGTAGAGGGTGACAATTGAACAGATAAGCAAAGAGCAGGAGATTCAGAAACTTGATTCCTCATGATCAAAACTTTATGACTAAGCAAATGGCTTGCTTCAGTTACAGAATTGATTAAATCCTGTTGCTTCCATAACGTAACCCTTGGAAATCGAACTGGAGAAAAATCATCAAGACGGTGAATAGCCCACATTGTAATCACACTTTTAGGACCAAAACAAATTAACCACTCACATCCAGTGGTTGTATCATGCTGAAGATTGTCTAAGCAAGGATAGTAGCAAACTTCTTTCTCGATAAGTGCTACGCCTTCAACTTCCATTGCCCATCTTATGAAAACATCATAACCCAAATTACCATTCAAGGTTTGATTTACCTCTATTACTGCAATGACACAAAAAGATAATTTTGTTGCTTTCTGGTCGTTATCTTTTCCAGTTCTTTTAATCCTCCCATCATCAATTTCACCCCATAACCTGACAGCTCCATCAACACAGCAAGTTAACAAGACTGATCTATGTGCCTGCCTCAAATGCCTATTTGATGGTTTTCCTGTTGAAGGCCTCCACTGTATCATCCTGACAGGCATTGGATGTTGCAGCTCGTGCTGTGAGTATTTGAGATGTCCATCAAATTGAAAAACTAATACACAATCTCTTTGATCATTGGGTAGAGCAGATGAACCTCCAACTTGTAAATCGCTCCATGGTGCTGTAGCTGAAAGGCCATTCGTGGACCAGGTGGTAGAGACAAGAGCTTGAGGGATTTTTGGTTTGAATGACCAAGCTCTTTCCCATGAATCCTCCTTTCTTGTCCACATTACAACATCAATGCCTACTGAAATTATTCCATCTCCTGAACCTGTCCACTGGATGGCCTCCACCGTCATGGATTGCACAAGCACTGAAGTCTGCCTCCAACAAAAAGAACCTGAATCTCAGTAAATAAGTTCATATTCGATTCCAATGGAGATGACCCTAGGAGAGAGACTAAACTTAACTGTAGCAAGAACAAAAATGAAACGCTTAGTAGTCAACTAGTCATCAATGGTGTCCAAGATCATCATATATGCATTTTATCCCCAATAGATATATACACTATTTTGCTATGCACAACCAAAAACAGCGAATTAGTTATCTAAGTTTCATATTAATATAGCTTACACCCTCTACATGCAAATACTCTTAAATTTCTTAAACGGCTCGACCATCATCTTACTTGTGAAAAAGCAGTTTGAACTTCAGAAGAAAATACCAAAACGTATATGCTTAAAAACCTTCGTCAGGAGTATAATTAACTTCCTACCGAAAATAACTAAATTGCAACTTCACCCTTTCAAAACAAATCAAGTTAAATAACCGACATTGTGAACTTACTTCCAGACTTCTCATCGTCGTTATAAGATAACAACACAATGCGATCACCCAACGCCACCGCGAGTTCGCCGACTGACGGCGTCACGGGCGACCAACCCACGGCGGAGACATAAGCATCGGCCTCCCGGGATATCTCGATCACTTGACGATACACCGGTCCAATTCTCGTTTCGGCCTCCGACAGTGGATTCGGAAAGTGTGATACAACCAGAAGAGACGCGGCGGCATAGGCGATCCACGAGTGTCCGGCGAAGTCGAGCAGAAAATCGGCGGCTGATGCGGATCCGGAGCCGGATCGCGAGGGGGCTGGCGGAATTATCTGGGATTTGATTAAGTGGAGCGGGAGGTGGGTGGCGATGTCGAGCGGCGGCGGCGGGGAAGAAGCGGCGGCCGGAGTAGCCTCCGCCATCGTCGGAGGGAGAAGTGAAAATTGTCGCGGGGTAGTCTGTGAAAATTAAATAGTAGGGGATGAATTTAATTTGCTAGGGCAATTACATATGGAAACAATTATATATCGGTTGAGTTTATTTTTTTAATGACCAAAAATAATAATTTCCTTTTTAAAATTCAATGCCAACTTTTGTTGCCTTCTGTATGTAGAATAAGATATTTATTGGGCAACGTTAGATATCCAATGCAGATTTTTGTTGCCTTTTTTATAATCAGATCTATATATTGATTGATAACAAGAAGATTCAAAATTGAATGTAAATCTTTTTTGCCTCTCTGTAATTAGATTAGATATTTCAAGTGATTGGGTAAAGAGCTATGGAAAGATATTTTGTCTCATACTCCACCATCGATTTTGTTCCAAATATATATCCAATCACTCTCACTTTTTATTCATCCAATATTTCATTTCGAACACTTTCAAATATATTGTTTAGTTTTATTTTTAATAAATTATTATAATTACTTTTTTGTAGGATCAACAACTTTACATCATTCTAACCACTATCGACTCTCCATAAAAAAATTATCACAAAAGTAGACAAGATAATTCAGACGTAAGGAGTATAAAGTTGTAATATGGGAAAATATAACAGAACATATTATGTTTGGGGGAAAAGTTCGGTTTATTTCAAGAGTAGCTAAATTATTTAAAAAATTATTTTAATGAAAATTTCTCCCTTCAAATTTGACTGCACGCGTCTCAAATGCTTGAATTAATTACTAATTATATTAATTTGTCAATTAAAATACGTGGGAATGAGAATTTGAATTTGGAAATTATCTAGTTAGCTAAGTCCTAATTTATTATCTACATCGGTTAGTTCGGTATTATGGGATACGCTATCAATTACACCAACAATTGAAATACTACGGAACAAGATAATCGAATACGATATTGTATACATGATATGCTGATATCGAAAATTTAGGTCCCAACCCTAAAAATTATTTTAGACTCAATCTCAAATCAACAAAAATAATATATTTACTTATGTATATATAGGAGTTGGATCTTTTAGGAACAGGAGCACATCACAACCTTTCATTTTATTAGATGTGTGGTTGTATTTAAAGTATGTATTTTTTATTTTTATTTTATATCATTAAGTATATTATAGTCAATTTCACTTTATTATCTTATTCATCATGCTTTTTTCATTCTATTTTGGAGAAATCGATATTTAATGTCATTTTTTCTTCTTTTCGATGCACTTTATTCGTATTTTTTATGCTCTTCATTTTTAATTTATGCACTTTATTCGTAAATTTTATACACTTTATTTTTTATGTACTCGACAAACCCTAAATCCCAATAATTGACAGGGAACTGAGGAATTGCATCTCTACTCCAAAAATTCGTCGATTCCTCAACTCCAATCAATTATTCAAACTCTAAATCTCAATCTTAATCCTAAAAACTACAAAATTAAGGATTTGAGTAATTGAAATCAGCAAAATTGAATCTCAATCAATTCCCTCATCATCTCAATCAATTTATGCAAAATGTAATCTTCATTAACATTCAAATAAAATAAACAGCATCTAGTTTCATAATCCAGCAATTCCTGACCCAATTCCATGAACATCCTAACAAAACACAATCCCAAAATCATGAACACTCATGAATGCTCATTCAATTCCATGTCCAACCTTTTTATTTCAATCAATTTCTTCCACAATTGGCCCAGCGAGAGAAATCTGAGGCCAAGTGTTTCACTCTTTCACCAGCGGCGATGCTCCATTGTGCCGAGAAGGAGAAGCGGCGGCGCTCGACTGTGCGGAGAAGCGGCGGCGGACGACTTTCACCAGCGGCACTCTTGAAAATCGGAGTCATCTCTGGCGACGGCGTAGTCGTCTTAATCTTCGGCGAAGAGCTCGTAGGCGAGGAAGAAAATAAATTAAGAGAGAGAGAGAAGAGAGAGAACCTGTGATTTCTTAATTCTTCCAGATTACAGATAGCGATAGAGAAGAGAGAGATAACTTGTAATTTATTCTTCCAGATTTAGAGATAGCGAGAGAGAAGAGAGAGAAAACTTGTGAGAGAAATTGTGATTTTCTGTAGGGGCGGATCCAGGATTTATTGTTAGGGGCAAAATTTAGGGGATGAGTTGTATTTCTCCAGGGGTTCGAGGGCGGAGCCCCCGAGAAATTTTTTTGGGGGTGTTTTTGATCTAAATATACTTACTAATTAAGACTTATTTAGCGATATTATATTTTCTTTTACGAATAGCTGTTATGTGTTGTTTGTAATTTATTCGAAAAATATAGTACAAAATCGTATTTCTACGACGCCTAGATTTAGTTGGAGGATATTACAAAGAATAACATTTCTAACTTATAAATTAATCAAGTATTTGAAAGATAGAGTTTTTATGCTTCAAATGTTGCTAATTTTACTTAAAGGCAATCAAGTATAAAAAAAAAACACAAACATAACATATAACTGCATAAAAGATATATGTTATATTATATATATAACTCTATCAAAATAGATATCAAAAACTTCAAATTTTAAACCTTTACTAAAATTAAAATTAGTGACACGTAACATACATTTTTTAATATTTGCCTAAATTAGTGGTCACATTCACACTAGTTCTTAATTTTTACTTTGGTGCAAGTTGACAAATTCAAAAACCTCGGGGGACGAATCCAAAAATTTAAATGAGACAAATGTATAAATTACTAAAAATCAAAAATAATTCGTAGTATTACACGAAAGTTCGGTGGGGCGGTCGCACCCACCCGCCCCCCTTTGTATCCGCCTCTGATTTTCTGCTAGAGGAAAGAGGGAGAGAGAAAGGAGAAAACCAGGGAGAGGGAGGAGAGATGGATGGACACGAATATTGATAAATTTGGATCTTTCTTTAATTTTGCTTAAATAATATAACTACTAATCTCAACCCTACATCTCACATAATAGAAGATGGATAATTGTTCCTAATTTCTTCGTTAAGGGGTGTTCCTTATTGAACCATCCCCTATATATATATATATATATATATATATATCAATAATTAAGCACATTAACTTGAAAAAAAATATAGTACAATCCAAATCATGTCAGTAGTGATATATTTTTTTTAATGTGTGACGTTATAAATCAATTAAAAAAATAAGTCGTGTACAATAACTTTTAGCCTTTGTTTGGTAGATGAGAGAAAATGAGAGGAGAGAAATAGGTAAGAAAGAAAATAAAAAGAAAGAAAAAGAAGAGAAATATGGTGGAATTTATATGTTGTTTGGTAGGAGAGAAATTGAATAGAAAGAGAAAAGGGGAGATATGGTGTTATAATTGAAAAGTCAAAAATATCTTTAAATAAAAAAGAAGAAAATTGATTTATAAAGTTAAAATTGTAATTTGTTATCTACTTCTCTTTAAAATGCATTTTCTCTTCTAAACCTCTTCACTTTTGGAGAGAAAGAAATTAAGCATGGGTCCCACCATTTTTCTTCTCTCCATTTTCTTTCTCTTCCCAACCAAACAACAAACTTTCATATTTTCTCTCCTATTTCTCTCATCACAATTTCTTTCCTCTCAATTTCTCTTCAACCAAACAAAGGCTTAGAGTTTGAGTGCATACAGCATACGCATGAGTTTCCGTGCAATCTTATTTAAGAATACAAATTTATTACTCCCCCGTTTCACTTCATTAGTTCACTTTCTTTTCGGTACGAAGATTAAGAAAATTATTTGTTGTGTGTAAAATAAATAAAGTAGTGGGATCCACTTGAATATATTAGAGTATTATTTTAAGTTAAAAAAGGAAAGTGGACTAATGGAGTGGAACAACCCAAAAAGGAAAAGTGGACTAATAGAGTGAAACAGATAGAGTATTAGTTACTACCTCCGTCCCGTTATTTATGGCATACTTTCCCGAAATGAACGTTCCACTATTTCTGGCACACTTCCTAATTTGGAAATAAATATCATCTCTTATACTTTACCATCTTATATCTCCTATTTTTTCTTACTTTATTATTTTCTCTCTCTTATTTTACCATCTTCTCTCTCTTACTTTATCATTTATTCTCACTCATCTTATTTATTTTAATTTATCATCTACTCATATCTCATTCTTAATCATCTACTTTCTCAATTTTCGTACCAAAATGAAGTGTGACAGAAATAGCGGGACGGAGTTAGTATTACAGACAAAAAATATATACATATTTTTTTATGTATTTTTATTTAAATATAATGTAGTACTCATCCGTCCCATTATTTACATTCCCGAATAAAAAAGAAAGTGCTTAGTAATTAATCAAGGGCAAACTTGTCATTTACCAAACTCTCATAACAATTAGGGTTTTATCCGCCAGGGATCCTCTGGTCCAAAATAGTAGGGATCACTACATGACCCACCAATCAGGTGGTGTCACGTGTATGTTGGTGGTCCATGTAGTTAATATTATATTATTTATTTGACTTTCAAAACACACATGACACCACCTGATTGGTGGGCCATATAGTGGTCCTCATAAGTTAGGCCAGAAGATTCGGATTGGGTTTTATCTCATACTGTCATCTCACCACTCTCCCTCCTCTCCGCCGCGCGAAACCCTAGCCCTAAATTCCTTCATCCGCCATGATGAATTCCGGCAGTAATGGCGGTCGACAAACGCCTCCACCCAACCTCCTACCTCTCGATCCGTAGAAAGAAAGAAAATACACCAACAAGTCGGGTTGGTTGATGAATCTGCTGCTCTGAGCGGAGAAGAGATTGTCGCCTCCTTATTGGAGAACAGCTTCATCAAGAACGTCAATGTACGATTCCCGAAATTCTTCAATCTAAGATTCTCAGGTGTGGAGGAAGAGCACCGAAGGAAGAGGCGGAGATTCAAGGAGGCCTTGGAGCTTTATGCCTATGGAGCGATCTCTGGATCTAATTCTGGCCCGACGTCGGACCTCCAGAAAGAAGGGCTTCCAGCCCGCGCTCAATCTCCTCCGACGTCGGGGCCTGAACCCGACTCTCAATCTCCTCTGGAATCGAACCTTGAGCCCCGCCCTAAAATTCAACAATGCTTGGGATCTGGCTGCCTCGGTTCCGTTGCAACCTCACTTTCTTTATTTCTTTGATTGTTTCTCCATGCGCTCGCTATATGTGGTAAAAGCAATGTTTGGTTATATGGTGAATTGAGGTCTAAAATGATAAAAATGTCTGTGAACAAGGAGAGTTGTTATTTCCCTAAGAAATGTTGTTGTTGCTTGCTTAATTGAATGTATATGACGTCATCTATCTATACCTTAAAAAGTTCCTACACCAGCAATTTAAATTAACTTGAACTTCTCAATATATCCCTACTTCATAGTATATTCACTTTTTTACCATCTACTATTTCTGTTGTTTTCTGCATAGATGCGTTTCTGAAAATTTTATCAAAATCGCTGCCCAATTATTCTTATTAAGAGAGGCGGAGAGAGAGAGTGCAGTCAAAGGAATGAATGCTCCAGATGGAGGCGCTAAAGGCCGGGTGCCACGTCAGACAAAAATATCTTGGGCAGTTGTCAGCCAGATATTTATTTATAGCACGTATTTGCGCGTGTCCCACACGCCACATTTGATGCGTGGGCCGATTTGGTGGAGCTGCAAGTGCTATTTGTTGAGCTTGGGTAATGGCCCACCCCTCTCACTTTTCATCTCTTTTTTATAAACGTAAAATCTAGATATTTTCCTTTATGTTGAGTACTTTTATTTTAAATGTTCTTTCTATCATCGGTTAATATTTATTCCCTCCACACCGTCAATTAAGAAAATAGAAGTATAATGTTAACGTATATTATTTAACTTTTAATTATAAATTTTTGTTCGAATATTATTTGCTTCTTATAGAAATATAATGCTTTCAATTATTCATCGAAAAATACATGATGGAGTACTATATATGTTATGACATTACGCACCATTTTCAGGAACGGTTTCAAGTAAGCAAAATTTATATTTGGCCAAGTTAGGAAAATGAGGTTTCCATCTACTTCTTGCTACTAAAATCTTCCAGAAGTTTCTCATGGAGGCTTCACATCTCTGTTGGTTGCGTTCTGAGTCCTTAACAATTTCTCTTTCAAATCTTATCCCGTCTTTTGGAAATATTTGCTTTATCAGTCTCTTATAATGTTCCATAATTCTTAGTTTTAGAACCCGCCACATCTATGTTGTTTCATTATTTATGATTCTATGGTACATGTCTATAATCTTTTTAAAGAGTTTTTTTGTCTTATAGTGGACCATTGAACTGCTTTTATATATCTGTGTATTTGATCTATCTCTATGTATATTGGATGTAGGAGGACGTCACATGAACTTTGTCGCCTACTTACAATAGCCAATACTTTTACTATTTAATGATTTATTTGTCATGTACCTACAATTGCCAATACTTTTACTATTTAGTAATTTAAATAATTGAGCAATCTGCAAAATATAATCAATAATATCATCTTAGCTTATGTGATGATGGTTTAGAAAGGCTGAATAGACGTTTATGTTTCATGGGTTTACTCCGCTTTTATATATGCAGTTTAACCATTCCTTTACTTTTGAGTTTTGACCAAACCCTTTATGATTGGAATCGCAGTGCTCGACTCACGGAAAGCAAGCTTGAGTGA
This sequence comes from Lavandula angustifolia, assembly GCA_028984105.1. Lineage (NCBI taxonomy): Eukaryota > Viridiplantae > Streptophyta > Magnoliopsida > Lamiales > Lamiaceae > Lavandula > Lavandula angustifolia. Next base: position 5,994,140 of record CM054804.1, on the reverse strand, counting down.
AGATCATAGACAATCCTTACCCTTCATTCCCAATGTCTTAGTTTGAAATTTCATGTAATACTATCAAAACATGCCTTATTTTATAAACAAGGCAAAATCACAACCTCGTACATAGCACGGTTATAAGTTGCGCTAGTTTGAGTAGCATGTTCTCTAACCTGAACTGGTGATCCCCTAACAAAATGAACTTGAAATAAGAAAATTTATAATAAGCAAAATACTTTCCTTTACCTTCCTCCGGTCCCTTGTTTCCCTTGTTACTACTTGTTCCTTTACTACTTACAAAATACCCTGTCTCTTGATCAAGTACTATTTATAAAATACCCAACAGATTGGCCTTTTACTACTTACAAAACACTACCCTATGCTACTTACATAATACCTAGTTATACTGGCCTAATATTCACTGTATCTTCAATGATCTCATTCTATAGCAATGTAATTTATGCACTCAATAACTAAATGGCTTGGAACATCTAAATCTATTGGGAATGCCTCTTGACTCATAAGCTATTTTTTTTTCTTTTCAGTGAGGATTCTTATAGGTGTTGTGACCATAAATACCTTCAATCCTTCATGGTTGAGTCTTATAGGTGTTGTGACCATAAATACCTTCAATCCTTCACTCTCTCTCTCTCTCTCTCTCTCTCTCTCTCTCTCTCATAGTTTCACTGTATCTCTTTCTTTCTCTCTTCTCTCTCCTCTCTCACTCTCCTATTTCTTGTTCTCTCTTTCTATCTCACTTCTCTTGACCATGCACTTTTGTAGAGACAAAAACACATTGTTTAGTGTCATAGGGATAAATCTTAAAAAGAGCTTATTACTGCACCCACTAATTGATCGACATTACAACTGTTTGACTCAACTTGGATGCTTTGGACAGCTCTAAACCATACAAGATTATTCACGCTACAATCCGTCGATGTTGGAATAATGGGACAGATGGAGTATTAATACTCCCTCCATACCACCGAACTTGTCTTGTATTCCTTTTTGTGTTGTCCCACGAAATTTGTCTTGTTTCTAAATAAGGAAGTAAATCCCACGCCTTTATAAACTCAAATTAACTCAAAAATATTAATTTATTATATGAATCCGACACCTTTATCAACCTACACCAATTTTCCTAATTAACCGCGTCGAAACAAGTTCGGTGGGACGGTGGGAGTATCATTATAAATATTATATATTAAAATCAACATCACATGAATGCTCACATATTATACAAATATTTATTATTATATTAGTATAAGAAGAATTCATTTCAACCACGCCTCATAATCGCAAATCACAAATTTGATAAGGAACAAGACTATGCAATCACACAACTTTAGATGCAAACAAAGAAGTAAATCTATACCCCTAACAAATGAAATACTAACACAAATTGCAGTACAAATAATCAATCAGCAACAAATAAGATTAGGTCTTCATGGGTGGGGATCTTTTATCTCACTCTATGTCCCACTAGATGTCCCACGTGGCTAGGCAAAATTAACAGTTGACAAGCTTGTCATTGAGAAAAAAAAAAGAAACGGTTCGTCTCCCCAAAAGTCCCAGATCTACAAATGAAAATTTAAAAATGAGAAGTCATGATCATACATCCAATTTGAATGACATACTAACAACCTATGTATTAGTACACCGTACAGAAACTCGATATCCATTGTCCTGCATTTCTTAGAACATCGTCCAAGCTATGTTGACATCAGAAAATATTAGTGCATATGAAGTCTGCCAAAAGCAAAACATAGCATCAATTATTTCCCTACAGAGGAAACAACAGATATCTAACCTCAATCATTTCAAGAAACTGCCTATCATCGTAATAAGAATTCATCTTCATGCACAAGTAAGCGACATGAACTTCTAACAAATACGCCCTTTTTCGACAATAAATGATACAACCCATTCGAGAGAAGGGACTCTCAAAGGAAGCAACATGGACTTCTAATATATACAACCTTGTTTGAAAGAAGGGAACTCTCCAATTAATACTACACCCTTGTTCGAGAGAGGGGACTCTCCATTGATAAATATAATACACCCTTGTTTGAGAGAGGGAACTCTCCATTGACAAGCCCTTGTTCGAGAGAAGAGACTCTAAAAGTTTCTCCAAAGAAAAACGTACACTAAGACTAAAAATAAATAGATTATGAGAAGTATTAAATACATATTAAAGATAAAAAGTCTAAAACACATAGTTTTTTGCGCTAAATGATAGATACATTCTAATTCGAGAGAAGGGAACTCTCGAATGAATGAAACACCCTTGTTCGAGAGAGGGATCTCTCCTTTAATTAAACTTGTTTGAGAGAAAAAGGGACTCTCCAATTAATTATGCACCCTTGTCGAGAGAGGGATCTCACCATTAATTAAACTTGTTCGAGAGAAACGGACACTCCAATTAATTATGCACCCTTGTTTGAGAGAGGGAACTCTCCATTGTCAAGCCCTTCTTCAAGAGAAGGGACAATCAAAGTTTCTCCTAAGCAAAACATATGCTAAGATTAAAATAAATAAATTCTAAGGAGTATTAATTAAAGATAAAAAGTCTATAACAAATAAATTAGATAAGATATTCTAAGCTAAATCATACACCCTTGTTAACAAACACCCTTGTTCGAGAGAAGGGACTCTCCAAGTTTTTCCTAAGAGAAACCAAAGTACATCAATGAAGAGTTTAAGACTACAAATAGAATAATTCTTAAGGGTATTGAAAGAAATCTTTAAAATAAAATTTTAAAAAACAATTCAGATCAGATATCTTAAGCTAAACCATACACCCATGCTTGAGAGAAGGCAATTGATAAACCCTTGTTCGAAGAAGGGGACTCTCTAAGTTTCTCTTAAGAGAGATATATACCAAAGTACAATATGAATAGTTAATAAAATGTTGTTTAGAGATCATACCCTCAAATTGGATTTATCCCAATGTTGCAAAAGAATCCATTTTGCATGCTGAGAGACTAGCTAAGCCACAATTACCCAGAGCTGCATCTCCTTCTACAAATGAAACAGCAAATAAAAGAACAAGGTAATTTAAATGGTGAAAAGAAAGATATCAGACGCAACTTCAGCTGCAAAATTATGATGCATATACTTTTTTAACATTATCAAAAAGTAACACGAGTCATGTGACACATAAACTTATCATTATCAAAACTAAATAACCAATAAAAGCTCGCATCTACAAGGACCCTAAAAAGTGTTATTCCTACAAAACTGACATGCATGCATTTCATCATTCTCCAGAAGTTTGAAATTGAGAAGTTTGAAATTGAACATAAAGTTAAAAACTTTGTAATTCATTTTCCAGAACATCATTTACAAGAATAAATTTTCTATTAGGACCTAGATACTTGCAAAATTAGCACAACCAAAAAGCAAACGATTCCATATTACTCATTTTTCCAATTCCATTGCCATTGTAAAAGGGGTCAGCCATATTTCAGATAATGAAAAAGATATGTCAGAAAATTTCCAAACCGTCTATGCTCCGGTAGAACTTCAAATTCAAATCCAAGTTAGCATAAAGCTTATGCATACTCATTTCGATCTCTGCCTGCATATTCAACAAAAAAAATCAATAAAAGGTCACATAAGTTTTCGAAATAAGGCCAATACATAAAATGCTTCAAAATCAGCAAAACTGAAGCAGGAAATTGCTACAGTATACTCCAGACAATCTAGAATATCCTTTTATAAAAACAAAATAAGCAATAACAGAACCAGATATGTTGTTTCGGTGATCACAAGAAACTGGAGTGAAAGAAAATAAATGCGCTTTGTATCTTGCTTTTTTGAAATGTTGATAAGTGTCATGCCACCGCTCAATAAGACGATCTCTGCCTGAATAATCAGCCAAAAAAAAATTAATAAAATGTTCCATTAGTTTTGGAAAAAAGGCCATGAATCATACCTGAAATGCTTCATAATCAACAAAATCGATCTTGGACCTTGCTACAGTGTATTCCACATGATCTAGATATCCTTCTATACAAAGCAAGAAAATAAATATTAGAACCTGATATGTTGTGCCATGGATCACACGTTCAGCGACACGCACATTATACTCCGGGATAAAAATCTTAAATAGAATTGAATAAACACTTTCTTAAGCCCTCAAATGAAGTAAGCAATTGAGTTGACATTTTAGGAGAACGGATTTCTAAAGAAGAAAATGTAGCCTAGGATTTAAAAAAATCATAAGTACATTATAATGCCTATTCTCAAACCTTATTAATCTCAGGGAAAGGATTCAAGGAATGCCAATTGAGTCGGCGAGCCCATGCCCTTTTTAGCCAAACTTGTAACACAAGTAGGCAAAAAAAAAATAATTATATAAATTGGATAGAAATACCAAGAAATTACATTTATTAAAGGGTTGATAGGGAGAGAGAGAACATAGTACTCAGTTTCTGGGCTTCAGAAGCTCCCTCTGCTAGCCAACCAATACCATCATTACAAAGTAGAGGTGAAAGTTCCATTCGGTCATCAGGGCCTACTACTGAACTCATCAAGTACCGCAGGAAAAAATAGCATATTGCTACAAAATGAAAATAGGAAACACACATAAGGACTAAGCAAATCAAATGCCAAAAAGCATATCTAATTTGTTGAAGACTAGATAGAAAAGGAATCAGAGAGAACAAATAAGAAGAACCGATAAAGACAAGGATGAAGGAAAGACTAGAGTTATTAGGGATGTATCTTCTACTAGGCAAACACTACGAGCACTTTGGATCATGCTGTTCACCTAGAGGATAAACTATATTAAATCTAGGACTGCTAAAGAAACAATGATATGTTATAGATTCCACGATCTAGTTCCTAACTTCTAGAACTGAAGTGAGAAAAAGTATAATTACCTCCTCACATGGCTAGGCAAATTAATAGTAGACAAGGTGTCATTTGAAAAGACCAGTTCGTCTCTTAAGAAATCCCACATCTACAAATGAAAATTTAAACATGAGAAGTCATGCTCATACATGATACATCCATGACATGTTAAGGACATAAGCATTAGTCACCGACTCACCATGCCCAACTTGGTAACAAATACATAATGCTTTGGTGAAAACGTATGCTTTGCTGAAAACTCCATATCCACTATTCTCCATATTAACACGTTTTTTGGAAATCCAGAAAGGAGTTACAAACTTGAAAGGAACTGGACGAGGTGCTTCCACAAGATTTATTCTTACAAACTTGCAAGAATTATTCTCTATAACAGTAAGTAAAGCAGAAACCTTCTGTTACTTGTTTAATACCTCATCAAGTAAATCACTTTGCATTACAATGGACCTACTAGCGCCTTCTAACATGGAAGTCGTATTCTCCAAGATTCTATTCTTGCTTTGCTGCACAAAGAAATAATTGAACCTCTCTATTTTCTTGAATATGTTATATATGATAAATAAATATATTAAAATAGAATATTCAGATCAATCACCTCGACACTGATGGCTATTGCAGCCTTCTAGATCACATTAGTATAAGATTCTACACTTCTTATCTGCATTCATGAAAGAAAAAAAATCATACAAATGGTATAAATCCAAAATAAAGAGAATCCACCATTCAATACAGTCAATACTAAATTGGTTTAAAGAGAACAAGCTCATGTCAGAGCAAAGGAGCAGTCTCTAAGGCTCAACGGATGAGGCTTTTCATTTAATTGAGAATAAGAGATAAAGATCAAAGACTACCAGCATTCAACGCATATTCAATTAAATGAGGGTCGGAACCAGTTTTTATGTGTTGCACTGCTCCCTACGCAGTTGTGTGAAGTCGACATTGGGCATACCTGGGTAAGACCAACTAAAACATCATATTTAATAACAGTTATGGATTGTTTTGTATTTTCTTTCTAGCTCACTTATTTCGGTAGAACCCAAAGTATTCAAATTTGTGCCATGTCCTCACGCAGTAAGCTGCAACCATAACTATAGAAAATGTGGTTTTATAATGTTACATGGCAAGAATCAGTTGGTTAAAGCAACCAAGGGCTCATTCTTACCTGATCTTTATGGCCGTCTCATCTTGTCACTTGTTACAACCTAAGCTTTGATTCCAGATTTTCAATGCACTTAGGAACCTAGAAAGCACGCACAAGTAACAAGATCGAGAAACATTCTGAACAAGATAAAAAGACTATATTGAAGAAAAGTTACAGAAAATGCAAGTTGGAGAGAGAAAATTCTAAAATGACTCGTTTTGTCCCTGTGGCCATGGAATACCTCTTGTCCAACGAAGTGCAGCAATGGAAGTTTTAACCTACCAACTAGGAAGTGTCATAATAATTTTATAAATATGAACTTTCTCAATGATTACATATCATTAGAAGGGAATAAAGAAGATCTCCCTATAACAATCTACTGCAGAATCCAACTATTGCCTAAAAAAAGTACAACTATAAATATCAAAATGACGCAACTATAGAACACTATAAGCAAAAGGACAGTTGGAAACAATTTGTACAAAAGAGAGAAAAAACCTTAACCGCAATCGATGTTTCAATGTACTGTTCAAGCCTCATCTTTTTAACTTTCTTCACCTACACATGCACTCAAAATTTATTTCAGGTGACAAATAAAAAAGACAACTAACTTAACATCATAAAGAATAATTTAGAGAGCCTAAGTGCGGTATCAAACTCCATTCTAGTTGTAGAACAGCATTTAATGTGTGCCATTATAAACCTTTTTCGCCGGGGTAGCCCGGCTCCTGCCCTTTTTCATCAATCTTGTAACAGAAGAGGCCGGAAAACGAAGAATTATATAAATTAAATAATATACCGAGAAATTACTCTACTAGAAGGTTGATAGGGAAAGGACATCTTACTCAGTTTCTATGCATTAGGTCACCAGGACTATTATTAAACTCCATCAAGTAGAAGAATACAATATTGATGCCAAACGAAAATAGGAGACAAGCATAAGGATTTAGCAATTCAAATGCCCAAAGGCTTAGCGAATTCATTCAACACTAGAACGACAAGGATGAAGGAAAGACTATATTCATGAGGGATGTACCTTCTAGCCAAACACTACGAGCACCTTGGTTCATTCTATTAACCAAGAGGATAAACTATATTAAATCTAGGACAATGGAGAAACAATGGTGAATTATAAAAGATTGTATTGCTCGAGGATCTAGGTCCTAACTTCTAGATTAAAGTGAGAAAAATACAATTACCTCCTCATGTAGCTTCGCCAAATTAACAGTTGACAAGCTATTGAGAAAAGAAAAAAAACGGTTCTTGCAAATTATTATTTAATAATGAGAAATCATGTACTTATCCACTTCGAATGACATACTAAGAACATATGTATTAGTCACAATGCCCACCTAGGTGGCAAATATATTGTATGCTTTGGGTGAAAACTCCATATCCACTGGCGTGCATTTCTTGAAACATGGATTATCATTTCTATACACATGACTCAAGGTTGTGATGAGAATCAAGGAAATGGCAAAGCAACTCCATAGCTGCAAAATCAACCAGTTGCATTTGAGGAAGGTCTCCCAAAGCCTTCCGGACTGCCCCGCCAAGATACGGGTCCGATTAAGCCATTGCTCGATTCTTATCACAGCCTTGCATCGTCCGTACGGAATAATGGGCACAATGAGTACCAACAGCAGGGACAGAAGTTGGATTTAGCATTTCATCTTTTACTATGAAGCCTTTATATGGAGATTTGTTAAACTTTTCTCTAGTTAAAAGGTTCATGTTACATATACTACATATATGTGAAAGCTGAACCAATTTCATTCAAGACAAAACATTAGACTAAGTTGCACAAAGACCCTAATAAAAATTCAAGAACACGAATTCATAATCACAACTGTTACTCAGCAACTTAGATATATGTAACATATAAAATTCGGCATTGCATATCAATACTGACACACATCATTGAAGCATTTGAAGTGCTAGAATTGAAGTATATATACTTCTCCTTCGTATTTAGATTCTTGCACCGTGAGCCAAGGTTTTAAAAAACGTAAACGGGTTTCGATGCGTTTTTTCATGGTTTCACGAGGCGTAAGTCTCGAAACGGAACGAGGCGTAAAATGGAGGCGTAAATTTAATTTTTTCACCCTAATAAATATATAATAATATACATCAATCTAAAATACTAACACCTTTTTATGTGCTTTTTCAATGTCCTTTTGAATAAGGATGACACGACTCACGAGAAGGGTAGTTGAATAAGCAATAAAGATCATTATTAAATAAAGGCACATTATATAAAAAACATTAAAACACATCAGAAGTTGGTGCTTGGTGGGACCAGGTAAAAAGTTATTTCTTTTATTTATCAGACATATATATCTTACAAACACAACAGCAGATGTCTCATCGTTTAGCTACTTACAGTCGAGAGCTTCCTTACAAAATACAGTCAAGAGCTACTCCATCTCAAATCTTACAAACACAAAATACAGTTGAGAGCTACACCATCTCAAATCTCAAATTACACAGTAAATAATTACCGGCAGCGACGGCTGGGTAAGCAGTGGCGGCGACGGCTGGGGTGAGCGGCGGCGGCGGGGGCGACGGCGACGGCAACGGCAAGGGCAAGTGAGCGGCGGCGTCCGCGAGTCGGCCAATTGGAAATGGGTCAATGGGTTTAGAGTTTAATTCTTAATTTCGAGCCCAATCAAAAATTGGAGCGCCTAACATTCCGGAACGAAACGTGCGCCTTGAAGCGCGCCTCGCCGGCGCAAGGCGGAGAAATGGAACAGTCGGCCGGAGGCGTACGCCTCAGAACGGCCAGGAGCCGTTTCGCAGCAAGGCGCGCCTCAAAACCCGCCTCAGTTACATTTTTTTAAACCTTGCCGTGAGCATCATCAGCGCCTACTAGTTTGCTGAAGACGTGAATGTGCAACATTTCCCATATCTCTTCCAATAATTTCCACAGGATAAAGCATGATATGCTTGTTTCAAGATTCATGGGGTTGACAAAGAGCTCATCAACAGCTTCCACTAGCTTTTGACTTGAAACATGAAATAGTTAAATAATATCTTAATGAGCAGAACCCAAGACGGGAGGGGGTGGGGGAGATAAGAAACAATTTTTGTTCATATATTAACATTTAGGAAGAGGTTTCTTCAGGTCTACTTTTAGTTGTGACTTAAATAACAAATTATATGATTGAAAGCAAAATATCATAAGTCTAAAGAGATAACAATACCTGCATAACTGAAAGAGGATTCAGATGTTGTATTTCTGCTCCCATGTGCGAGAAGTGGCCAACATGATGGCCTGAAGATAAAACTATCAGATATCAAGGGAATATAATTTATTTTCGCCCCTTTTACAAAATGTGAATCACAAATGGGAGAAAATGACCTGTTAATACAGCACAGCCAGCAGCAGCAGGTTCTAACATGTTGTGACCTGCTAATCCAGGTAAGAATGAACGTCCTACTATTGCTATTGGTGTAAAGCCGTAGAAGTCTCGCAGTTCACCAGTGACAGCAAAGTAGAATTATTATCAGTTTTTCTGGTACTCACTGCAGTGAGAAAAGTACACTGTAACGACATACATTTACGATGTATGATGCAAACTTCATAATACTTCACTTCAGCAGACGTTCTTAAGAATTCAATTTAAGCTAGCTTTTGATTAAACAAATAAACCTCTATTCGGGTTTCCCAAATGGATGAGCAGCCAGGATAGGTAAGACATGCACACAGGCATGCCAATAAATATAAGCAAAAAAGGAAAAGGAGAAGGTTGTGAAAGATATAAACCTAATGAGTTAACCACATATATAATTGTTTCCTGCACGAGACCGCAATGCCACAGAAGTTCCTCCCTCTTGTAATTTCTATAATATTAGAATAAAAGCACACGATAAGTTCATGTCAATAAGGACCATGAAAATACAAGACAGTCACACATCATTACTAAAATCTATGACATCAAAGAAGTTAAGGGAACAATGTAGAAGCCTTATAAACCATCTGTCATTTATATTTTCTATTTCTTCAGAATATGTTACCCAGCAAGTGACTTAGATGGAAATAATTGCTTTGTCAAGCTTTTTTAAGGAATTTGTGGTGGCAAAACCCTAAATGCCAAACTGATCCCCAAGTGACCCCAAATGCTGTATACCTAACATGAAAAATAATGGAGAAGGAAGGTTTATGAAGCATTATTAAAATGAGCCCTTTAATGAAATGTAGAATATCTCACGGGTGGAATAAGCAAAATCTCAAAATTGGAATTTATAGTCATACCAAGCAATATCTTGTCTGAGATGAGGCTTACGGGGCAAAACTATCTTGTTTTAGAATCTCATGAGCTCTGATAAATACTGCAACAAGTATTAGGATTTAGTTGACGGGATAATCTTGAATAATTTTAGAAACTGCAGTTAATAGAATGTGATCCATGCCATGGAGAAACCATAGGTACCGTTGTTTGCAATCACCGACCATCCTTTCACTAGATTGCTCTCACAGGAAAGGCCTAGACAGAAAGCACATGCTTTATAATAACCCAGTATAAAAAGATGAAAACTAATTAGGTCAAACATGAGTTGCAGTGTGATAACTCTAACAGGTTAATTAGTGAGAAACATCACACTATGACAGGACCTCACAACATAAATTCAAAATATCACCAGTTACCTTCCTCTTCAACCCTATGAATTGAAGACACCATCCATACTTTTCTATGGGAAAGCTGTGCCTGGAACTCTTTCAGACTTTCTCAACTCCTGTGGAAGTATCACAATCTGCTATTGCTGGAGAACTTTAGAAAATGTCAAGGAAAAAGAAAAGAAGCCCCAGGATGCGTAAATCTGTTTCGTGACTGCGAAAAACATCACTGCATTTATGAGTTAAAAAATGTAAAATAAAAGGCCAAGTGTTTCTTAAAATACCACATTTGAGAAGCTTGCAATAGTTGAAACTGGATCCTTGGAGTGAAGAGAAGCATAGAGATATCAACAACACCACCTCAGAAATCCCAAAAAGTATGAGAATATAACATGTGGATGAGTAAATGACAATTTTGATAGCATCAACTTGATCAATGGTAGAATCGCTGGATGAGACCAATTTTGGAATGATTTCGTGAACATTCTGCCATTCAGCAATGCCAATGGGATCTAGACAGGGACCACATTGGAAGAAATATAAATATATAAAAGGAAAAAGAAATTAAAAAGACGTTCCAGCACAAGAGAAACCATTAGTCTAGCACAGGGGAAAAAGATATTTGAATAACAAGATAGCTAAAAAATTCTCAGTTGGAGACAAGAATGAATATATAAATATTGACTAGAATGAGAGAAGGAGTATCTTACGCCATATCTTGCAGCGCCCATAAGGAGATTTGACCACAATTCACTTTCCATTAGCATGACTGCATCTGGCCTCCAACATCGAAGGAAAGCATCCATACTGCACAGTATATCAAGCGGAGCAAACTGGTTTGTTCCCAAAAAACACGTATATCAGCACAATGGAAAACCCACAAAATTCAAGTCTTGTTCTTGGAAATAACTCTTTCAGTATGAAGCCTTCACATGGAGATTTATAAATCTTTTTCTCTAGTTAGCAAGTTCATGCTACGTGTACAACATGCATGAAAGCTGAACCAATTATCATTCAAGATAATAATATTAGTGCATCAGCAATCTGATGTAAAAAGAAATTACTGATAAAGACGATGATGAAGGAAAGACTAGATTCATGAGGGATGCACCAAGAGGATAAACTACTAAAGAAACAATGGTGATATTATAAAAGATTGTATTAATAGAGATCTAGGACTATTGGAGAAACATACAATAGTATATCAACACTGGGAAAAGAAACCAGTTCTCATCATGCCTGTCAGCAATTGCCAATATCACCAAAAATCGTGGATGCATAATATCAATCAGTGCATCAGCAATCTGATGTAAAAAGAAAATAAACACCGAGTAGAAGTAGTATAATTTGACAGATAAATAAGTAACTAGGCAATCGAGAAGCTCCATACAATTCATGTTTGTCATTACCCTACGATGAAAAAGAATGGAAAGAAAGGGCAGAAAATATATATATGAATTTAACACACTTACGCAACTTTCCATGGTTTCGGACCAGGAAGGCATAGTCCCAGCTCCAACCTGATCAACATCAGCATAACCCCAAGAACTTAGATAAGCTACAACGAAGAGCCCAAAAAAAAGCATAACAGATTTGAACAGAATAGATCATTAAGAGAGAAGGATATGACGAAGTACCATATTGTATTCAATTCTTATAACATATTACCAAGCTCCAAATCTCTTCTTTCTGGAAGCCAAGCAACACCCAGGGGGCGCATTGACAGACTAAACTGAAAGGAGACAAAGATTTGACATAGCATGTTGCATGTTTACGATACTACATTGCCAAGATTTTGCATAATAACAGATCCCAGAAAGCAAAACAAAGAGTATCTTATCAATTCATGCATATTAAGTTCTAGAGGTTTCAGAAAAGTAATGGACTCTAAACTGAGAGGCAAGGAAATATTACTCTACATGACTACATGCATTAGCATAATGAAAAAAAGGATAACAATCCTATGTACGACCAAAAAAAAGTGCACTTTCTGCTACGCCAACTAATCCTCTAGAGTCCAAGACACTGAAGGCATGAGAATATGAGATGTCTTCAAAAGCTTATCATACTTAACATTAAACAAAAAAATATGCGAGTCAATTAAAACATGTATCCTCAAGTACGTAAGAGGATTCATAAGTCCGGCTTCAACTTGCTTGAGCATGTTAAAATAAGAGAAAGATAAAAATCTTGATGACATACTCAAATGGAAACTGCATCAGAATTAAAAATATAATGAATGAACTATGTAACAACAAGTACTAGAATCAAATGCATTAATGGTGGTCAATATTAACATATACTTTTACATGGATGACTTGAAAATTCTTTTACTTATTTTTCATCAAGAAGGGAAGGAAGAGTAATGATAAAGATTGAGATAAAAATATGTAAAGGAAAAAGGAATTTAGGAGAAGGACAAGAATTAGGAAAGTAGACATATGTACCTTGTGTTTCATATGCATGTTGTGTCGTGATTGCTAATATCATTTGCTCCATTGCCAACAATCCAAACAACAAAACATAATGATTACAAAAATTCAAATTTACAAAAACTTAACTAATTCATCAAGAGCAGTACAATAATAAAAATAAACAATGCAGATTTCTTGAGATTTAGTAAATTCAACGTATAACATTTTACAGAGGATGCACGGTACAACTTGCCTAAGACTATTGCATCCATTTCAAGAAACTGTCTATCATCATACCAAGAATTCATTTTCATGCACAAGTAAGCAACATGGACATCTAACAGATACACCCTTTTCCGAAAATTAGTTAGACAACCTATTCTAGAGAGGGACTCTCTACTGACAAGCCCTTATTCGAGAGAAGGGACTCTCAAAGTAAGCAAAACAACCAGTTGCATTTTGGGGGGGGGACCTTCCCCAGAGCCTTGCATTGTCCAGTTGGAATTCCAGCGAGCAAGCCATGCAATTCGAACTCCAACTAAATATGTGAGAGCAAATGAAGTTAACAGATATCTCTGAAGCAAGTATAATGTAATTAGAAAACATTAAAAAAAAAGGAATAAATCCAAATCTGATATAAGACTTCAGATAATAACAGTTGCTGATATATCTCTGAAAGGAAGCACCAATATTCTTTTCATCTCAACCAATAATCTACATAAACAAAATAGCATGTGAATTCTAAAAAAGTTAAAACAAAATAAGA